>JARHVA010004904.1:865000-1394449 GCA_037957365.1 Torreya grandis
AAGGTCTGCATTGATTGGCTCTAAGAAGGGGACAAAAACATGGCTTTCTTCCATAAGTCAGTCCAGGCTAGGTGCAACAGGAACTACATTTCTTCTCTGGATGGTCCAAATGGATCTCGACTGACTTCTTCTCAAGCTATTGCTGGAGAAGTAGTTCGGTATTATTTTGCACTTTTTTCAGAAGAACTACTGCCCCCTGGGTTAGCAAAAAATGTTGTGCTTTCATGCATCCCCCAAGTGGTCACCCCGAGCATGAGTGATTCTCTAATGTGGCCTATTGATATGGCTGAAGTGCAGGGAGTGGTTTTTAGTATGAGTAGAGGTAAAGCTTTGGGACTCGATGGCTTTTCGATTGAATTCTTGCAAGACTTCTGGGACATTATCAGCCAAGATCTCTTGAATGTGGTGCAGGAATCCTTCTCCAATAAAGAAATGCTCAAGGCTTTAAATGCAACCTTCTTAGTCCTAATGTTGAAGAAAGATCAGGCAAATCAGCTAGACTTTTTTAGACCCATTGCGCTTTGCAATGTGGTCTATAAAATCATCACCAAGCTCATCACAGAATGGCTGAAAGTCTATCTTCCCATAGTTATTTCTGAGGAACAAGGGGGTTTCGTAGCTGGCAAGCAAATCCTAGATCAGGTCACCATTGCTTCAGAAGCTATTCATTCTATGAGCACCTCTCAGGAATGTGTTATGTTTATCAAGATTGATTTAGCTAAGGCCTATGATAGAGCCAGTTGGAGCTTCCTACAAAAAGTCCTACTAGATTTCAGTTTCAATCAGGCCTGGATTCGTTGGGTGCTAAGTTGTGTTACCACACCCTCCTACTCAGTCCTCATTAATGGAGAACCCACTGAACTTTTTGGAGATTCTAAATGACTCCGCCAAGGGGACTCACTATCTCCTTATTTATTTGTTATTTTGGCAAAAGGATTGGGGCGGCTTATCAAGTTTTGAGTTTCTCAGAATATGGTGCATGGGTGGAAATGGAGCAATGGTGTTACCACGTCCCACCTCTAGTTTGTTGATGATACCATGCTTGCAGGAAGAGTGCAAATTTAGGAAGTGGAGGTTTTTAGAGGCACCCTTGACGTTTATCTAGAGGCATCTGGGCAAAAAATTAATAACCACAAATCCTCTACTTTCTTTTTTAATACCCCTATGCCTATACAGCGGAGGATTGCCACCATCATGAGATTCTAGATCCAATCTCTCCCGATGACCTATTTGGGGATTCCTATTGTGGTGGGAAGGTAGCCAAGATTATTTTGGCAAAATGTCCTTGACAAACTCAAACAAAAATTCAATCATTGGACTCATAGATGGGTTTTTACTGCGAGAAGGGTCACTCTCCTGCAGTCGGTGATCCAGGCTCTTCCTATTTATCGGTGTATGATTTAGGCTGCCCCTATGTAATTTCTCAAGGAATTTGATTCCCTCTCCCATTAATTCCTTTGGAATGGCAACTTGTAGAACACTAAATGGAGCCTTATTAATTTGGATATTATTTGTCAGCCTAAGAAGGATGGAGGCCTCAGTTTGCGCTCGACTATCTTGGCCAGCCAAGCTCTTGCAGCCAAACTGTATTGGCATTGGTGCTCCAACCAAATGCATCTCTGGGCCTGTATATTGACTTGTAAGTATTTCCTAGGGGTGGAACCTTCAGATATCCCAAGGCTACCTCTTGAAGGTGGGGGATCCATGGTGTGGTACACCCTCAAGGTGGGCACCCAACTGGTGAAGCGTAGCTTATTCTATATTTGTAACAGAGGCTAGGAGGCTCTCTTCTGGAGTGAGTCATGGGATGGGGCTCCCCCACTCTTATCCTCCCATCCACATATTCAATGTTTGAGTGATGCCTTTTAGGCTGTCAGCTGGCTTACTATTGCCCACTATAAGGAGGAGTTTCATTTGGGTATAACTACTAGACTCAGGTGGAAACACTCCTAATTGGCTACTAGGGGGCTCACTAGAGGAGCATATGGAGCTTTCACAGATCCTAGCCTTTAAAAGATGCAGCTCTTTATAGGGTCATGATGTGTTAGCTTGGGGAGGTGATCCCACTAGACACTATTTGGTTTCAGCTGGTTATATGGACCTAACTAAGCAGATTTTTGGTGAGGCAAACTTCTTATGGGCCAAGAAGATCTGGAGCTAGATTACATGGCCCAAATGCAATTTTTTCCTTTGGACCTTAACTTATAACAGGGGTCTTACTTGGGACAACCTGTGCAAGCGGGGAGTTTAGGGGCCGTCCAGATGTGTTTTATGTTGTAGTAAAGAGAACACTGGGACACACCTCTTTTTCCATTGTCCTTTTGCCAAACAAATTTGGCATCTCTAGTGGAGTGCGGTGGGTGCCCCTGCTGGCACGCATCTTCACTTCTTGAGTTTTGGAGCTACCTGGGCTATTCTCCTTTTAAGGCTTCGCTGTTACAGAATGCTTGGCTAGCAGGCCCTTCTTTCATCTTGTGGAATATTTGGCTCAAAAGGAATAGGCAAATTTTCTGTGCTTCTTAGCTGGAGCCAAGCGCCATTTGGATCAAAATCACTATTTCATTGTAGGAAACTCTTTGGGCTAAGAGTAACAGGGGTGCAGACCTGAGCCAAGCCGATACTAGCATTTATTTGCACATTTTTTTTGAGCCCAATACTGGTCCCTACCCTGCGCCTCCCACACGCCCAGCTAGTAGAAATTGCCAGCAGGTATGGCCCATGGACAGAACTAGATGTTGGACTCCCCCAAGCACTAGAATTATCAAATTTAATACTGATGGTTCGTCACATGGGAACCCGAGTGAAGCTGGCATCGGTGGTGTAGCGCGTGATAGTTCAGGTAATATTTAGTTTTTGTTTTTGGTCTATAAAAGCTGATTCACAAATAATCTAATGGAAGCCTTGGTGATCTTGGAGGTGGTGCAACATTGCTACCATCATGGTTGGCTTAGAATTATCTGTGAGTTAGATTCGTAAGTTGTGGTTAACTTGTTAAATAGTCGAAAGTTAGATAATGCTAATTGGTAGTTAGTTGGGATGGTCCAATAGACTCTACAGCTTTGTTCAAATTTATATTATGTAATTTTTAAGAATATCCCCTGGGAATGGAATGGTGTTGCTGACCTTCTTGCTAAATGGGCCTCTGAGCAAGGTCTGGGTTGGAATATCTCTGACCAAAGCTTGTTGCCTTTGGATTTATCTCAGAAACTGGCTCAAATGATTGACCAGGAGAAAAATTTGTAATTCCTTTTGTCTTTGTCTAAATAAATATTTACCCCTTTAGTTAAAAAAATAAAAAAATAAAACAAATCAAAGACAAATTGTTAATAAGCTAGAATCAAGGTATGAATAATCAAGACCCACATATTAACAAGGTGTACTCAAAATTAAACAAGCAATAAAACAATTTAAATACAAATTTAAACAAGTCAATTTTGGGATATTTATGTTAGGATTTTTCATTTATATCTATAAGTCATGTGCAATGACAAAGTGTTCTAGCAAGTACAGTGATATGGAGCTTGGTGGTCTAATGTGCTTGGTGCAGTGAGATGCTTACATAAAGGTTATTTTGATGAATGTATGGTGGCATGGAGCATGGTATGGAGCTAAGTATGATTTTATTATTAATTTTGTATATGTATAGGATTATGAGAGGTCAGGTAGGTGGTTTTCAAGATGTGGCTAGTGGTCTGCAAGGTAGTTTGGCCATTGGCCTAATTGGCTTAGATGGGCTTGTGAGGCCTTATAAAGGATCAAAGAGGGATTTAAGAATGTTTTATAATATATATTCATGAGTTATGGCTCCATTTAGAGGAATATAAATTTTTAAAATCTTATGTAAAATCATGGAATTCAATTTATTCATCTTGGTGTGCTAGTAAGGGCAAAGACCTAATGAGATTTGGCATTCATGCTTGGTCAAAGGGTGGTTGATTAGGTTTGATATGTTGATGAATGTTGTGGATAATTTTTTGATTAATAATAGGTCCCATGAGGTTTTTTCCTTCTTCTTATATTACCTTTTGAGGTGAAATGAGCTCATTTGGTAACTTCTTGAGTTGATTTGTTCATTGTTGCCTAGGTGTCTCAAATGGCTAAGTAGGCAGATTGGTGTCATCATCATTTATATGTATAAAGGATTTAGAAAAATTTGGTCATATGGGTTTGTATATGTTTATTAATAGTTTTTATTTTCCAAATTTTATATCTTTAAGTGCTAATTTGAATAATTTGTGTTGGTCAAAGTTGACCATTGGAATTCAAAATTTGAATTTGCTGAGGATGACCAAAGTTCAATTTTCTTGATATAACTTTTCATAAAGATGGAATTTAAAGATGAAGTAAAAAAAAAAGTGGTATATTAATATTATGATGATATATAAAATTAAATTTAATGTATTTAATGTCTATACATATTTAGATATGGTTGACTAAATTTGACTATGTGTTTAACTTCCTTGTGCAAAGGTGTCTAGTGAAGGTTTTCAATTGGCATTGATATCATTTGGATGTTTCATGATGTTATAACTAGTTTAAAGTGTTATATACATCATTTTAACTATATTTATTTATTTTTAAGGTTTTACTAATTGTTTTTCTAGTCAAACACTAATTGCAATTTGGAGGTACCTTCATCTATGGGGTTTTGGTGCATATTAGCAAAGTGTGATAGGTTTTGGCATTAAAAAGGTGATCAATAATGAATGTGATGATTTATGAGTGTTCCATGGGTATTTTTTAGTATAATATACATTTTTAAGTGGTCATATGGTTTTTTTGTGCATAATAAAGTGGAAATTTTGAAAAGATCTTCTTAAGACCTATTTGGGACCATTTGGGACTTAGTGGAGTGTTCATATGATTCTTGTGGATGACTTGATTTAATGAATTGATATTTAATAAGTGTTTAAATGGTTTTATTAAAGTTTAATAATGTTATTTTATGGGTCTTTTCTGACCTATATGAATACATGAATGATTCATGTATATATACAATGCATTTGGAGACTTAAAAGATAGACTTGTGGATTGAGTGTAAGTGAGGGGTGAAGTAAATAGAAGGAGGAAGTGAAGAGATGTGTGAGACCATTTAAGACATCATAATGTATTTTTTAATGTCTTAAATTACGTGTGAAAGTTTGGAAGAGTTTATCTCCATGATGATTTGATGATATTGCTAGGTATGAGAAGTGTTTGAGTAAGCGAAGAAGAAGAGTTATATGCCTATGTGAGAGTCAAATTTGAGGGTATTTTAGAAAGATAAGTTCATGATCAGGTGTATAATACATAAAATCTAAATTATTCATCATAGATTTATAGTTCATATTGGTTGTGTGTTGGTTTTCATCATCAAGACAAGTTATTGCGTGTCACCTAAGGGGTTGATGTTCCTTTCGGAGTTGGTAATTCACAAAGGATCTCTTGTTTGCTAAATATTTATAGGATAGTATTCCATTGTTGTTTCAGGCTTGAGATTGGGTTTTATACCCCATGAGGGTTTCCCATTGTATATCTTGTGTCTTGATTGTTTGATCTCTCATGATTGTTTACTCATTGTTATATATATCTTATGCTTCTTATATGTGTTGATAATATTGTTTAAGAGATTTGAAAGATAACAAAGGATTGGAGTAAATATTGATAACCACTAATTCACCCACACCCCCCCTCCCTACTCAATGGATTGTACCTCTATTATTCAAGCCCAAGGTAAGGCCAAATTTAAAATGTTTATGAAATGTATTCAAACACAATAGAACAAACAAATAACCTAAAGAAATAAGTAAGTAAATAAATAAATAAAACACACAAAATAGGAATACAATGACAAGAATAAATACACAATAAAATACCAATAAATAAATTTAAATAAGTAAAGCACAATAAAACACCAATAAAAATAAATATAAACAAAATAAAACAACAATAAGAAGAAATAGATGAACAAAAAAACACGCATAAAAACACAACAAAACACTAATAAAAATTTGAAACAACACAATAAAAAATAATTAAACAAACCAAAGAAAAGAAAAATGGATTAATCAAATTATTCTAAGTACATAAAAATTAAAAAAAACACACAAATAATGGTTAATCAAAATGTTAGTGTAAATAGAAAACAAATTGTTAATGTACATGTAATAGAGGCATTACACTCTACAATAGGATGACCCCTAAGCTAAGTGACAATGAGACCAATACAATAACATATGAAAAATGGGCATAAAGTTTCCCCCAGGATATAAAAATAATTACACATAAAAAAAGAAACAAAACATGCCCCTAAGCTATAGGAGATAATAAAACAAAAAAAATTGGGGGGAGTAGAAGAAAAGGAAGGGGTAGTTGAGCTGACTCTAGATGTACTAGGAAAGTGGACATGGCCTACATAGTTCCATGGATGTGAGATCTAACATTAACTTTAGACCAAATATATTTCTTCCAAGATATGGTATAGAATAAAATTGATGATAATGAAACATGATCAATGTGTATAGGAATATGGGAATGGTATTTCAAAATGGTGAGTGTGTGAGATAAGAGGGGGTGACATTCCCAAGTATGAAAGCATCAACAAAAACAAAGCGTACAAGTGTGAGAGTATGATTTAGGTTGAAACCACACTAAAATTCAAGAGATGAGTATCCACAACTAAAATATATTAGGAATTCAGAGTTTATACTGCCTCTAAGGCTGAGAAAGATAAAGAGCTTTAAAAATGATGATAGCATAGGAAAATCCAAGGGTGTAATACTAGATCTTTTTCAAATGAACAATGCAAATAATGATGACTCACAAAATGGATATAACATGGGATAAGATAAATGAAGATGGGGAAACTAAAGGACAATCAGTTACTTGTGAAATAATTAAGAGTCCTAAAATCCTTAAGGCCAAGAAGTGGTAAAAAAAAGAGGTGTAATTGAGATAACTGTAGATACCTTGTGTATTTAAGTGTTTCCTACATAGTTTGTGTAGACCTCAAGATGATGTAGATCTCCTATAAATAAGAGTAATAAGACCAAGGTGGTCTAGAAATAAGTTGAAAAAATAAAATGGCCCAAACCAAAAAAAATTGATGACTTTATATCTATCATGGAAATTATAAGCCAATTTTCATGATTTTATGATTTTTAGGGTTTTCTAGAACTATTACAATGTTTTTGTAATTTTCTAAGTGTCTCAAATTAATTAATAATTATAAGAGACTAAATGGTTTAAATCACAAAATGGTGAGATTGTGATTTAAACCAAGGGTAAAATAATAGATTTTGTTGAAATTAACAATTCACATAATGGTGACTCTTAAAATGGTGAGAGTGTGGTTCAGGTTGCTCAGAAAAATAGTGAGAGTGATTAGGATCAAAATAAACAAAGGTATAATGCAATGTTTTTGGTTTTTTATCATATCATTTTTCTAATGTTTTTTTAGGGATAAACAATGAAAATGTAATATGAAAAAATGTACATGAAACCACTTATCTAAGAAGATGCACTTCCATAGGTAAGAGTCCAAATAATAGCTGAATTGGCTACAACAATCATGATAGATAAACTGGCTACAATGGTGTTGATGATACATATGAAGTTAGTAATAAATACTAAGTAATATAAAAATAAGAATAAAATAGTATGCAGTGTTAAAAAAGTCCCAAGGAATCATCTAGTAGGCAAAAACCATGTCCTGACATACCTCAATATACTTGTCTACAAAAGAAGCTATATATACTGATCAAGCTGAACTGCTTTATAGAATGTTCTCTAAATGTGTCTAGAATGCCTATGAATCATATCAAGATCATAATTGGTATTGGGTATAATGGTCCAGGTGAAAGTAGAATTGGTCAAGTGGAATAGAAAGAGTCTAGGTTACAATGGTTTAGATTTAAAATGGTCTAGGATTATAATGGTCCAGAATTACAATGGTCTAGAATGAAATGATATGGATTAAATGGTATAGGTTTTAATGGTACAAGGTACAATGTTACATATGTTAAGCACATGATATACTAAGAAGGGGGGGGGTGAATCAGTATATCATATATCTTATAAATATTTTACTTAATCAAACTCCACTTAACCATACATTTAAGATATCTAATAAAACTAAAATAATATGCACCACAAGAGAGAGAGAGAGAGAGACGAGAGAGAGAGAGAGAGAGTATTTTTACATGGGAACCCAAAGTGGGAAAAACCATGGAGAATAATCTCAAGTATATGAAAGAGCACCAACTCAAATTATAAAGTTTTGAAGCACCAACTGGCAAGAACACCAACCCCTTTATCGAGTACCAACACAATAACTATTTGTGAGCACCAACCCCTTTTAAATATTTGTGAGTACCAACCCACAGGAGCACCAACCCTCTTGTGTATAAAATAAAACTATCTCTCAATGTTGTTTTTTCAACAAATGATATAACTCTACAATATCTCTTTTTATTCTCTCCTCTTTTCTTATATAAAACAATTACAAACCATGCATTCTCTTGAATATTCAAATGGATTCTCAAGCCTTTATTTATAGATTTCCAAATGAACTTTGTCATTCACCCTTTGTGACCCTTCACTCCTCATGGAAAATGGTGCCAAACTTGTATGACCCTTTGAATCTTTGTATTTGAAAAGTCATATGGTAATCCTTCATAAGCAAATGTGTCCTTTCCTCTTTTGTCTTTATCTTGGTGAACTTTTGAATTCATTAAGGTGACTCTTCATGTAAAAATATGCCATAACCTTTTTTCTATTCAGTTGGTGACTCTTGGAATTTGTCAAGATGACTCTTCATGAGAAAATGCATCTCATTCCTCTTTTGTCTTTACCCTGTGACTCTTTGAGTTCTCCATGGGCCCTCTTTTGACTTTTATGAAACCAAAAATATATTCATTAATATTAAATAAATATCAACACATTTTAACCAAAATATGAACATTAAAAACACCTTTAGACAATAAATGCTATGGGGCATTTATCACCAATATTAGACCTTTGACATTAGTGACAATATTTCCAACATGTTGAAATGGTACATGCTATAAATATAATAGAATAACAAGAAACTTCAGCATAAGCTTCTCCCAAGTAAGGGTTATTATATAAAATTGTTTAAAAAGGTTATAAATCTTAGAACTACTTGATATGTAGAATATTCATGGGTTTCAAGATTTTTTTGTTATTTGGAGTAGCCAATCTATATGCCCCTGATCCATAGTTTCATGTAACCACATATGTACTTAGCCAATTGGGTTGAAATTTAACCTTATTATTGAATTAAAAATTAGTGTTATTTTGGTTCCCTTTTAATACCAAGTCACCAACTTCAAAATATTGAGGGAGAATGTGTTTATTATAGTTGTGATGTAATCTATTTTGATATGCTTTTAATTTGTCCAGGGCATCCAAATGCTTGCCATCAAGAAGTCCAACTCTTGTAATATGGAAACTTGATAGTATTCATCATCAATAATGTTATCTAATGTTATCCAAAATAAAGGTAGCTCAAAATTGATGAGGATAAAAGCCTATATGCCAAACACTAAGGAATATGCAGTGGCTCCTATAGGGGTATGATGACTAGTGTGATAGGTCTAGAGGGCAGGAAAATTTTACAAGTGTCAATTAAGGCCAAAATCATTGACAATATTATTAATAATTATGAAAATGGTTTTATTAGATGCCTTGGCTTGACCATTGCCTTGTAGGTTATATGGTGTGGAATTATTGTGTTTAATATTTAACATGGTATAAAGGGATTTTACATATTTTTCACAAATGATCCACCATTTTTGGATATAATTTAAGCTAGAATACCATATCGATAGATGATATGGTAATGGATAAATTTATAAATCTACTTTATAGTGACATAAGTGAGAGAAATGGCCTCAATTGACTTAGCAAAATACTCAATGGTAGTAAAAATGTGTTTGTGTACATTAAAAGATGTTGGGTTTATTTTACGAATGAGATCTAGACCCCATGTAGAAAATGGCCATGGTGTAGTGATCAATTATAGTGGTAAATAAGGTATGTGTATCAAATTACCATGTTGTTGGTAGGAAACACACCTCCAAACGTAATTGCAATCATATATTTCCATCTTGGGCTAATATCACCCTATTCTGAGTAGTTTCTTGGTTAAGACTACACCATTGGTGTGGGCCCCACACATTCCTTTATGGACCTCCTTAGACACTAATGTTAATTCTCCTAAATATAAATAATAAATAAGTGTTTCATCATATTACTTATGATAAATCATGTGTCCTAGGAGGGTATAATGGGTTAGGCAATGAAAGAAGATTTTATGGTGATTATGTGAAAGGTTGGGAGGAAAAAATTGGTTATGGAAATAATTATAAATGTCTTAGTACCAAAGGAGTTCAGGGGGGAGATCGGGACCAACAATTATACAAACCCTCTCTAAATGTGGCAATATATGATTAGGCTATAGAAGTTTTTTGATGAGAAAACTATACTCTTTAACATCACTAGGAACTTGTACCATGGACCTAATTATTTCCATTTCATTGGTTTATCTATTATTATCCTATGACACATGTTCAAACTAGAAGGACTTAAAATGGGACTTGAGATTTTCCATAATGTGCTTTTAGGGTACAATATTTCCATATTGAGTTTGATATTGGTTTTTAGTCTGATTAATGATCAATTAAGAATTTCCATAAACCATTAACTATTGTATATCCCACTATATTATAAGACAAAGTCCTACAATAAGAACTTCATACTCAGTCATATTGTTGGTGTAGTTAAAGCTGATGTGAAATGACTTGGGTATGAGGTCTTCTTGAGGTGTAACCAATAAAATTATAGAACAACATCTATGGGAAGTAAAGGATCCATCACGATAGAATCATCTAGGAAATAAAATGTGAGTGGTTGAGTATCTATAATAGGAGCCTCAACAAGTTGATCTATAATGACCTACCCCTTAATAGCATTTGGTTCTAGTACTCAGCATCAAATTCACTCAAGATCATGACCCATTTATCTATGTGACCTATAAGAGTTGACTTGGATAATAAATATTTCAAACGGTCTACTTTAGTAATAAAATAGTTTTATTATTTAGCATGTAGTTTCGCACATTTTGGGAAGTGAACACCATTTCCAAACAAAACTTATCAATGGGTGAATAATTATTATCATATAATACAAGTGTTCATATTAGATAATATACTACATGTTCATTTATTTGGTCATCATGTTGGGCCAAGAGTGCCCCCAGTGCATGTTCTATGACTAATATGTAAAGAAGTAATGGTTATATAGGTGTTGGCAATCTCAAGACTAGTGGGTTGGCCAAGTATGACTTGATATTTGAAAGTTATTGTTAACATTCAACATCCCATTAAAATCTGACACCTTTATAAAATAGGTGTGTAAAAGGATGACATTTTTCTGCCAGCTATGAGATAAACCTATGAATATACTAAAATTTACCCTATAGGCTATAGACTTATTTTAGATTGGAAGGTGGAAGAATTTCCATGATAGCCTTGACCTTATTAGGATCCACTTCAATCCATCTTTGTGATAAAATTAATCCTAGAATTGTTTTTTAAGTGATGTCAAATATGCACTTCTTAGGATTTAAGCAGACCTTGTACTTGTGAAGTCTCTCAAGTATTCTTCACAAAATGTCAAGATGTTCAACATGAGTTTTTAACTTTGATAGAATATCATCAACATAATTCTCAAAATTATCATGCATCATGTCATGAGATATGACATTCATGGAATGTTTATAGGTGGCACTTACATTATTCAAGCCAAAAGGCATGACTTGGTAACATAATGTTCCCATGGTGAACACAGTTTTGTGTTGGTATTCTAGGGAGATATTGATCTAATTATATTTAGAGAAGTCATACATGATGGACAACATCTCATACCCATCATTTGAGTCAATAATCATGTCGATGTTGGGTAGAGGGAAATTATCTTTAGGACACACTTTGTTTATATCTTGAAAATTAGTACAAAAATGTATGCCCTATGGCATTTTGCTTATTGGTACTATATTTGGCATTAATTGAGAATAGTCTAGTCATTTGATGAAGCCAAATCCCAATTATAAATACACTAAAATAATAATTTGTGGGTACATCTTTCTCAATTTTTTTTTACTAGTTTTATATCAGGATGTATAACAAGTCATTACACAATTAAGGAAAGTTTTAATCTTAACACATTTGAGTAAGCCCATGCAAATATATCAATAAAATCCATCAAAATAATGATAATATATTCATGCTCTTCATTGATGAGGGATTTTCCTAGATAAATAATCTTGGGATATTCATAGGTTCCTAGGTTTACTTTAGTTGTGATTTCTATAAGGAGAGTAAAACCATCCTCTAAAATAGTGAGCAATGTTTGATTTTGATCCTCTTCTTTAGCTATTGATTGTGAGCCCCAAAGCTCATAATAATGAGAGGAATTCAAGTCTATTGGTTCTCGTAGTGGCCAATTGAAAAACTTATCTATAAATTCTAGCTCAAGATGATCAAAGGCTTTATGTTGTTCAAATGTGATATTGGTACTGGTTATAGAGCTTAGACTTAGTGGACACTATGCTTCTTATGGAGATGAACAAACTTCCTCATCTAAGAATGCTTGAAATAGGTTTTCACTCAAGGTCTCATCATTTTCATTACTTTTTTCCTAACCAATGAACACCTCAAAGAGGTTTTCACCCAGATATCTTGATGTTATATCTTTTGTATGACCAAAAACAAATTCTTCCTCTCTAAAGTAGGTGGTAGGGTCCAATGAGAAGTCAAAGCCTTTTTTGTGATCACCAAATGGCGATCCATCTATGAGGCCCATATACTCATAAATATAATTGTCATTTTGAAACCCATTGAGGGGTATAACCTAATTTTTTCATTCCCAATTTATGAAGTCAGGATGGTAAATGGTAAGTGGATAATGGGCTATAATAGTCATAATAGAAATTAAGTCAAATAAATTAATGTCAACTAGCTCATCGTAAGTACTATAATGGGATGTTGTGTCAATTTTGGGAGTTTATTCATTGATAAAAAAAAAGAATCACTTTAAAAATACATGAGGTCACCCCTAAGTGGTATAAATTTGAGAATTTGATTCATTTTAAGTTTACTAGCTAATAATGGTTTCACAATGCCTTATTCTCATGATCCTAGGCCTTTTCTTACATAATCTAAGCTATTTATTACTTGATTAGGGATAGGATATGTGGGATTATGAAAATATTTGGTGAGGCCATCAACATACAACCAATGTCCTTTAGTAAAGGCTTCCTAATCTTGATTTGATGAAGTTGCTAATATAAATAACACTAGTGGTTTCTACGTGTTTTTCTCCTACCAATTCATGTTGGGCTTGAAAGGGATTTTAGAGGGTTTTGGCTTACCATATAACTTAGGGGATTTGGGAAATTTTCCAATATGAAATGCATCTTTCAAATGGTATGTATAAATTCTTGCATCCTTAACAGTGAGATGGTTTACAAATGCTATAGGAAATAGATCAGTCGAAGTGGAAGCAAGATCACTAAGGTCAACATAATTAAATTTGGGTGGTTAAAAAACTATTTCTTTATTTTTTGGCTACAAATTTAGAGTTAGGGTAGTATTTATAATTGTATTATTTAACCTCTATATGTTCACATTATTGGTATGCCTATAGATCAACACAAATGGTGACCTCAATTCCTAAATGGGGAAACTTGAGGCACTGAGGCGAGGTGGAATGGATGGATCATACTTCATGGATCTAAGGATGATAAAGAATTACATTATAAGGTAACTAAATACCCATAACATGGCATAAGGTATCATGGTTTATAGTCCCAATAATGATTGATAAATAAATAATCCCTAAAGACTCTCTTTTAGCATTATCATATGCTTTGATCATGATCATTTTAGGCTATATATCCTTGGAAATATATCCCAACCATTGTATAAAATTTAGTGAGTGACACTATGTTCATCCCTAGACCATTGTCTATAAAAATTGACTTGATATTATGGTGAGTTATAATGACCTCAATATACAAGGGGTTATTATGTCTAGGACTAAGCGAAGACATATCTCATTGATCAAATGTAAGTTGTTAGATCAAAGATAGATGTCCCATAAGTGTTTGTAATTAGATTGGGTTGATATCTTAGTGAATAGTGGACTATCAAAATAGTTTATTTAGTATGGTCTTATAAAATTTTGACATACACAAGAGATCTAAGATATAAATTTATATAGAAGTGTTGCTTAGTTGGTCCCAAATACTATATGGCTTCTCAATAGAAGGATGAAAGGGTTTGGCCTTGGATGATATAGTGTTTAGTTTAGGATCAAAATTCACAGTGTTTATATTTGGATCAATGTTGGAAGAATGCAAAGGGACTTGGAGGGTGACTCGTGAGTGTCTAGTTGTGATTGTGAAATTTTGAGTTAGCAAGTAGTCATTATAATTATAAGAAGTATAAAGCACCAGGTTCAAATTTATTTCAATAGTGGAATAAGGCTACTTATGATTACATAATTTTTAGTTATGAAGGAGTCATTATAATTATAAAAATAGGATGGTGGTCTATCAATAGTAAATCACATAAACTGAGGTGCAATGACATTGCTTAAACCTAGTGTAGTGTTTTTTAAAGAGGGTGTCAACCCTAAAATATGAGGACCAACACATGAAGAAGTGTTAGATGGTTTATGGGATTTGATTGTAATGGTGGAAATGTGATGTCCAAAAATACATCTCATAGTGTTATTATAATCATAAAGCATGGCATTGTAACCTAGGTTATTAGCTTGGGTATTATGATGTTGATTATGATTATATTGGTTTGGGTTTTGATCATGTCCTTATTAAAGTTAGACCTGACCTTGATTCTAATGATTCCCTTATTTTTATTGATTGTGTTTGTGAAATGGGTCTTTGTAGATGCCCATGTCCTAATTGGTATTCTACACTATTTGTTTCATTTCAATTTTAATACTTTTAATCAGTTCCTCAATAAGATGTCTCAATTATATGCATTGATAAATGGCATGGATAATAACACAATGGAGATTGAAAAAATCATATTATTAATACCATTCAAGTTGAGGTTGAGCTTCAATAAATGGCTTTGGTATAAGCCACACAATCAAATTAGTTTCTACTAGCATTTGAAATACTGCCTCAATGGGTTATCCTAGTTTGTTGAATGGTCTATACTTATTGAAACTTCTGCATGGAGGTGTTCTTTGAAAAGTGGTTGGTGGGTTAGGATGTACATTTGGATCTAGGGAATCCTAAATTATTTTCACATGTCTTTAATCTATCACTCCACTTCCCTTCATGTTTTTGTTCTTGTTAAAAACCTTAGGTTTTTCTATAGTATTAGTTTGAATAGGTGGTTAAGTTTGATTAGTTGTTTGACCCTATGAGTATATTTTTAAAAATCCCTTCGTTATAATTGCCTTGTCAATTTGCAAACCTTTATCATAATTTCATAAAATGTTTATGCATAAGTGAGTCTTAGATTGTGAGCTAATTTGGGGTTAAATTTTGTGCAAAAATATCAACCAATTATTGATCTAGTAAGTTCTATTGAAAGCAACCAACTAATGCTCTCCACTACTTTAGGTATGCTACAAATATTTCTATATCTCTTTGTCTTTCTTTTCATAAGTCAACCATTGTTAAATAATGTTAAATTTTATAAGATAAATGGTTTAAATTTTTCTCTAATAAATCCTTCCAATCTATCATCGATCCCTTAGGCAATTTGAGGAGCCAATCTAGAGCTTGTCCAACCAAACTATATGGAAACAAGCAAAGCAAATAAATGCTACTATAGGATAACTTTTGGCACAATAAAAAAAAGGATTTAATGTGTTATCAAGGGTCACCCTTATATTTATATTTATCAAACTTGGGTACCTCAAAATGAGGTGGAAAGGGGACTTGAAGAATGATTAAGTCAAATAGATAAGGGCATATCTCATCAAACTTGTATTTCTTTATTTGATTACCTATCTTAAGCCTTGAGGTTATTTATCTCATCAAATTCCACTCTTGCATGTTTGGTGAATTTGTTGGTATAATACAGTTTTTTTGGGTAGTAATGTACCCCCTACATGGTCCTATTAGGAATATGAACCCTTTGGCTAGAATTTGGTTTTAGGTTACTCTTAGATTTGAGTAGGTCTAATGTTGTTGGTTCAACTGATTTTACTTCTGATTCCTAGATGTTAGATATTGATTACTTGGAATCCATTGCTGTGAACTATAATAAATCTATTGATTTTGGGGTACTTTTTATTGATTTACCAATGGTCATTTCTATTGTTGGTTTGCAATGGGAACTTGTTGCATTTGAGAATAAATCACTAGATTGTTTTCCAAAACACCCCCAATATGTGAGGAGTCCTTAGAAACTTAATATTGTAAATGGGTAAAAGTCTCATGATGGTTGAAGAAAGTATGTTCCATATCAAGTAGAATTTAATGTATAACATTTATAGGTTTATCTTGTTCAAAAAAAACCCTAAGGTATACCATATATTTAGGATCAACTAAGGCTTGATGCATTTGTTTGATCATTTCTTATTATTCCCTAAAATTAGTATTATCAATTGAATTCATAACTAAAGAAGATGTTAGGCTTGTGACAATTTGATCTATGTACTTTTGACTAATTTGTTGGATCTTATTATCAAGATCCTAATTAGTTAGAGAGGACTATAAAAGTGTATCTTTTTCCTTTCTATAAAAAGTAAAATTGGATTTGGTAACATAATTAAGAGGTTTCTCTAGTTATTTCTCCTCTTATCAAACAAATGTGTGTAATTATTCCATTCATAAATTAGGCAACAATCTAACACCTAATTCAATTAACCTAAAGAGATATTCATCTTTTTTATTTATAGGTTGTTGTTCATAATAACCATGTTCAAATTATACCATAATTAGAATATCATAAAAAATGATGTAGTGTTCTTCTCAATCATAATAATGTTCTTCCTCATAACTAGGGATGTAAGAGAGCCCACTACAAGTATACCTTTGCATGTTTGAAGATGGTTTTCTACATTTGTGAACTATTTTGATTTTTAGTTTACAATTGTTTAAAAGGTGTTTTTTAAATATTTAATCAAACAAATAAAAGTAAAATTAAAACTATAATTAAAAAGGAATGGCTTAATGCCACATAATTAGAATAAATAAGTTATTAGAATACTTGACCTTGTTTGGTCAAAACTAATGAATTAGAAAAGGGTAAAGCAATTTAAAATTTGAGAGTGCGGGTTAACATAATAAAATCTAAATTAAAAGTATTTTAATATCATGAAAATCTAAGCACAACCATGGTGAGCTATGATTATAAAAATTAGAATAAGACTCTTCATATCAAGAAGCTTAGGATGTGAACAAACAAAATTACGATGTGAATTGACACAAGAAATCCTAAGTATAAAACCCAAAAAAATTTGGAACCACAATGTCTCACCAAAAAAAAAAAAATTGAGTGCTCTAAGAACCTAGAATGTGAGTGCAAGATGACCTAAGTTCAAAATAATAATAGAATAGGCAAATGTCTAGACAAATGACCTTCAAACCAAATGGGAAAATTTCAACCAAGTTACTCAAACCAAGTGAAAAATTTGAACCACCTATATGAAATAAATTTAGATATGAAAATAAATTAAACTAATCCTAATCTAACCTAAAATTCAACTATGCTAAATTAACAATCAAATAAAACAACAATCACAAACTTCATGTTTTGAATGCACAAGACTTCTCCATTATGATATATATTTGATTTTCTCTTTCAAGTATATGGTACTCACTCCTCTAATGCAAATAACTAATGGGTAGAATTTTTGTACAAAATGAAGTCTTTGATTCACATTTATTTTCTTTGACTCACTTGTGTGTAAAAAATCAGATTTCTTGATTGCCATTGTTATTTCTAGATTTTGTGATTCCTTTGATGTGATGCTTGAAAATGGATATTTTCAAGATTATTTATATATTATTGGAGGATCCAACATTGGAGGATTATTTTGACTTTTTCAATGATCTAAATAATCAACAATAGCTAATGAGTCCTCACCCATGAGGATGAAGAGATTTTCAAAATGGTTGAGAAAAGAGTGGGGTTGGTTAGCTGACTCAACAAGACTAAGTCAATTTGCTTCACAACTCAAGGGATGAGTCATAAGAGGTGGATAACTTTATGGATTTGGTTAATGTGGATAACTTGAGATAATTCCCCCTCAAGGGTTTGTGTGAGAACATGAATAAATATGAAATGGTTAAAATGATGTGGATGAACTAAAAATCAATGTAAGTCAGAATTGATGTCAAATTTGCAAGATGTTGGTGATGTAAAAAGGTTTCCCCTAGTTAATTAAAACTAGAGTATAGGTTTTAAAAATAATAATTTAACCATTTTAGAGATTTCAAGCTTAATTTTATTGATAATTATGTAGGGTTCAATTGAGTAGGTGTGGGAATGATATATCCCAATAATAATAAACTATAGATCTATAAAAGAGAAAAATATTGAGTTTGCAAATGCTTTGTGTTTATTTTACATTGATAGATGATCACAAGATTTTGAATACAAATTATGAATAATTTGATTCAATATTTATGGAAATTTGAAAAAATGTATGAAAAATGATTTGACTAAGGGATGGAAATGAGAAAATTGTCATCAATAATACATATACTTGTCTCAATACTAATGTTTTCAAAATTATAGAGGGTACATGTAAAACTATTTACCCCTAGCTATGAGATGCTAGAGAATATATTGTGAAAAGTATATTTCCCACTTTAGAGACTACATGCTTGGATTGTGCTCGGGTCTCATGAGAAGATGTGGGAATAATATATTCTAATGATGGTAAGCCACATGCCAGAAAAGGAAAAATATAGATTATTTGATTTGTGATAAAGATTGACAAAATTGATATTTGTAAGCATTGATAAATATATATAGTACTTTGATTAAATGATATAATAAAATGGGACTAAAATTACTTGAATGGATGAAGGTATCTAAACTAACCCTAGAGACCATGTATCTCTAAATGTCACCTACATAATCCATTGTGTACAAAGTCTAAGTGGGGATATCAGGACAAATTTAGTTCTCCCAATGTGGGAAGAGAAGTGATTATGTAATGTAATATTGACCCATGAATGTTATACTTAAGTTAAGATAATGATTACACATTATGATTGGATGATGGAGAAAGTATGGATATTGTGATTTTTTCAGTCCCAATCAATGAGTGTGGGAGATTGAATGGAAATATTAGGAAATGATTATGGATGATTGATATGCAAGAATTAACAAGGAAATAAAGCTACTATATGGATTAACAATGATGGATTAAATGATTCAAAAAAATCAATGAGATAAGGATGTATGAAAGAGAGAGATGAAACATAGATGCTTCATCTAAGAATGTGAGATGATTTGATAGCTGCCTTGTGTTTTTTTATTTTTGTATTAGATTTCCAACAATAATTCAAACTGAGTAAGAGTTGAGAAACCTGATTTTTGATATTGCACGTGATAATATGAACCAATGGTATAGAAAAAACATGATGACTATCATGTAATATGCATAAGTATTAATAGATTCACAAGGAAAAAACTTAGTGCATCATGATATGAAAGATCATAATAACCTCATTACTAATGAACATAGTGATCTAGACACAAGAAACAATAATAAAGATAAGATAAAAAGAGATGTTTTCAATAATGAAAATGATATAAGTAAAACAAAGAAGGAAGGAAACAAACACTGTGGAAGTAAGTAAACACCCACGATGTAAAAGAAAGTAAATGAATATACAGACATGTAATAAAATGACTAAAAAAAGTAAACAAATGACTTTTTTGGATGTTTTTGGCTAGAGTATAACCCTTTGGCATATGCAATTTTTGATAATGTTGAACTGTTCGATGAGTAATTCATATAAGGGATGACTAGGGTACATAACTAAAGACAAGAGATTTTTTTATTATTTTTTTATGTGTATTTTGTTGGATTCTCTAATGTTTTTTTTAAATTGGGGTTTGTAATATTTTTGGTTTTTTTGGATTTATAGGTGTATATAAAAAGAATACCATCAAAGGGAAAACCATATTCTATCACCGAAGAGGGAGTGGTAGGGGATGAAAGGAATAAATGATATATGAAGTATGGATTAATAGGTATGGGTTAGAATTAAGATGATAACTCTAGGGACACCATGATGTAAGAATACAGTGTCTAGTCATCAAAATATAATTGCAAAGATACACCAAGATGTTTTTAAGAACATGTCTCAAGATGTTTCCACTTCCTTATCAAGGTCAAAATGGAAATAAGAATGGTTTTATGATGGAAATGATTGGATGGGTTTGGATAGGTAAGGGTATTTAACAATGGTGTATGATGTTTGAGGATGAGTTTAGGATGGATTAGATAGGTGTAGGATGGGTAAGTATGCTTTAGGATAACTTAGGATAAGTAAGGATGGTTTAGGGTAAACATCTGATGGTAAAGGATGGGATTTAAAAAGTTGTAGGATGGGTAAGGATGCAAGGATGATGTAGAATATATATGATCGAAATGGAATAAGATTGACCCCAAGTGTAGGGTACTTTTAGATAACTAATTATTTTATGCATGATGCCAAAAATTATTTTTCATCATGGTACTTGCCCAAGGTGTCATATAAATGGTTTTCACCTTTGGATGAATTTATTTCTCTTTCTCTTTCTATTTTTTTTAATTTTTTTTTGGTTTTTTATTTGGCATCTCAATTATAAAGGGTTTCAAGATGTATGATATTTACTAATATTGATATTTTAGGTATGTTCTCTAGATATGTCTTAAGTAACTTCATTTCTTTCTAAGTTGGTTTCTTCCAGATTTACCAGGATATTATCATAGCCCCTAAGATAAAGGGTACTACCATATAGGGTGAAGCAAAAAGTATGTCAAATTAAGGATGTGTGTTGGATGCATGAAGGATTTGGAGGGATGGAATTATAGTTGAGATGATTATATGGGTCATGATGTAAAGGGTGAATAGGGCCAACAATCTCACATTTAGAAAGACTAGGAGTAACTGTAAGTGGGATGATTTGAGAATTCAATGATTCTTCAATGATGTTTTCAATTTGTGATGGGGATCCATCCTAAAAATATGCTAATGTAGATGATATATTAATTTTATCATCCATTGGTACCATATAAATATTTTCATCAAAGTATTCTTCTTGATTTTTTTGATTGGGATTTAGATTTGGATTGTCTAATATCACCTCAAAGAGGTTTTCATTAAGGGACTCATATTTTTTATTTTATATCTTTTGATTTAGATTTTGAAAACAATTTTTAATTTGATCATCTAATAGTGACTCAAAGAGGTTTTCACTATGGGGTGTGGATTTTATATTTAGACTATAATATTTATTTTGATTGAGGTACACTTGTTGTTCCTTAGAATATGTAAATGTTTCTTGATGCTCTTCTGGCAGGAGACTAGCTAGGAAGTCTAAAATTATTTTATTATCATGGAAGTTAACTATAATTAAGATTGTTGGTGTTAATAAAAAGGTACAATATACTAGCTTTTAAGATGGAAGGTAGGATTAGTGAGGTTGATGAAATGAGTGATGGTAACATAGTCCTCGTAGAAACTATGAATGGATCATGTTTTGATTATGGATGAAGTTCCCTTAGAAACCACAAAATATCACTAACATCTTTACATTGACTTTCAAATGGATTATAGTTGATGCTATGAGGTCTAGCATTTACTTCAAAATGGATGGCTTTGATAATTCCTTGATCATGGATTTTCTAATCTATAAGTACCTCTATCACTTAGGGTACATGTTGTGGGATGATGGGAGATTCAATAAGTGATAAGGGTTTGGGTATTTTCCCAATGAGTGATAGGCTATGTCAGCTAAAGGAGGTTTTGTCCAAGATAGGAGGATCTTGGTTAAAAATAGGATCTTTGTCAAAAATGAGATCTTGATCAAAAATGGGATCTTGATCAAATATAGGTTTGTTGTCAAAGATAGGATCTTCAATAAAGACTAGCTCTTCATAAAAAATGGATGGTAAACCATGGTTATCAAAGGTAGGTTGATTGACTATGGATTGGTTAAAAATGGATGTGTCAAAAATGTGATCTTGAGAAATATATGGAAGGTTATGACTTTGACTTGGAAGTGGTGTGGCTTGATTAGGCTCAGAAAAGACATCTTGTCATATCCCCAAACTATGATTTTCAAATGTGGATACACTTGGCTCTACCTTGATGTACCCTTTATTAATTAGATCTTGGATATAATGATTTAGTCTCATATAATGGTTTATAAAATGTTCTTCAATTTTATGATAATCATAATATTCATTAAGTATATACCCCTTAGGTTTTGTGACATTTTTCTCAAAATTTTTGGTGTTTATAAATATGGCTAAGTTTTTAGCAATCAATTTTCAAAATAATACATCATAAGGTTCCCCTAAAGGAGTGAATTTTTTCTTAATAGGCATAGTTATGTTTTTTACAGGTTGGGAGTTTTTAATCTATTGTAACTCTAGGGATGGAATGATATGAGATGGTAGGGGTGCTAGAATTGGATTCCTTTTATTAGTGTGATAGGGGATGTTATTATTAAGGCTATAACTAGTGGAAGAGAGACTTGGTTGATTTTTTAAAATATGTTTACTAGTGGTGAGGTAATGTTGATGTGAAATGTTTTGGAATTCCCTAGGAATAAAGTGGTTTAGAGAGGTAGATTGATCTTGGAAGGATGAATTTATTGGATTTGTCTTGAAGGTGAAAGTATTCAAATTTGGTGGATTTGTGTAGGTTGATGGACTTCAAATTATTGGGTTTGTGAATAAATATGAATTTGATGTCGTTTGGTTTAATTTTAGGAATGGGTTGGATGTAGAACCAAATTATTTGTTTTGATGAATTTGGAAAGGTTGATTTTGATGGGTATAAGAGTTGAAAGATTGATTTTGATGGGTACAAGAGTTGAAAGATTTATTTGGATGGAATATATTTGGATTTGACTAAATTTGGGTTTGATTTGTGAATGGATTTTGGTTTAAATATAGATTTGAAATTGGTGGTGAAGGTGAATCAAAAGTTTGATTTGGATTGATGTTAATGATAAAACTAGATGGATTGGTGAATGAATTTTGATCTATGATTGGTCACTTTTGATTTATGGATAGGCAAACAATTGTAAAGTAATTTAAATAATTTTGACTATCAAATCTAAAATACTGATTTGAAGTTGTCCCTAAATTAAAACTTGGATTTTGTTCTATAGTTAGACATGAATAAGCATTCAAGTTTTAAATTGACTAGTTGTGGTTTGGGTTGAATTAGTTGATTGGGAAAATTAAATGAATATTTAAGTTTGAATTTTATTGATTGATGGATGAGGATGAATACATATTCAAACTTGGATTTGGATTTATTGGATGATTGATTGGTGAGTTTGTAATGACAATGAAACTTTGATTTAGATTTGTTGGATGATTGATTTGATTCAAATATGTGTTTGAATCAAAATTGGTTGGATAGAATCATAGGTGAAGACAAGGATTATTTAGATTTAGATTTGTGACCAAATTATTCATGGGATAGTTCCACATAGCCATGTGTTTAAAATGAGTGACATTTTTTAAGGAAAAAACTTGACTAAATAAACAAAAAAGACTTGAAACTTAAGTAACCAAAGTGACTAAGAGTTTGATTATTAACTAAATGCTTTTGAACTTTTAAAGAGAAAGTTATGATTTTTAGGATAACATTTAAACTCAAAATATTTTGTTTGAAAACAAGTGTTTTGTAGGATATGGAAAACATAAAGAAACAAAAAAATAAATTTTTATTCTAAGCAATCAAGAAATTGTACAAAAAAAGGTGAAAATTAGGATGAAGGGTTGTGAACAACTATTGGGCCTTTCATTTTCACTTACTCATTCATGCTCTCAGCTGTGACCTAATATTTCAAGGCACTGACCATGGAGGATCCTACTATTCCCATGGCCCATTGAGTCTAATTTTGAGGGTGTGTGGGAAGTTACTTATTGGTGATAACTACTAACCTATGTACTAAATTTGAATGGAAAAAATGGTTATCCTAGGCTTAAGATTTAAACAAGCTTATCTAGGGGAAACCCATGAAATATATTGATAAAGTGGATGAAAACTATTAGGTCTCATCCAAAATTGGCTAACATAGTTGTAGGGGTCTCAATCTATTGATAATAGATGATATTGGATTTTGAGTCAGGTATTGAAACCTTAAATATTGGAGCATGAAAGCATGTCATATCATAGTGTGCTTAAAACATACAACTACTTAGGCAATTGAAATAGTTGGATCTCGATTTATATACCCCATTAGTAAATAGGGTTTGGCCTACTATGTGGTGGTGAAATCCATAGTTGATAGATCCCTTAAAAATGAAAAATAAAAGTAGATACCCATTTCTAATCTCCAAGTGTCATCACCACTGTAACGTCAAGGAAAGAGCATACATGGATATTACTTGAGTAACAAAGATAATTATAAAAATGTTTCTAATTTCCGCATATCTTTACCAATGTAATACCATGGAAAGATAATATGAAAATTTCACAACCAAAAACAAAAATACTAAAAAAAAAGTGATGTATTTACCAAGAACTTTGAAATTAAAAACAAAAATGTAAGAAACAATAAAATTGGCTTTTATTGATTCTTTATGCTGATCTTCTTTAGCAAGCATCCTACAAAAAAGTTGTTAGAATGTTTGATTTGGATAGAAAATATGTAACTTGAAATAAATAAAATGAAAACCCACAAAAAATAAGTGAAAAATTAGTCTCTTTTAAAAAAATTTATTACACAGTCAAGTTAGAAAAGCAAAATTGAAATAAGATAATGTTGGAAAAACAAAGAAAGTAAAAAACTAAAACCAAAATGACCCATGATTACAAGACAATTTCACTATGTAGAGCAATGATTTTGATGCCATCAAACATGAATTCATTATAAAAAAGAATGAATTCGCTCTAGATAAACATGATTTCACTATAAGAAATAATGATTTCACTACAAAAATGATAATTTTGCTATAGAAAAGATTGATTTCACTATAAGGTAGAATGATTTTGCCATTCTGATGAAAATGTTGTTGATAGTGACAAAATCACTATTTTTCAAAAAAAAATGTTCTTAACCTAAAAACAGAATAAAAAACACAAAAAAGGTAGGAAAAAGGATGATTTCATTGTTAAGGTCTACAATTTGTTGTTAAATCTCCCGAATTCATTGTTACAAAGAGAAATGCACACAACCAAATAGAAAAAAAGTGATAGCAACCTATATCTCATACAATCAATAAAAGAATCAAGATTAAATGCAAAATGCAAATATAAACCACAAAAACTAAAAGAGAAATGTTATCTAAGTACAAAAGATGACAATGAAAAGATTAAAAAGACATGGGAGATATCCCACCAGACATGCTAGAAATGTATGAATTGAATTTAGATATGAATATAAATTTAAATAATCTTAAAATAAGCTAAGATTAAACTATGCTATAGAAACAAACAAATAAAATAATAATCATAAAATTCACGTTTTGAATGCACAAAATTTCTCCATTACAATATATATCTAATTTGCTCTTTCAAGTATGTGGTGCTCACTCCTCCAATGTAAAGAGAAAATGGGCAGTATTTTGGTATAAAATGGAGGCATTGATTCACTTATGTGTAGTAGCTCTGATTTATTGATTTTGATTATGATTTATATATATTTTTATTCCTTTGATGTGATGCTTAAAAATGAAGATTTGCAAGCTTATTTATAGATGCTTGGAGAAAGATCCAATGGTGGGGGATCATTTGGACTTTTTCATTGATCCAAATGGTCAATGGTGGATAATGAGTCCTCACCCATGAATATGAAGACCTTTTCAAAATGGTTCAAAAAAGAGTGGGGTTGGTTATTTGACTCAACAAGACTAAGTAAATTTGCTTGATAACTTAGGGGATGAGTCATAAGAGGTGGAGAACTTTGTCGATTTGGTTGGGATGAGGAAGAAAAATGTGAGAGATGTTTTGACTAGGTGGAAAATCTAGATTTATTATTTAAAATAAGGATTTAAGGGTGCATAATTGACTTATTCAATATGTTAAATTATTCAATTATTTGAATTTGGGAGGAAATGTGATTTATTATTTTAAAGAGAATTATTAATTGATTTAGGTGCATTTCAACACTAAATGAAATTTAAGTGTCTGCACCAACCAATTCAAGTTATAGGCAAGACTCACATGTAGACTAATCATGTTTTGGATTAGAACTTAAAAAGGTGAAATTTTGAATTTGGGTTAAAGGAATTTAATATTTTTCAAGTGGTAAATATTCTAGACTCAAACAAACAACGTAACAATGTTTTTTGAAAATACCAACACAAATGATTTAATTTGATTTTGAACAAGGCTAAATATGTTTTAAATTTGACCATTGTAATGCCTCTTTATTCAAAGAAATGGTGTATAATAAGTATTTGGTTTTGGACATGTTTTTTTTCACACATAAATAATTTTTAGATTCAAAAGACAATGCAAGTAAACAAGAACAATAAAAACATTGAAGTGTACGTCCTATCCTAGAAACTAACAAGGTGGCTTCTTACTCTTAGATTTCATTGATATACTCAGTCTTGATAGGAAATAAGTTGTAAATCTTAAATTCATATGAACATTAAAATTAGGGTTTTTAGGCCCCCTCTTTTCTCAAGAGATCATATAGTGACATGGAACTTAAGGCTACTTGTCTAGTACAAATAGTACTTTTAAAAAAATAGGATTTATCTAAAAACTATATGTTTTACATGTTCTAGATGGTCCCAAGTTTGGTTAACACTAGAGATGTAATCACATCAATTGATTTCATACCTACTAACTTACTATTTAATGGTTTATTCCTTTTCATAGTGACTCCATGCGTGTACTTCTTAGTGGAATCCCCTAATTAGCCAAACCTAACTCAAGTTTTTGTTAAGATTAGAGAGGCTAGCTAGTCAACTCCCTAGAAATCATAGTATCATGTTCCCTAATTTATATACCCCACCATATAATAATGTTGAAATAATATCTAGAGATGAAATATTGGGTCAACGCTTCCCTAAATAACTTGTGGGGAGGCTATGAACTCTCACCCATAAGCTAAGATGAAATAAATAAAAACATAAAGGAATTTAAGGTCAATTTGGGATCACCCAAGTCATTCGGATCTTGGGGAGTGCCTTTGAGACATTATTTTTATTCTTGGGTCAAGAGACAAAATCAAAAAGTGAAGCACTTTTTATCACCCAATTTCCCTAAAGGGAATGGGGGGAGAGCATAGATGCTAAGCTTAGTTTACACAAACAACAATCAAGTTAAATAACTTTGAAACTAATTTAACCAACAAACAAATGACAAAAAGGTAAAAAATATTAAGAGTCCTAAGCTATGATGATTTTTCATTTTAAGACTAAATCCAAATGTGATTAAATTTTTACTTTGTTTTTGTAAAAAATGAAACTAGTGAAGTGTCTTGAACCTACAAAACAAAGTGTTAAAAGTCTAGTAAGAGGTATAGGATGTTAAAATAAACTCAAACTTGTTTTTTTAACTCTCTGGATTTTAAACATAGGGTGATATTCCAATTTTTTAAAGTGATATCTCCATTCTACAAAGTAATTCTACCATTTCACAAAATGATTGAGCTATCAAATAGAGAAACAAACAGACTGTGTGGAGATCCTAGTGATTATCAGGGTGATATCGCTGATTAGCAAGATGTTCTCACTAATAAATAGGGTAAATTCATTGAAATGATAAAAATGAAAATAGATAAGTTACCTACAAATTTGGTCTAAGATGATCTCACTAATCTTTATGTGACCCCACCATTCCAAAAGTTGATATCGCTAATCTTCAGGTTTATCTCATCATTCTACAAAAATACATAAAAAACAAAAAAATCACAATAGTCAATCTTACTATTTATGTGAGTGATATCAATATTTATTAGTTAAATCCAACCATTCTATAATGTGATCTCACTAATTTATAGGATGAATTTGTCGATTACTAGTTAATTATGTCATTTGGTCTAAGAGACATAAAACACAAAAATTGGAAGAAAAGAATAGCAAAATAGCCTCAAAAGAGGGTTTGAGTGTTTAATTATAAGGATAAACTAGTACATGAGTTACATTGTCCCATTGGGTATGTTAAAATGTATAATAGGATTAAGAAGCAATTTAGTCCATGCATTAGTAGAGAAAACCCAAAAATAAGCATAAAGAGCTAACATGTTAAGCCTACTCCCTCAAAGGGAAATGTTAATAAACTCAAAGAAATAATTAGGAAAGTAATTAAAAAAATACCTTTTAGTAGTGACTTTCCTTCAAAAATTGTCAATAATCATGCTTATGCCTATATTTGGTGTTCCAAGTCTTCATCAATGTGGAGTAGTGTGCACCTCCATCATCTTAGCTCACCAATGGATTTGGCTACTAGATTTTTCAGTTAGGGGGAATGATTGAAGTTCATATATAAATATTATTTCCTAATAATTTTACTCAATTTAATCTTGTTTGAATGCATTTATGCATAATAGGTTCACACAAAAATAACTTGATGAAGGTATTTATGAATAGTAAGCTTACACAAAAATAACTTAAAGGTTATAGTCTTGGCTCACTTCTTTATATCTTTTCTAAAATGTTTAGGATCAACCATGACCATCCATATTGAGATAAATATGTTTCAAGTGGATACTCAAAGGAGGCAGTGGGTGAATCAATTGCTTAACCATCACTATTCAATTCAAATCATCATTCTCTAAAGCATTCATTCATACAAAATATTAATGCATAAACAAAGAAACTACACAAGCATATAAAATGGAAATGTAAAAGATATGTGGGAAAACCTCTATTTTAATAAACCTGCTAAATCATGCACATGGACTACAATCCTATAATTTCAAGATCCAATTTTAGTGAAGCACCAACCCCTATCTAGATAAGCACCAACTTAACTAGTCTTCTACAAGCTCTATCTTGAAAAGAAGCTCCAACCCCCTAGGTAACTAGGAACCAAATTAGTCACCTTTGATCTCCGATAAACTTATAACACCTATTTTTAATCTTTAACTGATGATTATCTCCTTTTTTCACTCTTTACCCTTTAATCTCACTCAACCAGGCTCTTAGGCCTTCTTGCTCAAATATCCCTCTCTATGGTAGAAATAGGTCAACTGACCTTCCTTAATACATATATAATAATGGTTAGATACTCATGGAATTTTTTTATCAACTTATTGATGATCTTCAATCTCTTAACTTGTTCATAAAAATACTATATCCTTTGCTCAATAGCTCAATTATCTAACTAGTCAAAATAGGCTTATTAGTCCTTGAATTTATACTTGATTCTTTCTCATACCTATCTTTTTTGGTTAAGGAACTTAAAATACTTTTATTATGATTTTAAAATATCACTACACACGTTTCATGAGTGAAACAAATAATACATAAGTTGGTCATAGTCCATAAAGACCAAAACCTCCATTAGGCCTAATGGAGACCTAATGCAATTAGGTCTATCCTAACCACACATTACCATTTTCAACCTTATTAACACTTCATATCTTAACCAATATATGAAAAAATTCATAAATGTATCCAATATACCCCTGATAAGTTCACCTTGGGTACCTAACTCCATCTATCCCATTTCACTACCTCTAAGTTTGTCTTGCAAATTTAAACCAAATACATAAATTTATCACATAAAACATGAATTAAATAATAATATTATTATAATAATTAATTTAAAATAATTTAAAAAAAAATCTCCACTACATAGGCCAAAGGTCTTCAAGAACACTCTTGTAGATGATTTACTCAGAAACACTAAACACTATTAATACATAGTCAAAATCATTTGACTCTTTAGGCTTGATTATGAACTTACAATGAGAAAAAATGAATTAAAATGATCATATTAGTCCTTTAGAACACATTTAGTGAATTTTTATCTTTCATCTTAGTGAAAATTGACTCATGAACATATTTTTCATACACAAAAACGTTTCCTATAGGACTAAAAAACATAGTCAAGAAAATCAACTTGTAGAACACCTGTGGGGACATATATATGATATTCCATTGGATTTTTGTGAAAATTTATAATTATTATAACATATATATAAATATATATTGTATTTTCATGTACCAATATTTGTATTACTAACCAATCTCACTATGTCACTCTACATAGACTCACTATGTTAGACAGACTAGTTTGGTGATAGATTTTTACATAGGTGTAGGCATCATCAACACTTATATACCAAGGGGATACGAGGGATATTTATTTAATAATTAATCCATTAATTAATATCCATCCATATTACTCTAATACTTATCCCTAATCTCATTCTCATCTTCATCTAGTTTCTTCATTGTTCTTCTCATTAGGCTAGTTTAGCGATAAGCTAACTTCTATGACTAGTTTTGCACATTTATGATTATCAACCTGATAATAAACTTTAATGATCACAAAATATGATTATTTAACATCATCCTCCATCCAATTTCATTATTTTACCTGGTCAACCTTGTTTGTATCATCAAAAACCCTATAAACAAGGGTTTTCATGTAGCTTCTGATCAATGTTAGGACAAACAAAAAACACCTAAGGAAAACTTGAAGAGTCTTTTTCATTTTTCAAACACCAAAATAAGTCAACTAAATCATTTTTATCCATAAATTATTATATATTTCCTATCAGGTATTTGTAAGGGTTTTAAGAGGATTTGGACCATCTTACCTTGTTAGCAATCATTCATAAAGGATTTCCACTTAATACCAAAAACAATGCCAAGGAATTAAAGATATGGAAATTCCCCAAATACCATGAAGTACTCAGGCTCTAATGAAAAATTTTCATATGTAAGTGATCATAATAAACTTCTTCTCAAGTTTGCAACACCATTTTATCTACACACAATCAACCTTATCATCAAATTTCTTGATTTCTTCTTCAGGTATTAAATTCAAACCTAGTCAAAATTATTAGCACACTCACTCACACCATTTTCACTACTCTCAATATATCTTACATCCTTAGAAATGATCTTGACCCTTCATTAGGCCACTATAGGTCACTTTGTGTATTTAGGTGTTATACTACTAGTCCTACTTGGAATATGAACACAACCTAAAACCTATTATATTATTCTCAACCCTTAATAAACATGTAATATATCATAATAAAATTATATCATACTAATAACCTTTCTCACTCAAGTCTCTAATGTCTCAACTCACCATTCTATCAGGCTTATCTCACTAAGGCACTAATCCTACAACTTCTCACTAAGTCTCTTCATACAGGAGCTAAGATTCAATCTTGTTTTTTGAACTCATATGAAGTATTATTTGCCTCTTTCCCATGTTCTCATTTATTATAATACTTAATTATGTATGTACTGACTTAAATCACATATTTTCATCATGCATAATGCATACATTTTCTCACAGAGCTAGGCTAGACTACTCAATATGCCTAGTGATTAGTGTTTTGACACAACAATTTAGTTCAATGATGTCATTATTTTAGTCATTATTTATTTAAGACAAATAAATTCTCAATATAATCTATAAACTCTATCATATTTATAACTTTGTACCAAGATGTGCTTACCTTGTATGTTTCTCAATACTTAGCTCTCAAACAAGATGCCTCTCTTGTATCTTGAGCATGACCTTAAAATGACATCAAACCTCAGAAAGGATAATAGGTTTCCTTCAAATTTTATCTTAATATATAAAACAAACTTCTTAGGTACACACCTCTTTACCAAGCATGACATCAATTCTGATTTCTGACTTAAAGGACATTCAATCTTGACTTTGACATCAATCACAACATTAATGCCTTAATACCAATATTAATACCATACCTCAACAATATCCCCCTTTTCAATTTATGGAAAACACTCTTAAACATATTATAACATTATCTAAAACTTAAACTTGAAATAGGAACTTTTTCCCCTTTGACATTAATGGCAAAGGTTCACCTTCTTGGTAGTTGTTTGATCCTTAGACCTAGGCCAATAACTTTTCTTTCAAACAAACTTCATCAAAACTTTCTTTATAATAGACCAAGTTCATATACCTACTCATGAGACGTGATTTACTCCCTTTGTCTCTATGAATATTTAATACATTTTATAAACTATGACTTGGTTTAATCAAGTCATCATACCAACTTTTTGTGACTTATCTCTTGATTTCACATCTATTGTAGATCTCTTTGACTAAAACTTGAACTTGAAGATATTTTAATATCATAGATCTCCCCCTATGACCAATCATATTTAATGCTTCTATCTTTCTATCTGAGTGCTTCCATGAACCCTAATGGAGTCACTTATACTCTATAAAGCTGGAAAAGCATAAATTCAGGAGATTCCTAGATCTCCATGTCTTTGTGGGACTGAACCTCCTCCATGATCTTATGATTTATTTATCTTTATGGATTGAACACTTAAATCTCTATTTGGGTATAATTTTGTCTTGATTAATTGATATTATTTCCCTCATCAACAAACTATGTTGAGAGAGAAAATTATTGGCATTCTTTTACATCTTTATTTTGTTATACCATGTAAAATAGTCCATTTAACTTGTAGACTAGTTATCAACCTTAGCCATCTTAAGTTTCCAATTATTTTTTCTCTCTTGTGTTCTAAAATCCTCAAACTTCTTGTCTTGTCTTGAGATTTTTTAATTATAGTGCATTGAAATGTGACCAACCTTATGATAGTTAAAGCATGTTATCCCTCTAGATGGAAACACACCATGACTCATACCTATTGGCTGATGATTGTCCTCATAGTTCCATGCAAATTCATTCTTGAAGGGCCTTCTATAATGCCTTGATCTATGACCAAATTGATTACATGAATAATATTAGACATTGAAAGGATTAACATACCTTATGTTATTAGTGTTCTTGATATTTTTGAACTTTTTTCTATCAACATCCTCATTCTTTGATTTATCTTTGACCCTTTTGATCACATTAGTGTCCTTCTCTTGATCTTTAATGAAATCAATACCTATTTTATCATTAATAGTCTTTTGAATTCTTAGAAGGTTGTCTAGATCATTGGTTATATTTTCAAAACTTAAAAGGGAATTGAACTTAGTTGATGCTTATTTCAATTTAGCTTTCAAATACTTCACTCCAGCCACATACCTTGTACAATCTTATTATTTTACATCTAGGCTTGTAGTCATAATTTCAACTTGACTTGCCACTTTTTTGACTATTTACTCTTACTCTTTGAAGTTGTTATTTAGTCTAGTTTCAAACAAGTTACTTTATTCTTCATAGTCCTTGACAAGGGACCTCATCACTCTATTATTTTTATTGACCATCTTCAATTCTTCTAAAGTATTCATCAACTTAGCTTCAAGATCTATCTCATTTCCTTCTTCATTTGAACCACCAACAATACCTCCAATCCATATAGATTGTTCTTGATTTAAGCATATTGATTATTCAACCATGAATATAACCTCATTGATATCAGGACCATCACCTTCATGATAACTCTCTAAATCACTTCTTTCACTATCATTAGATGAGCTGCAATCTTCCTTGGTATAAAGACTTCTTTTATTTTTGAAGAACCTTTTCTTCTTGTTATATCTTATGAAGTTTTTATTGATCTTATCAGATTTATAATAAATTTTATCATCATCATGATCTTCATTATGTTCTACATCATCCTTTGTCTTATGTTTGTGAGGACATTTATTGACAAAGTGTTTAAGCTCTCCATAATTGAAGCATTTGAAAGGCATCTTGCCTTTGTACTTTCTTGAACCTATCTTTAACTTTCTTGCAAACATAATAATTAACTCATTGTCATCAATATAAAATTCATCATTATTTATGACTTTATTACCTTGTGACTTCTTCTCTTTTGGCTTCTTTTCTAACTTGAATGTAGCTTCCTTATTTATAGGTCTTCCATCACTTGTCCTCATCTCATAGGCTGTTAAGGTTCCATGAATTCCATCCATCTCAAGTTTGTATAAATATTGCATTTATTCAACAACACATACTTTGAAATAAAGTTTGGGAGTTAGAGACCTTAAAACATTTTAAACAATAGTATTTTATTTCAATTCTTCTCATATACCTCTTATGATGTTGACCACCTCATTAATCCTCAATAAGTAGGTTGTAATGGTCTCATCTTCATTCATTTTTAGGCTTTCAAATTATATTTTGTGAGTTTTCAACTTGTCCAATTTGACTTTATATTATACCTCATTAATAGTTTTCAAATTATCCCACATGTATTTGGTATATTATAGTGCATAACCTTCACAATTTCTGATTTAGATAGACCAAACATAATTCCATTCATTGCTTTTAGTCTTTATCACTAGCCTTCTTACCTATTTCATCCATAGGAGGAATAGGTGATGAAGCATACACATCCAAGATTTATTTCCAAAAATCATGGCATTGAGACATCATATATGTCCTCATCTTCACACTCCAAAAATCATAATTGGATCCATTTAATAAAGGATCTTTTCTTGTAGAGAAACCACCTTGAGCTTGACTAGCCATCTTAGCTTGTTTAGAATCTCCTTTAGGTTGTAAGACATCATTTAAAGGAATTAATATAATACCAAAAATTAGAGGTGGGTACTAATGTGGGGGAGGGGCATTTATTATTTTCTTAAGAATCACTATTTAATTCAATTCATCATTCTCTGAAGCATTCATTCATACAAAATATTAATGCATAAATAAAGCAACTACACAAACATATCACAAGGAAACACAAGAGATATATGGGAAACCTTCTGTGGGAATAAAACATAATAAATAATGAACATGGAATAAATACCTATAATTTCACTAACTTCACAAGGAGCTCCATCCCCTATCTAGATAAGTACCAACTTAACTAGTCTTATACAAGCTCTATCTTGCAAAGAGGATCCAACCCCCTACGTAAATAGGAAAAAAATTAGTAACCTATAATACATTATCACATTATAACACTTCTTTTTAATATTTAACTAATGATGACCTCTCTTTTTTCACTCTTTACCCTCCAATCTCACTCAACCAACCTCTTAGGCTTTCTCGCTCAAATATCCCTCTCTATGGTAGAATTAGGTCAAATGAACTTCCTTAATACCTATATAATAGTGTTTATATACTAATTTAATTTTTTTATTAAATTAATAATTATCTTAAATATCTTAACCTATTCATAAAAACACTATATCCTTTGCTCAATATCTCAATTCTCTAACTAGTCAAAATAGGCTTACTAGGCCTTGAGTTTATACTTGATTCTTTATCATGCCTATCTTGGTTTGATAAAGACATTAATATAATTTAATTAATATTTAAATATATCACTAAAAACTATTCATGAGTGAAGAAAACAATACATAAGTTTGTCATAGTCTATAAGGACCAAATCCTCCATTAGGCCCAATGGAGACCTAATGCAATTAGGTATGTCCTATCCACATGTCACCATTATGGAACTTAAGAAAAATTAATATATTAAAAAATGAATGAAAAAAATCATAAATTCCTCCAATATACCCTTTATAATTTTACCTTGGATCTCCAACTCCATTTATCCCATTTCACTATGTGGACCTACCAATTGGGTTTCCTCGCCAATAGATCTTCTCACTGCTTATAAGTCTATCTTATAAATTTGAACCAAATACAAAAATTCATATGATAACCATGAATTAAATAATAATATTATTATAATTATTAATTTAAAAACTTTCCAAATATATTTTCTCCATTACATAATCCAAAGGGCCTTAAGAACACTCCTGTAGATGACTTACTCAGAAACACTAAACATTGTCAATATACAGTCAAAATCAATTGAATCTTTAGGATTTATTAAGAACCTAAAATGATAAAAAATGAATAAAAATTATCCTATTATTAATTTTTAACACACTTATTTACTTTGGATCATTCATCTTAGTGAAAATTGACTCAAGAACATCTTTTTCATACACACAAAAAGTTGCCTATATGACCAAAAAACATAGTCAAGAAAATCAACTTGTAGAACACATATGAGTACATATATTTGATATTAAAATGGATTTTTATAAACCTTTATCATACTTATAATATCTATATAAATCTATATTTCATGGACATGTACCAATATTGGTCTTACAGACCAATCTCACTAGTCACTCTACATAGAGTCACTGTGTTAGATAGACCATTTTGGTGACAACATTTTGCATAGGTGTAGGAATCATAAACACTTATATATCAATGGTATATAATTTATAGGTATCTAATAATTACACATTCCTTAATATCGATCCCTACTCCTCTATAACCAATCCCTAATCTCATTCTCATCTTCACCTAATTTCTTCATTATTCTGCTATTAGGCCAATTTAGCGATAAGTTAACTTCTATGACCAGTTTTGCACATTTTTGTTCAAAAAAATACTAATAAAATTTAATTATAATAAAATATAATTATTTAACATCATCCTTCATCCACTTTCATGCTTTGACCTAGTCAACCATGCTTGTAGCATCAAAAAACCCTAAAAATAAGGGTTTTCCTATAGCTTCTACTCATTGTCAAGACAAAAAAAGACACCTAAGGAAACCTTGAAGAGTTATTTTCATGTTAAAAACATAAAAATATGTCAAATAAACCATTTTTATCCATAAATGATTATATTTTTCCTATCAAGCCTTTTTAAGGGTTTAAAGAGGGTTTTGACCATCTTACCTTCTTAGCAATCATTCATAAAGAATTTATCCTTAATCCCAAAACCAATTCCAAGGAATTAAATATAGGGACCTTCCAAAATTACCATGAAGTGATCAAGATATCATGAAAAGGTTTCAAATTCCAATGAGCATGAGAAACTTCTTCTTGAATCTGCAACACCCTTTTTTTTGCATACGATCAACCTTATCATCAAATTTCTTGCTTTTTTCTTCAGGTATTGAATTTATACTTGGTAAACATGATTATAAAACTCCATAAAACCATTTTAATTTCTATTAATATCTATTCCATCCCTATAAATTATCTTTACCCTTCATTAGGCCACTATAGGTCATTTTGTGTATTTTGGCCTTATACTACTAGTCTTACTTAGACTATGAACATAACCTAAAACATATTATATTATTCTCAAACCTTAATCCACATGTCATATATCCTCATAAAATTATATCATACTTCCAACATTTCTCACTTAGGTTTATAATGGCTCAACTCATCATGCTATCAAGCTTATCTCACTAAGGCACTAAGCCTGTAACTTCTCCCAATGACTCTTCATATAGGAGATAAGATTCAATATTGTCCTTTGAATTCATATGAAGGATTAATTTCCTCTTAACCATGTTATCATATCTTATAATAATTAATTATTCTTATACTAACTTAAATCACATAGTTTCATCATGCATCATGCATACATTTTCTCACAGAGCTAGGCTAGGCTACTCAAGATGCCTAGTGCTTAGCATTTTCACACAATAGGATAGTTTAATGATGTCATTATTTTAATCATGATTTCTTGAATAAAAATAAATTATCAATAAAATTTATAATATTTATCATATTTATAACTTTGTACCAAGATGTGCTTACCTTGTATGCTTCTCAATACTTAGAGCTCAAACAAGATGCATCTCTTGTATCTTGAGCATGACCTTGACATGACATCAAACCTCAGAAAGGATACTGGTTTATCTTCAAATTTTATCTCAATAGAGAAAAAAAAACTTCCTAGTCACACACCTCTTTACCAGGCATGACATCAATTCTAACTTTTGAGTTGAATGACATTCAATATTGACTTTGACATCAATGACAACATTAATGGATTAATACCAATACTAGGACCATACTTCAATAGATGTGTGTCCATGGGTTGATTCAATTTTGAAGGGATAATAAATAAATATGATCATTAATATTTAGAATAATGGAACATTAATAAGGCATGGGTATCCTTAATCCATATATTTTCCTCCATTAATGCCTTATGGATGACACCCATGTGATGATGTCATGGGTGATGTAGATTTGAATAATGAATTTCTAGTAAATAGATATTCAATAACTTTCATGGATTTTCCACTTAAGCTCCTAATTTGGTTTTGATTTACTTAAATTATTTTAATTATTTTTATATAATTCTTTGGAAATTTGTTGTATGTTTAATCATCCTAGTTAGAAATGTCATTTTACTGAGTCATAATATGACTAGAGTATAATTAGAATAAGATGTTAGTTTTGTACAAGGTAATACCCCAGTTAGGTTATTATAGATGTGAATTTACACATGCAGATGATGTGTGCAAATGAATTAAAAGATTTAAATGGTCTAGGAAGTCATTTTTCATGGTCACAATTTGACAAGAAGTGAATTGAAAAAAGATAATTATTCTATAAAATTCCTTTCCCTAATCATGGATCGATATACAAGAATCAACACTTGCATGTGATTTGTGAAAATTATATACATCCAATTCCTATCACTATTGTGTTAAAATTGTAAATTTTAATGACATTATGCAATAATGTATAATCTAGACCAAAATCACTAAAATACTCTAAATCATCTACCAATGTCACATGCAAGTGTTGATTCTTGTCTATTAATCCTTGATTAGGGCAAAACATTTAATAGAATCATTATATTTTATTAATTCACTTTGATTCAAATTGTGACCACACAAAATGACATCCTAGACCACTTAAATCTTCTAATTCAGTTGCATACATCATGTGCATGTGTTAATATGTGTTTATAATAACCTAATTGGGGTATTACCTTGTATGCAACTGACATATTCTTTTAATTATAGTCAAGTCAAATTATGACTTAGTAAAATGACATTTCCAACCATTTTGATTAAACTTGTAGTAATTTTCAAAAGAATTATAGAAAACTAATTAAAATCATTTAAGAAAATCAAAACCAAATTAGGAGCTTAAGTGGAAAATCAATGAAATTTATTGAATATCTATTTATTAGAAATTCATTATTCAAATCTACATCATCATAGGGGCGTCATCTACAAGGCATTAATGGAATAAAATATTTAGATTGAGGTTACCCATGCCTTATTAATGCTCTATTCTTCCAAATATTGATGATAATATTTATTGCTTGTCCCTCCAAAATTGAATCAATCTATGGCCACACATATTGATCTCAAGATGGATGGTCATGCTTGATCCTAAACATTTTAGAAAAGCTATGAATAATTGAGTCAATATCATAACTTTTAATCTATTTTTATGTAAACTTACTATGCAAAAATACCTTCATCAAGGTTTTTTGTGTAAACTAATTATGCAAAAATACCTTCAAACAAGCTCCAATTGAGTAACATTATTATGTAAAAATATTGCTAGAGAAGATTCAATTATTCCCCCTAATTAAAAAATCTATTATCCAAATCCATTGTTGAGCTAAGAGATGATGGAGGTACATGCTACACCGTATTCATAAAGACTTGGAGCACCATATCTGGGCATAAGCATGCTTATTGACCATTTTTGAAGGATAATCACTGCTTGGAAGGTATTGCTTGTCTTACTTTCATAATTAGTTACTTGAGTTCATTAACACCGCCCCTTAAGGGATTAGGCTTAACACACTAGTTATTTATGCTTCTTTTGGGTTTTATCTACTAATGCATGGTCTAACTTACTTCATAACCCTATTCTATAGGGGGAAGTTAGAAGGATGAAACCCAAAACAAGTGACATAGTTTGACTTTACCCAAATAGGAAGAAGGTTGTGGATTGGAATTAAAAGAAAGACTAAATAATGGTATTAGTCCAAAAAGAGGAGAATACTTCATTAATTATTTTTCCCACCAGCAGATTTGATTATTGGTTAAATGATTTTCCCCAATAGGGCAATTTTGATCATTAATTAAATGATTTTCCCCAATAGGGTGGTTCTTATCATTGACTAGTCTAATTGTTTTGATTGATTGATTGGAAATAATAGCTTAAAGATTTAACCTATTTCACATATTAAAGATGATATGAATAATGCAAATGTAGGTGTGATAGTATAATGACTTTTCAAAGATTGAATAAGTCAAAAAACTTCTAGGCACATGAGAATGTTGAATGATAATGAAATGAATGACTAGAAGAAAATAATAATGGTTGACGAATATTATGATTGGATTATAAAAATATGGATTTTAATAAGAATGAAACAAGGGTGCCTAAATTAACATCAAAATTGGTTGGTATTGAGTACTAACTACATATTCTAAATGGAATTCAAGCCATCCCCCAAAAATGGGATTAATTGGTTGAGGAAATATACTAGATGATTCAAGTGATAACAATAATTGATCAATGTGTATGAATTGGTTATTACATGATCATTCAGATATGCACATTTTGATGAGCATATATAACTAGAACCTTCAATTGTTTTGCTTAATTAAGGATAATGTGATGATGTGATGCAATCAAAGATGATTGAAATTATTAGATTAAATAATTAATGACCCTATAAGGAGAGATATTTTTAGCATAGTTTGACATTGTTTATAAACCTCAAGAACTTAATTTTTAATCTAGCACACAATGGTATGCACTTGATATAAAAACTATGATAGCCTAGCCTTGATGTGCATAAGTACCAACCCTTGATCTAGTAGAAAAATGGAAATAACACACTAATTATAGAAACCAAGACGATAATGTTGATGTATGTTAATGGATAGACTCAAGTATAATTGAAATATAAGGATCACCATGATGATGGCCTTGTTAGCAGAATAGATTGATTCAAGGAAATAAAAATAATTAAATCAAATAAACATACAAGTAAATAAGTAAGAAAACACAAACCAAAAATAAAAATAAGTAGAAAGAATCATGTTGTTTAACCTAGTCAAATAATCCATTTGATAGGCTCAATGATAATTATAATGAAATGTTTTCCCCAAAAAAGGATACATGAAATGAAAGGATACATCCCAAGATGGTATAATTGATTAGAAATAATAATGGGTTTACCCTAGTAGGGCAGATTTGGTAAGGACATATCCTAATTTTTGATAAAATGATTGGATCAATTATCAATCAAGAACAATGACTATATTTTAGACAAGACAAATGTTTTGAATTTTATATCTACATCTCTCTCATGGAGATTTTAAGATTTTTCAAATGTTTAGTATTCTATGGCTTTACATCTCTCAGGGAGATTGTTAACCTTTTATAATGTTTAGGATTTTAGATGTTTCAATGTTTTTGAAGTTTTTTGGCATCTAAACTCAATGGAGAGTTAAGAGATGCAAAATATTTTGACTCACAAAATGGACAAAACATGGGAGTGAGAGTGTAGGAGTGAATTCTCTTAAAATGATGAGATCATGGCTTAAAATGCTCTTAAAATGGAGAGAAATGCTTAGAATTATTTAAAAATGGTGAGAGAGTGGAGTAAGGGTGGCCAAGCTGACCTCAAAAACTAAGCACTGCCTACATAATCCAAATAAACCTTAGGCCACTATAGTTCCTCCCAAGGTGGGAGATAATAATTAATGAAGGATGAATGGAAAAAGGTGATAATAATGGATGACAATGAGGAAAAAGAATAGGAATCTACAAGTACCATGTCAGGTGAGAACCAAATGTGTTTATTAATTAAAGTTTCATGTGGATAATATGTCAACATGTTTCCTAAACAAGACTTAATATACCTTCTACTTATGTAATAAGGTCAATATGGGAAGACTAATGGTCACAATATGATGTGTTGGGTTGAATATAATTTGAATGGAAAAAATGGTTGGAATGGAATGGAATGGCCTTAAATGCAAATGAGGCTTCCCCCAAGTGCCAAGGTACTTTAAGACAAAAAATTATGTATGTATGATGTAAAAAAATATTGTTTTCATCATTGTACTTGTCTAAGGTGTCATAATCATGGTTTTCACCATCGTGTGAATTATTTATCTTTCTCTTCTTATTTTAATTTTTTAATTATTTTTGACTTATTAGCATCTCAACTCGATGGAGGATTATGAGATGCATAATGTTGACCCTTTTTATCTAGATAATACTTGTTTTTTATATCTACTCTGCCAATAACATGTTATTGATTTGGACTATACTGGTGTTATTGTGATCTCTATTGGCCACTAATATTTCTCCCTTTAAAGCTTTAAACAAGATGCCTATCTAGTCTATTTGAAAAACACTATTACTAGTAAGGGTAAATAAGGATAGGCATTGGATAAATGATATGATTTTTTAATGTAATATATAAGTTGAATTTATAATAAGATCACAATAGAATGTATAATGGTTGGAGAATAAATTAAAATTGGGATTTTGGATCACATACATTATTTTCAATTTTGGATTCAACTTTATTTTGGTTGTGATGGAGCTAATATTGACTTCAATAATGTCTTCATCAAGTAATAAGTAACTAATTGGCTCAGCTATTCACACCTCAAAGAGGTTTCTACCAACAAATTCTTCTTGATTATTCTGATTTAGATTATCCAATATCACCTTGAATAAGATTTAACTAAGGGATGTTGATAATTTATTTTTATTTTCCCTTAACACCTTAAGAAGGGTTTCATTAAAGGATTTTAATTTTTTATTCTAATTATTGTCTAACACCTCAAACAAAGTTTCACTAGAAGATGTTGAGATTAGACTTTGATTCTCCCCTATCACCTCAAACAAGGTTTCACTAGGAGATTATTCTTATACTTGAATTTTGTCTTGGTTCCCCATAAATTTTGCCATTGGGATGTCACTATGGAAGGAGTTCAATAATGTATGACTCTATTGGTCCTAATTAATGTTTATGAGTAGTGTAATGAAAATATAATTGCTAGGCTAGTTAATGTTAAAGGCATGGGTAATATCAATGGAAGGGTAAAAGGTAGCACAATTCTCATAAAGGATAATAGGATAACTTACATCAGTGTCAAAAGAAAATTCCTTGAGAATCGTGGAAGGATCACATTGTTTTTAAGTTGACTTGTAAGAAGCGTGTAGCTGATGTGATAACATCTATTAAGGTATGTTGATTATACACCAACTCTAACTCAAGTAGATTTGGTAAAAGTGTATAGCCAATGTTATGATATCTACTAATGTATTTTGATTCTAAAGTTGATTATGACTCTAGGGGATATAAATTTGATATTGAGACTAATGTTGATTTTGATTCTAATTCTAAATTTGATATTGGTTCTAAAATAGAAGTTGATCCTAATGTGGATGTTGAAAATAATTTTGATTTCAAATGGGAACTTGTTGCTAATGTATATGTGTCTATAAAAATGTCTTGTTGAATTGCATTTTCCATAAGTACCCTTTTCACTTGTTGCCTAGAAATGAAGGCTTTGAGATGAAGTAATTTTATAAAATTGGGAATGTTTGGAAATGGGTGAATAGTGGTTTATTACTCAATAATAACAAACCCTTAAAATATGGGATCATCAAATATGGGTCCTATGTATAGGAAAGGTCCTTTAACAAATAAAGGTGGACCAACATGATTTGGATTTGGTCAAAGATGGGTGATTCAATAAAAATGTGGATAATGGGTTGACTATCTTGATATTTCTTTAGAAGTGGATGAACCTGATCATGTTTGGGAAAGTTATAATGGCATATACTAATCAAGTATTATCAAACTTAGAAATAATTGGATCTTAAATATATAATGGCCTTTAGATGGGAAATTATTGGCTTTATTGTGGCTCTACGACCAGATCAAATTTTGGACAAGTAGTCGGGGAATTATCAAATAAAGTAGCATATATAGAGGTCTTTAAAGTAACCATGAGTTGATTAGTGAAGAGGTGACCATCCTAATGCTTGAGAAGATATGGTCTATTTATGTTTGGGTTGGTCTATAAGTTGCCTCTTCAGCATAGGTATTTCTTTTTTTTTTAACAAAGGTATGCAATCAGTCTATAGTAAAGTTAGGTGGGAGTTTGGCTCCCTCTTTTATGAGCCACAAAATCATGGTGTTATTATATTATGTGAATAAGGTGTTATCAAAATTGGTTTCAATCACCATGGATCAAGATGAAATAAAATATGTCCCCATGTAAGGATTCATGAAAGGGAGTTGGTCTTGAATGAAATTATCCCAAAGAGGGTGGTCTTTATTTATGATTTAAATTGCCCCAAAAGGATGGAACAGACATTATTAGAGAGGGCCCCAAAGGGAATGGTATTGGTATTTTAAATTGGCCCAAAGAAGTAAGTCTTGGTATTTTAAATTGGCCCAAATAGGGTGGTTTTAGCTTGGTATAATTGGCCCAAAGAGGGTAGAATTGGCTTGGTCATTGAAAATAGCCCAAAGAGGGTGGTCTTGACTTAATGTAATTGGAATGGGATTTAATTAGCTCCAAAAAGGTCAAAATAGACTTAATATGGCTCAAATGAAAGAAAGGATGGATGACATGACTTCATTGGTCCCAACCAAAAGGTGTAGGAGATTAAATGGAGAGATAAGAAGTGGTTTGTATTGGCATGCAGTTGAATCATAATAATTAGATTTGGTTGAAATAAACCTAATTTGGATTGTTTCAATTATTTTTCTTTAGAGTTGACTTTGGTCAAAGTTGACTTGATTTGGAATTAGAATTAGATTTTAGTTTAAGATAACTTGATTGAATTGGAATGGGGTTCAAGATAAACCTGATCATAATTGGCATGTGGTTTAAGATGAACCTGATTTGTCTTGAAACATGGTTCAAGATGAACTAGATTTGGATTTGGTTGGCTTAATATAATAATGGGATCAAAAGTGACCCAATGTGAAAAATCAATTCCAAACTAGATTTAGATCCAAATAGACTTAATTTTAATGGTTTGAAATTAGATAGTAGAATGGTACCATGTGAATAGTGTAATGGTAAAATTGGTCAATATGCTATTAAGATGGGGTAAAGATAGACCAAAAATTGGGTAGGGTAATGCCTCATCTCATAAGTGTGTTAAGGATCATGTTTTGGACTTTTTTTTTGGACTTGACTAGTTTTTGGATTTGGTTTTGAATACAAATAGGTTTTTGACATAATAATCAAACATCAACACACAAGTATCACAAATCTATTTTAAGAACTGACATAGGATTATTTCACAAGCATTGATCCTTTAATATATTCACCTTTTGAGAGTTTTAAAAGTTTAAAGGTTCATTAAATAATTAAATACAATTATGTAATTATGCTGGTGTTTTAATCCTACCCTTTTCCCAAAGTTTTGTATGTGTAATGTAATATGTGGGGGCTATTACTTTTGCACCCCAACATTAATAAATGTTCCATGAGGTAATATTTGGGATTTTTACTTTTTCACTCTTGTATCAATGAATGTTCCATGAAAAATAGGTTTTTATGGAGTAATCTAAAATCAAACTATTTTTAGGAGGGTCTAGCCCCTTCATGACCTCTTTGTCCATTAAATTTCAGTGAATTTATACCAAAATTTTGAGAATACTTAAATTTTTATTTGGATTTCTATATGGTCCCCAAAGGGATAAAATCTATCAAATAAGATATCAAAGTGTTGGTTTCTTCATAAGGGGATACATCCCCTATCAAAGAGACCCTAGATTCCTCAATGGTGATGTCTAATGGATTAACATTGGGATTTAACCCATAACTTTAATGAAACTCTTTATGGTTAATTTTTATATGCCTTAATGACACCTGCTAATATTTATATCCCTTGGTAGATATATGAGGCTGGTACAAATAATGGGATATCAACCCCCAGTCATTGTTCCTTAAGGACTTGTAAGAAAGAAATGATATCTACCTTGCACAAATAGAATTAAAAAGGGAAAGAAATGTTTATTTCTAATTCTCAAAACCCCATGAATGGGAAATATACTAGCATACACCAAATTTTTATTTGGATAAACAATAAATCAATGAATTAAAAGGTCCAAATAAATTATGTGATATTTTATTAAGCACTAAATCAAAATGTGAGTAGAAACATGATTTTTTATCAATAAATCCACTTATTTAGGTATCATAACCTATAAGAAACAAGTTATAGGTATATATTATTTGATGATAAATCTATAATAAAACAAATTAGCATTCTTTTACTTTTCATTTTATGAAAACTATAAGCAAAATGAAGCCAAATTAATTAAATAATCTAAAAATTCATGAGAAAACAAGTGGTTTTAAAAAAATAATTAGAAAAATGGAGTTTGAATGACCCCAAATGAGTCTCTATAAGTTGGGATATGGGACTATAGTCTAAGCCATAGATTAAGAGGTCCAGTTGTATCCTTAAGTTAATATAGGCCATAATTTTACAATCAGGGCCATGGAATAATAGTCTATGAGAAGACATGTAAAACCTTACATATTTTTTGCAAATTTAGACATGAAACAACTCAAATATTTTTAAAAATAGGTTAGAATGACTTTTGAAAGTGATTGTGGGGTGCATGGTCCCATTGGGCATGCCAAATGTAAACACATAAATATAGAAGAGGTTAATTATCATATGTATGCAAAATAAGTGTAAAACAATAAAAACTATAAATTATTAAGCATGGTCCTTAGAATGGGAAAGAATTGAAGCAATAAATAATTAATTATAAAGCTAAACAAGATGTTTTTACCTTCCATTTGGATGTTCCCTTCATAGTCAACATACATACATGTTTATGTCCAGATTATATATCATGGTATATTTATCAATATTTATACATCATGTAAGAATTATCTCCCCTTAACTACATGTGATTATTAAATAATTTAGAATAAATGTGAAACTTGATGAATGATAGTGGCTCTCTAAAAGGGTAGTAATCCATTGTGTTTTAAGACTTGATAATAATAGCAAATGGCCCTTGTATTCATAGATTGCTTAAATTGATTACCATCATTATATGTGATTCAAGATGTGTAGTTGAGCATTGGTCAAACTTGGTAGGCAAAAATTTAATTAATATTTGGCATTAAATAGGTATGGGTTATAAATTCAGATATTTTTTGGATACTTTGTAAGTGCTTGACAACTTTCAAAATGATGCCATAATGATGTCATCATTCCTGATATTTGTTGTGATGTCATGATGGTTTTATCATTTCAAATATTTTTTATGATGTCATGATTATGTCATCATTTTAGATATTTTTGAATATTTTGATTTGTATAATTCCAATATTAGCTAATTCTATGTATTTTTCACTTAGGGATAAGTTAACTTTCTGATTTGATTTGATTTGATTAGCTAAATAATCCCAATTATCTTTTATGTCATGTTGAGAGTAGCATAATTTCCCTATTTAATTGGTTGAAATCATTGCTTACAAACTAGCCACTTTCTTGAGGATGAATTAGAATAAGGTGATAATAACATATGATGTATTGCCCCAATAAAGGATGTACTTATGTTTCATAACATTTACATCCAATGTGTGGATGAAATTTATATGTTCAATGATTTCTAAGATTAATTTGTAATGTTGTATAAATTCACTATAATTTGCACAAAATTTATTTCAATTATTATTTTTGACATAAAAGTGGTAAAAATAGAGTGTCTACAATTGGTTAAATTTATATCTTGAAGTGATTAAATCATTCAAACTCACCATATTTATATATTGGATTGATTAAATCATCCAATCTCACCATATTTGAAGGATGAGTTGATTAAATCATATACCCTCACCATATTAAATATTCACACTTGAGTTGTGGGATTGAGATATAATGATGTCAATGGTCATTTCAAAATTAATCCTTACATTGGATTGGGAGAATAATACCTTCTAATCTTCCTCTTTTTCTCTCCATGGTTCAGGGTTGAACCTTTTCCATCTCCAATTCTTCATAAGGAAGCATTTTTACCAATTCAAAGCATCAAGAGGTTGTTGGGATATGAATAACTGGAAGCACACAATTGATTACCAAATACAAGCAACTTAATATGTGGAAATAACCAGAATCAACAAGTAACTAGAATCCAGAAATAACACAAGATATGAGAGACAATACACAACTTGTATTAATACTCATACAGAAAAGAATACAATAAAGAAGATGCCACTTCTTCTCCACCACCTCTTCAGAGGCTTCCCACACCTCAAGTGAACAGTAATTCTCTCCTTAAAGCTCTCTCTCTTAGGTCCCAACACCTAACTCAAACACTGAGTTGGTGTTCACCTTATACCTATGCTCCACGCACACCAAAAGTGCTCCACGCACTCCACAAGTACACAAACATACTTCAAGTAGATCTCCCCTGAACCTGCAACAACCTGCACCTCAATAGACCTTACTTATGGAAGGATCTTCCTTGCCTTCCTCTTTGCTTTGAGTACACACCTGTACTCCAAGTAGATCTCTCCTGATACTACTCCCTGTTGTGTTGCTATCCTCTCTAACTTTGCACACCTGCAAATCAATATGGTTCTGCACACCTGTGAACCTTGACCTTGAACACACATACACCTACATATCAATGATCTTACTTACCATATAGGTCTCCTATAGAAGACATGCTCACCTGATGACCAAGATCATACACTCCTGAAGAACCCTACAGATTCTCTAATCCAGCACCCACCTTGGTACTGTGGCATTAGGAGGAACACACCATTTCTCACCTCACACACAGAAGGAGCTTATAATAATGCTCTCTTACTCTCTAGTACAAGTTTACAATACAACCATGAGTCTATTATATAGATCTCATCCAAACAATAATTAGACATCTAATTACAATAATTAGATCCGCAGCTCTCAGTCTAAAATTAGCTCTAAACATGCAAACACTTGGTTCATCAACCAACTGCCCGTAATAAATTTGTAGCTCAAACCACAGGTGATCGATGTCGGTCCCTGTCTATCTAGGGGTCACCGATGCTAGTCGACTATTGATCAACGTCGATTGCCTTCTGGTCTAATCCTATCGATGTCGGTTGGCCTGACCAATGCCAGTGTCTGAGACTCTCTACAACCCTTCTGCAACCTCCTCCTCTATTTGCATCAGTGAAGATTTTAGCTCCACAACCTAAAAATCTCCCACTTGGAGATAAATAGCTGCACTATACCTATACCTGTACCCCATCTAATCTATTTCCTGGCTTGTATCCCTCTTCAAGCTCAATCTTGAAGACAACCCACCACACAACTTGTGGTGTATCTCTTGTCATTTGAGTACCCTACCGCATCCAAACCTATAAACACATGTAGTGAAGTCCTGACCCTAAATAGCATGAATCCCTACTGCTGGTCTCTCTCAAATCCCTAAGAACTCACTTCTCTGAATTGGCTCCTAACTCTCTGACAGCACCCACTGCTTGGGCAAACTCAGATCTATACTAGACCTCATGTGATTTCAAACACTGAACTGTCCAGCCTTTGGTGTGCTCCAATTCTGCATCTTGTGTCTTGCCAACACATGATTCACGTCAGCGCCCACTGGAGACAAAATCAACCTGTGATCCTCCATGTCTCCCATGCCAAAGAATTTCACTACTCTAAATTCTTCATAGCAAACCACTAAACTAATCTTACCCTTAGCTCAGCAAAACCCTATATGTCTATCCCTGTACCAAGCTAATCCTCCACATATAGCAATAGGGTAATGTTGTGACCATCATCCACCTGGTAAGACAAACACAATGGTTATACTGACATTGACTAAAGCCCTGCTTTGTCATCCACCTGGTACCACCTGTCAGTCCTATCCCACTGTCCTGCAGCTCCCTCAAGACCATATGCCTGGCCTTCCATCTCACGTGTCCATTCTCTCTATTCTTCAACTAAGGTATCCATTCGTCTCTGTGCTTTTATACCTGCTGGTAACCCTACCAAGTTTCCCGCTTGGTTCTGCATCATATACCTACCACGCTCCCACTATTTCCTAGATCCTTCCTGCTCTACATTCAGCAACTAGTATGAAGAAGAAGAACAATGAATTTGAGGCTTACTTACATCTTCAGTCTTCTGTATGGGTGTTTGAGACTCCTTGACAGCTTGTTGTCCACCCAAAATCTGTTACAGTGACTGACCTCAGCCACCCCATAGTCTACATCTGACTGACGTCAGTTCCCATGCGCCTTTCCCTAACTACCAACCTACCGACGTTGGTCCTCGTGACTGACGTTAGTATTACCTACTACCAACATCAGTTTTCCTACTGATGTCGGTACCTGTGTTTCTTGTGAGTGATGACTTTTTACTTGCGAGCTCCTTTGAATCAATCCCCATGTCTAAACTGCCCTGCTCAGAAGTATCCAACCCCATCCACTGGTCTCTGTCCACCATCTCCTCCATAAACACCAAGGCTTTCCAGTTCTTAAGCCTGTCAAATATATCTATCTTCTGCTTAAGAACATGCATCTCCTTCCTACTCATGTGACCAAACCCATGAAGCCACGTCTCTACAACAAAAGAAGAATCAGTAATATAAACAAGTAGATAAAGAGTACCTATTTTCTTACCACCAACTAATTCAAGTGCATCTACTGTGAGAGTTCTTGTGTATCTCTCATCACCCAACCTTTCTGAAGAAATTAGCCACATCTCTAAACCTGGAACCTGCATGACCTCCTTCAACACCCATGTGTTGGCCGCCTGCAATTTCAGCTTCACTTCTCCTTTGCCTATTCTATGGCAAGGCTTACTAGCTCCTCTACCTGGGGCTGCATGGAAAGAGGCAACTAAATCTATTATCCAAGATTCAAATTTATCCAAGAAACCTCCCAGAGCATCCTGTGCCACATCCCCTACAACATCTGCTTCTTTAGTTCCTTCATGCTGATCTGATACCAACCAACAATATTCTTTTACCTACTCTTTCTTTCCATCAGACTGTAAGTGACCATCTGTGCTTTTCAACTCCTCCATTCTTAGCTTACTTTGATCTGCCATTGTTGTACTCCCACTCAATCAAAAACCCCTGAGAGTGACCTGTAACCAAACACAAAACCACTTCCTGCAACCTTAGCTCTGATACCACATGTTGGGATATGAATAACCAGAAGCACACAATTGATTACCAAATACAAGCAACTTAATATGCAGAAATAACCAGAATCAACAAGTAACTACAATCAAGAAATAACACAAGATATGAGAGACAATACACAACTTGTATTAATACTCATACAGAAAAGAATACAATAAAGAAGATGCCACTTCTTCTCCACCACCTTTTCAGAGGCTTCCCACACCTCAAGTGAACAGTAATTCTCTCCTCAAAGCTCTCTCTCTTAGGTCCCAACACCCAACTCAAACACTGAGTTGGTGTTCACCTTATACCTGTGCTCCATGCAGACCACAAGTGCTCCATGCACTCCACAAGTACACAAACGTACTTCAAGTAGATCTCCCCTGAACCTGTAACAACCTGCACCTCAATAGACCTTACTTATGGAAGGATCTTCCTTGCCTTCCTCTTTGCTCTGAGTACACACCTATACTCCAAGTAGATCTCTCCTGATACTGCTCCCTGTTGTGTTGTTATCCTCTCTAACTTTTTACACTTGCAAATCAATATGGTTCTGCACACCTATGAACCTTGACCTTGCACACACATACACCTGCATATCAATGATCTTACTTACCATGTAGATCTCCTATAGAAGCCATGCTCACTTGATGACCAATATCATACACTCCTGAAGAACCCTGCTGATTCTCCAATCCAGCACCCACCTTGGTACTGTGGCACTAGGAGGAACACACCATTGCTCACCTCACACAGAGAAGGAGCTTATAATAATGCTTCCTTACTCTCTAGCACAAGTTTATAATACAACCATGAGTCTATTATATAGATCTCATCCAAACAATAATTAGACATCTAATTACAATAATTAGATCCACAGCTCTCAGTCTAAAATTAGCTCTAAACATGCAAACACTTGGTTCGTCAACCAACAGCCCGTAATAAACTCGTAGCTTGAACCATAGGTGACTGACATCGGTCCCTATTTGTCTAGGGGTCACCGATGCCAGCCAACTATTGACCGATGTCAGTTGCCTTCTAGTCTAATCCTGTCGACGTCGGTTGGCCTAACCGACGTCAGCGTTTGAGACACTCCGTAACCCTTCTGTAACCTCCTCCTCTGTTTGCATCAGTGAAGCTTTTAGCTCCACAACCTAACAGAGGTAACATGTTTGCATTGACACACATGTGTACTCCTTCCTTTATCTCTTTATTTTCAAATATATCAATTATTTTAAATTTTATATTATATGAACTAATGTATACTATAACTTGATCTTGGTTATGGGTCATACACTATCAAATAAATCAAAGTAGACTTAAGAAAAATCAAGGTGTATTATACACACCCAAGTATGCATTTATTTCATTTAATATAGTAAATCCATCCTTATGTATTATTATATTAAGGGGTGAGTGATGGGGATATGGATGCTAAAATTTAATATTTAGAGCATCTTAATCTTATAAAATTGAAAAATATCAATTAGGGCTCTACCCTTCAATTATAAACCTCTCTACTATCAAAAGGTTTGTATTCACCATCTCATTATGCCTAAATTATTATCTCTTAGTCTAATACATGTCATTATGATGACCCAAGTTTATTAAAACTTGATAAACATACTTCACTATTAGTTTCATACTAGTACCTGTTTTCTAGACTTTTAAACACTACTAGCCATAAAAGGCTCTACTATTAATGGTAGTGTCTAGATCCTTATTTAGTGTCTAGTTTCTAAAATTAATCTAAATTTAAAATTATTCAAAACTTATGGGTTAGCTTATTTGTCTTATTAAACCCTACTCTGAGATATTTTCAAAATGTGTGGTATAAATACAAGTCTAAGCCTTCTCATTCCTCATGTATAAAATACCAACTAAAAACCTAATAAAACTAAATCAATTAACTACATAAGCACTTTATCCTAATTCATTCTTCCATATTTTAATGTCAATCATAGGATCAATCATATTACAGGTTTGAAGCATTCATAGAACAACTCATCAGTGATATTTTTAAAATTATAAGCTAGATCATTACATGCATCTTCATATAGTATATTACACCCTTGTGCATAGGTGAACTACATACATATGATGCCCTCCTTAGAGTATTATCTATGTATGTAACACCAATTTATAGAGAATTATTTGGATTAACTCAACACCATGATCCCATTAACCCATTTTTCAAAAAACTCATTCTAAGGATGAAGAAGGTTGAAGAGATAAGATTTGATCAATCATCAAAGAGTGATAACCTATATCCTAGATATGAATACATTAGTATAAAGGTAATATAAAATCCAAAATAGTAAATTTTATCAAATCTAGATCTAGTCATTATTTTATAGTGGACACCTATGTCATGATTAAATACTAGTCTTGACAGTAGTGTCTAGATCTAATAGTAGTGTCTTTCACCATAGAAGTATAATTTATAAAATTTGATGACTGATCAAGAATATTTATCCTACATATTCTACTCATATTCCCAGTCCATGTTTGTTTATGCATAATAAACCACGTACCATTATTTTTATTTATGGTAATATCTTTCAATAGTTGTAAATTACTAATTTTAGAAATCTTAGTTGCATAAATTCATAATATTATTTATTTGAGTTTATATTAATTGTAATAATATAGATTAGTTTATCACCCTTATGTTATAACTATCTACATATTCTTAAACTTATACCCCACTATCTAATTTAGGGTTAAACAATAACTAGTATTCTAAACAAAATTATGAGTTCACCAGGATGTGTAAATGTTTATTTTGATTTACAATGGAATGTAATAAACCACTATTAAAATACTAATTTATATTATAGAATATATATGTCCCAAATATAAATTTAATAAAATATAGAATTTGGAATAAGATATAAATATTAATCAATAATGAAATATGTAAACCTAGCCCAAAAATAACCTATGTTGACATGTAGGTAGATAGCTTATATGGAGCTAACTGGGAGGACCTATGAACTATGTTGCACTTGAAGTCAAAATCACTTAATAAACTTGGAAAAGAGTGCACTAGGAGGATACATCCATATTATGGCCTTGTATTTTTATTACAGTAGTGTTTATGTTAACTACACAGGTGATTCTATTATTTGGGTACCAACACCTATCAAAGGTGGTTTATTGGTTTTATATAGGCACTAATTTATCACATGAAAATCCCTAAAATAACAACCCCTAGTTCTTGCACATAAACCAAATGGATATTAAATTCAAAGGGGGAACTGGGGAAAGGGAATAGTTGATTTGTAATGAAATTACTTGGTGGTAACTTTATGAACCCACTAAAGCAATTTTTTGAGATGTCATTGTAATAATGTATCTATAGCTCCTCAGTAAACACTAACTAGGTAATATGAGTGCACTTATTTTTATTTTGAGCACCCAACCCCCTATATAAAATGAACTACTCAAGTTATAGATAGAGATATGTCATTATCACCTTTTTCACACATGAGGTCTGATTTAGATAAAATAAGTTTTTTAATTAATTAATTCAATTGAGTGGATCCTTACCATCAAACTTGCACACTTCACTTTTGGCAGCATGTTTTTTGAACTAGTTTTGGATTTTTAATTGTTTGGAGTGGATTAACTTTACTATAGTGGTGGAGGATTATTTTTCAAAATATGAATCACAATAGAGGTGAATTGAGAACTCATAAATAATAACTAATCCTTCATAGAATCCATTTTCCATTTTATTACATAAATATTATCCTTCCTCACCATGCTTTATATATCTAAATACATTTTTTGAACCACCTCAAACACTGATGGATTTTAAGTTATAGACTCCATGCAATCATTATGATGAGTTTTTGGAGTGTTTTAACCTTATCATGCCCATGAGTGTTAGGAATAGCCATGCATAAACCTTAGTATTGAGTTTTTTTGGGCCTAAAAAAAGTGTACCATCATATTATACTATTGTGATCATCTTGATGAGATGAATCTAATGACTAATAATTTTCACATGGATGTGATTTTCTTTTAATTTAAAAAATACTATAGTAGAAAATAAATAAATTATTCCTTCATCATAAGTTATGTTTTATATCCTTTAACTCTTCATATTAACATAATGCTAGATCCAAAAATAACACCATATAAACTAGCCTAAATTGGTGCTATGATACCAATTGTAATGAAATTACTTGGATGTTTTGAAATAAGTAAATAATATATCATATAATTAAGAGTAGAATAATTAGACCCATAATAATTATTGATAAAGTAGAAAAACAATTGATAATTATGATTGATCTACTTTAAGGGGTAACCTCCACAATCATGAAATAAAAAAATCTCAATATTATTATCAAATACTATCCACTACCTCCTATATATACTCTACTTAACTAGGGTTATTCCATAGGCTGACTAAACTAAGAGCATAGAGAAATGTAATAAGATAATATGAAAATTATGTAAGCCACAAGTCAGCCATACATATCTTGAGAAGAAAAATAGGTTAAAGGCATAGATTAATCTATCCTCATAAAATCCCACATAATATGAGTATTTCTTACATATCCCGAAAAGGTCTAAGGTTGATGTAGTTCTCCTTCCTAGAGTGAGTGTGTGAACCTTGACACTTCACTATATGAATGTAACTAATAAATTAAATTGAATACTTGACAATGAATTCACTTGACCTAAAATAACAATATTTATACTTGGCCTTTGACTACTATAATAAATCAAAAATTAAATTGGAAATATTAGATCATTTGCTCAATGTGTAGTAGAATTTCCAAATGATTATTAGATGTGTATTGAATGGCCTTGATGTGATTACATAGAGAATATTTGGAATATTTATGGTAATCAACCTTGATAAAATAAATGGAGGGATAATATGAAATGTAATGAATTTGAAAATTTACTATTGAAGCATATGAGATAAGGCCACATTAGTAGACACGGTTGGGTTGTGGCCTTGTCCATTGTAGTGTGGTCGTGTCCTAAAAGGATAGAGAGTGTTTGAATTTTGTTAACATGAACTTGTCAGTATAATGTGGATGCATGAATGATGTTTACAATCATTTAAAGATAATAAGTGGAATATTGAAGTGTTTAATAGAGATTGTAAGTTGTCATAATGGTGAATAGACCAAATAAGGTAAGGATGTCAAGATTAAACATTGTTAATAATTATATGACTAAATTTGAAGGTCTAGATCTACACATATTCCAAAAAATATTTACTTATCATAACCTCTCTCATAAAAATATCCAACATTTTGTTCCCTATGCTAAAAACATGGAATTAATGTTGTTGACATGCCAATAGCATCAAGTGTATAGTTATAGTAGGCTTCTTCTTTGCCATTACCCATGTGTCCCTTTTCTAGATTTTAATTTTATTTTGTTAACCATTGAATGTTGGTTTATACAACCATAGGATCCAAATTTGAATTAAAGTCATATATAAACACAAATTCACCTAATTTTATTTATGAATTTGGTGATCATCTAATAAAACATCTAGTACTTGAAAATTATTATTTGTTTTTCACATGATGCAATTGACAATTTAAAAGCATTTAGAGAAAACAAACAATCATTACAAAATTTATTGTATCATTAAAGTTCATGTTAGTGACACATTATATTGCATTAGTGTTAGTTTAGGATATTTATTTTACTTTTATTTTGTTATTTGGATTATTCCAACACGTATGGGTTATACCTACACTTGAGTTGGCTTACTTAGTGCACTTAGACATATGGAGTTATTATTGTACATTATCATTGGTTAGTGGATGTTACTCTCTGATTGGTTATTATAGACTTAGGAGCTACATGCCTATTATAGGCCCTTTGTGGTTATTCATGAAGGACTTACATAAGTTACTCTCCTATTTGTTCATCTTTATTTTTAAACTACTCATATAAAGTGTGTTTTGAATGATTTTTTCATGTGTCTTCTATAATATTCTCATTTTATGGTTCCATACACTTTCATCATCTGAATACAATTACTTATCTTTTGTTCACGAACATGTGCTTGCATTTTACCCAAAGATCTTGGTGGTTTCTCTATCAATTGGTTTGCCTAGCTAAAGAACTAATAGATTTTATTTATTTTTTTACACCATTGAGGGGCCTACCAAATATTAATATATCTCAATTATTTTGTATTTTTATAGAATAAATTGGTTTACATGACCTCACTAGACTAACTAAGCAACAAACAGTGTGTAATTTGGATATAAGTAACTTATAATAGTATTATAATGATAAGATACCTAATAGAAGTAAAATATAGTGTTGAAATATTTTAAATTGATAAGGAGTTATTATAGGATAAATACAAAATTATAAAATTCATGTGTACTATTAGGAAGTGAAATCATGAGAAAATAGATCCAAAAAATTTAACAAAAATAAACCATAAATAGACTCAATTGACCCTTTTTCTTGGAAAATTTTGAAACTAAAACTCAAAGTAATCCAATGATAAATTATGGTGAAGCAAATCCTAATATTTATATGATCTTTAACTACATGATCAAATGCAATAATGTATTATGTATAATTAGAATGGAAATTTGATGTAATCCTTGAATTTTATTTTCCTTGTCACTCTAGACTTGCTCTTGAAATCTTATCACTTTTTTTCTCCTTCAACTCATGTTTACTTATTGATTTTATTCTTTAATTATTTTCCTATATTCACTAATACACTTGTGTTTATATAGACTTCTCAAATTAAAATTAGGACCCTATTGGTATGTAATATTACATGAAAAAAGTGTGGGATAGTAGATAGAATGGGACAAAAACACCCAAAAATAAGGTGAAGGGGTCAAAGGACCCACAAAATATGGGACTAGAGGTATTATAAGATGATCATAGAAAATGCTAACGGGAATGTAGTGGAACAATGGGGAAATAGATAAGAGAGATAAAATTAACACCATGGGATGAAAACAAGGATCAAAACACTTGGAAATACATGCCAATAAAAACTTCATATGAATCAATAATTGACACACAATTACCCTAAACTATTTAGACTAACATCTAAGACTACCCCAATTCAAAATTAGGTGTTTACACATAATATAGTCTAGACTCACAAAGACATGTTTTCCTTACAATATTTATATCTTGTTACCTAAGTAGGGAAAGAAAAAGAAATCCAATTTCTGAATGATCTTAGTGAAGGTGTGAAAATTTGAGTGAGATTTTTAAATGTTGTGATCAGATGATCATAATCATCAAAATATTTTTACCTAGTTGACATTTCCAAGAAATGAAACTTGGTAGTTTGTACATTCCCATAATTGAAACTTGGTAGTTTAGAGAATCTACTTTTGTTGCCATGATTTGTCAATATTCTTATTATTTTACCAAAAAACCCTAATTTTCACTATCATACTTTGATGATTGTCTCTTGATCTCCAATATTCAAGATGCATTCCTAAACCCTACATTTGTCTTTATTTATTTCATTATAAATTTCTTTTGGTCTACTATATTATTTTACATCTATGTTATCCCTATTTAAATGTGTTATAGGTATTTATATTCAAATTTTTATAAAATTCATTAATCTATCATATAGTTACTGCACATATAACTCTCATCACTCTCACATTAGTTATAGGAAATATTTTTGGTGCAATATTCTACTTACATTAATAGTAAGTTGGCTTAGGTTAGCTTATATATACTATGTTTATTAGCACACACCTCATAGGATTAAAATATGATAAGTGTAATTTTTATTCACTTGACATAATATTCCACATGTGTGCATAATTTTAGACATGTTTAGGTTACTTGTTCAAAAGCAAAGTTGGTTCAAAACTATTTAATTTACTTAGTCAAAAGCAAACTTGGAACCAAACTCTTGATTTTACTATATATTGACCACATATATTGTATATTGTAATGTTTTTAATGATAAATAATATTATTTTTTGTTTTTTTATTCCTAAGTTTTTCATAGCTCCTGTAAGTCTACATTGAGTATTTTCTTAAGTATCCCCCACTTTTACATTATACAAGTGCCTTTCACCATCAAGTGGTTTTTTTTTTTTTTTTTGAAAAAATTTTATTATTTTTCACTCTCACATACTTCTTAAGTCATCTTTCATGTATATGGGGATAACCAACATTCTAGTCTTCCAAAAAAAACCATCTAGGTTTTTTTACCAAAAACTATAATTTTCATTATTTTTTAACTTTTTTTGCATTTTTAAAAATAATATAATTTTATAGTTTTGTAAAATATTTTTATTTTTCTTACTATTGACATAGAAGATTGCACCCTTGGCAAGAGGTCAAGCTCCTGCCTTCTTCACACAACAAAGGAAACTCCCCTCTCACATGTGGGACCAGTGAAGCTGGAGGGGAGAGTCTCTAGATAAGGGCTAGCTCCCTCTAATGTATCATTTAGGCCCTAGTTTCTCCTACAGCTAACAAAAAATGTAAAAAGGGTGGGGGGATGAAAAGAGAGAGAGATGTTGAAAACAAAGCCTAAGCCTAAAAAAGAAAAGGTGATACACCAAAAAATGTGATCCACCCAGCCCGAATATACACTTTTCACCAAAAGGAAGTGCCTATACACTTCATCTGAAGTGAGAAAACCTTCTACATCAGTGGGTCAAGGGTCCGTGGGGATACAAGAAGGAAATAACTACTAGAGGCATTTTGAGACACACTGCAACAACCTATCCACTTCACCTATACTCCTCTAGGGACACTTCTGACAGACCTATAAAAGGAAAACTCAAAAATGCACTAGACATGTTGAAATCATTTTGGAAAAGCATTAAGAAAATGACTTAACACAGAATCATGGCATAGACACATAATAAAGATGAAAAACTCAAAATGGAGGTAAAAATGATATGTTTTGATTCAAGGTAAAATTCTGGCAGAGCTCTGCCTGACAAGCCGGAGAGATTTTTGGGCAGAGTTTTGCCTTAAGGCTGAGAGTGGATCCTTTTCTCAAATGAGAAGTTTATAATTTATAGAAAGAGGAAGAGAACTTGGCACTTCCTGGGAAGGATTTTGGTGCACTTTTCTGCAAGTGGTCCATGTGCGCTGAACACATCGAGAAGAGGAAAACCACTATTACTAATGTCATTTTTTAGAAGAGGCCTACTAGACCCATGTTGTACCATCACCAAAATTGACTTTGGCATTCAAGAATTAATTTAAGGACATGGCCGTGCCTTTTTTCTGCAAACAGACTGTAGTTTGTCCCCTCATCAATGCCAGCTGCAAAAAATAGGTCACACCACTCATCTGCAATAACTCACCTTCCGTTCACCACTTGAATGCTTTGTCATTTCTACTCCTTGTCTTATTCCTACTCTTTCATCCCTCAGGGGTGATCTTCTAGCAGGTCACTGCATTCCTCAGGCTTCTTTTCATGATTTGGTGCTAAGGTAGTTCAAAAATAATGGCTACTTCACTATATTAAATTTGACGTTCACGCAACCATCACCCAATGGCTAGTTCATCTGATTAAATTTGATGCCCTTTGGGATGTCATCATCCTCAACAAAAGTCATTGAGTCTTTTGTTTTGGGCTTTTTCCCCATGGGTTTTCTGTTTTAGGCTTTTTCCCACAGACAAAAGTCTGCAGGAATTAGCCACTTTGTTTTCTCTGTTAGGCTCTTTGAAACTTTCTCTGCCCTTCACAAGGGATTTTGGATCTTGAACTACCCTTTGGCTATAGGGCACACCCTTGAACCAAGCCGTTGAACCAACCCATTGAACCAAAATTGGTTCAACGGTTCAATCAACTCAACGGTTCAACCACTACACACCGAGCCCATTGAACCTAGCCATTAAACTTTGCCGATGAATTGATGGAATTGAACTAAGCCATTAAACCAACTGCCGCTTGAAATTAATCATTGAACCAAGCCTGAAAAATGAAGTGATGGACTTGAAGCGATGAACCAGGCCTTGAAATAGAGTGATTGAATTGCCACTTGAACCAAGGCTCAAACCAAGCACGTTGAACTTTACCAATGAACTGGTTCAATGGTTTAACGTTACACATTGAGCCCATTGAACTAAGCTAAAAAACTTGCTGATGTGTTAAACTTGAGTGATGAAACAAAGTGATTAAACCAAGCATTGAACCAAAGCATTAAACTAGTTTAATGGTTCAACCATGCCAACTTTTCTTGTGATTTTCTTCAAACTAGAGCCTGAAGAAGCCTTATAAAACCCTAGAACTCTCTAAACTACTCCTTCATGCGCCAAAGGACTAACCTGTTGAGTCTATATAAATCCAAAACCTATAGAATCCATAGATTTAGGCTTGGAAAATCCATATATTTAGGCCTGTAGAATCCATAGATTTAGACCTATAGAGTCCATGGAAATGAACAGATTCATGCAAAATTAGAAAATGAAATGGCCTAAAACAATAGGGATAAAAGGGGACTAATTTTTTTGCCTATTGGGAAAAAAATGGTCAACAAATTGGTGATTCCCAGGGGAAGCATGCCTGTTATGCTTAAAGACCAGTTGCCTTGTAGTCCAGTCCATTGGGCACAGAGTCAGATGCAGCTTGAACAAAGATCAACAACAGCCCCAAAAGATCTAAGAATCAAACATGAAGCTTTTACCCCACACACAAAGGGAAGCACATAAGGCTAAAAACACTACATGTGCAAACTACACTTAGGGAATGTAGGAAAGAAATTGAAAATAAACTACTATATACAACTAACTAGGAATGCTTGCCTCCCTCCTAGATTAAAGGGAAAACTTCTTAAGTCCCCTTCCTGGAAAGAAGACTTATGGTGCAAGGCAAGTAGCTGAATGAAAAAGAGAGTTAGTGACCTGCTCTTCTTTCCTATCACCTTGTTTGGATTGTATCCGAGTGGATCAGAATCGAACATGCTTTTGACATGTATATACTCTACTTGTCCTTGGAAACTTGTTGAATGTTGGTCCCTCATACTGGTGCTCTTCACCAAGAAATCAATGGCTACTGGCTCATCACTGTTATCCCTTTGATATGCACATTCCCTCTGCAATGCATCATGATCTAACTCATTTCCTTCTACCTCATTATAGACTCTATCAGACTCATCCTCTACTTCCTCTTGGCCTTCTTGAAGAAGGGTGATAATTGTGATGTTTGAAATGGAATCACAAGTTGATTGCTCATCCCATAGAACATCACCTCTTTGTTCAAAGCTTTCTTCTTCAAGGATTTCCTCAAGGGAAACAAGCCTCTCCTTTTTCTCCTCAAAGGTCTAGATCTCTAGATCTTCAAAGATATTCTCCTAAACCTCCTCCAAGATCCAAACTTCTAGACCTTCAAAGATATTCTCCTAAAGAATAGCAGACTAGATCTTCTGCTCCTCACTCACCTCCTGCAGAACAGGTTCCTCCTTGAGAAGGGGTGAAGTGGGAGAACCATGTGGAAGAGGAGGCAGTCCTTGAGCTAGAATCAAATGATTCTCCTCCTTCCACTTGGTCAGGACTTCATATATATCAGGTGTGGCCTTATATCTCTCTTGGAGGTGTGTGGACAAGCTGGGTTCAGACAGGTCCATCACACATTAGCTAAGGAATCTCATTTGGGACTCCAACTATGTAATTCTCTTGGCTATATTTTCTTGAAGGAGCCTTTCTTGGAGATCACCAGCATCATCCTCTTCAAGGCTCTGGGCTGGTTCCTGGCATTCCTTCCTCCAACTTGGGCTCTGCACATCATGCTGAAAGACTTGGGGAAGTTGAGGAATGTTAGGAAGAGATTGTTGATGCACCGAAAGAGTCTCTAGAAGAGGGACATGTTGGCTCGTGGTACTCCCCCTAATGGAAGATTCATAATATAAGGAATTGAGAAGATTGATCTCCATGGGGGGTTACTTTGATGCCCTTTGGTGTTGAAAATCCAGGCACACAAGATTGAGAGCAGATGCATTAGATGAGTTGGAATGAGCAAGTGCTATCTAATAGAAAGGATTTGGTGCATAAGAGGGGGATTTGTTTAAAATAGGAGGGAGCACATAAGGTTGACTACCTTGAATAAATGGATTTCTCCATTTTGCTACCTCCTCCTCCATAGATTGCAAGGCATGTGCTTGCCTAAACAAACACTCCTCTTTATACATTAGCTCATACTGATAGCCATACTACTCCTCCATTATGTTAATCTCCATCATCTTCTTCTCAAACTCAAGGGCCACTTCCCTTATCATTGTAGGGCAACTAGGAGGGCTACTTGGGGAGATGCCATAAAAAGGCTAAGCTTGATCAAAATTATAGAAAGGAAAACAAGGTCCATGATTTTGTGCAGAGGGATTATACATACAAAAAGTGATTTCTGACAGCACCAAGCTGCTTAACCAGTAGATTCAACTCAGAGTCACCATTGGTGTTTGATGCAAAGCCTCCAAAGGCTAGTCAGTTGAAGAACACACCACAAATTCTTCAAGTCTTTGGACACAACTTGTCCTAGTTGGTCCCACCAGGCATGCCAAAAATTGTTGACATAGAAGATTACACCATTGGCAGGAGGCCGAGCTCCTTCCTTCTTCACGCAATAATGGAAACTCCCCTCTCGCTTGTGGGACTAGCGAAGCTGGAGGGGAGAGTCTCTAGATAAGGGCTAGCTCCCTCTAATGTATCATTTAGGTCCTGGTTTCTCCTACTGCCAACAAAAAATGTAAAAAGGGGGGATGAAAAGAGAGAGAGAGATGATGAAAACAAAGCCTAAGCCTAAAAAAGAAAAGGTGATACACCAAAAATGTGATCCACCCAACCCGAATATACATTTTTCACCAAAAATAAGCACCTATACACTTCATCTAAAGTGAGAAAACCTTTTGGCATCAGTGGGTCAAGGGTTCATGGGGATATAGGGAGGAAATAACTACTAGAGGCATTCTGAGACACACTACAGTAGCCTATACACTTCACCTATACTCTGCTAGGGACACTTTTGATAGACCTGTAAAAGGAAAACTCAAAAATGCACCAGACATGCTAAAATAATTCTGGAAAAGCATTAAGAAAATGACTTAACATAGAGTCAAGGCATAGACACATAATGAAGATGCAAAACTCAGAATGGACATAAAAATTCTATGTTTTGATTCAAGGTAAAATTCTGGCAGAGCTCTGCCTTACAAGCCCGAGAGATTTTTGGGCAGAGTTTTGCCTTAAGGCTAAGAGTGGATCCTTTTCTCAAATGAGAAGTTTACAATTTATAGAAAGAGGAAGAGAACTTGGCACTTCTTGGGAAGGATTTTGGCTACCTTTTCTACAAGTGGCCCATGTGTGCTAAACACATCGAGAAGAGGAAAACCACTGTTACTAATGTCATTTTTTAGAAGAGGCCTGCTGGAGCCATGTTGTACCATCACCAAAATTAACTTTGGCATTCAAGCATTAATGTAAGGATATGGCCACACCTCTTTTTTTCAAACAAACTATGGTTTGTCCCCTCATCAATGCCAGCTATAGAAAGTAAGTCACGCCACTCATCTGTAATAACTCACCTTCCCTTCGCCACTTGAATGCTTTGTCATTTCTGCTCCTTGTCTTCTTCCTACTCTTTCAGCCCTCAGGGGTGATCTTTTAGCGGGTCACTGCATTCCTCGGGCTTCTTTTCATGATTTGGCACTAAGGTAGTTCAAAAAAAATTACTACTTCACTATATTAAATTTGATGTTCATGTGGCCGTCACCCAATAGCTAGTTCATTTGCTTAAATTAGACGGCCTTCAGGACGTCATCGTCCTCGACAAAAGTCATCGAGTCTTTTGTTTCAAGTTTTTTCCCCATGAGTTTTCTATTTTAGGCTTTTTCCTACAGACAAAAGTCCATAGGAATTGTGATGCAGTGGATTGCACCCAGGGGCAGGACACCTAGCTCCCGCCCTTCTACATGCAACAATGGAAACTCCCCTCTCACCTATGGGACCAACGATGCTGGAGGGCAGAGTCTCTAGATAAGGGATAGCTCCCTTTGATGTATCATTTAGGCCCTGGTTTCTCCTAATACTAACAAATAAAATGTTAAAAGGGGGGGATGAAAAGGGGGAGAGAGATGCTAAAAACAAAGCCTAAGCCAAAAAAAAAAGAAAAGGTGATACACCAGAAAATGTGATCCACCCAGCCCAAATATATACTGTTCACCAAAATGGAGCACCTACACACTTCATCTAAAGTGAGAAAACCTTTTGCATCAGTGGGTTAGGGGTTTGTGGGGATACAAGGAGGAAATAACTACTAGAGGCATTCTGAGACACACTGCAACAGCCTATCCACTTCACCTATACTCCTCTAGGGACACTTCTGACAGACTTGTAAAAGGAAAACTCAACAATGCACTAGACATGCTAAAATCATTCTAGAAAAGTATTAAGAAAATGACTTAACATAGAATCAAGGCATAGACACATACCAAAGATGCAAAACTCAGAATGGAGGTAAAAATGTTATGTTTTGATCCAAGGTAAAATTATGGCAGAGCTCTGGCTTACAAGCTCAAGAGATTTTTGGGTAGAGTTTTGCCTTAAGGCTGAGAGCAAATCCTTTTCTCAAATGAGAAGTTTATAATTTATAGAAAGAGGAAGAGAACTTGGCACTTCCTGGGAAGGATTTTGGTGCCCTTTTCTACAAGTGGCCCATGTGCGCTAAACACATTGGGAAGAGGAAAACCATTGTTACTGATGTCATTTTTTAGAAGAGGCCTATTAGATCCATGCTGTACCATCGCCAAAATTGACTTTGGCATTCAAGAATTAATGTAAGGACATGGTCGCAACTCTTTTCTACAAACAAACTATGATTTGTCCCCTCATCAATGCTAGCTATAAAAAATACGTCACGTCGCTCATCTGCAATAACTAACCTTCCCTTCACCACTTGAATGATTTGTCATTTTTGCTCCTTATCTTCTTCTTACTCTTTTAACCCTCGGGGTGATCTTCTAGCAAGTCACTGCGTTCCTCGAGCTTTTTTTCATGATTTGGTGCTAAGGTAGTTCAAAAACAAAGGCTACTTCACTGCATTAAATTTGACATTCACACGACCATCACCCAATGGCTAGTTTGTCTACTTAAATTTGATGGCCTTCGAGACATCATCGTCCTTGACAAAAGTCATTGGGTCTTTTGTTTTAGGCTTTTTCCCTACAGGTTTTCTGTTTCGAGCTTTTTCCTACAGACAAAAGTCCACAGGAATTGGTTGCTCTTTGTTTTCTCTATCGAGCTCTTTGAAACTTTATCTGCCCTCCACAAGGGCTTTTGGATCTTGAACTTCCCATTGGCTATAGGGCACACCCTTGAACCAAGCCATTGAACTATGCCATTGAACCAAAATTGGTTCAACAATTTAATTGGTTCAACGGTTCAACCACTGCGCACCGAGCCCATTGAACATAGCCATTGAACTTTGTTGATGAATCGATGGTGTTGAACTAAGCCATTAAACCGACTGCCACTTGAACTTAGTCATTGAACCAAGCTTGAAAAATGAAGAGATGGACTTGAAGCAATGAACTAGGCCTTGAAATGGAGCGATTGAACTATCGATTAAACTAAGGCTCGAACCAAGCGTGTTGAACTTTGCTAATGAACCAGTTCAATGGTTCAATGTTGCACACCGAGCCCATTGAACCAAGCCAATGAACTTGTCAATGCATTAAACTTGAGTGATGAAACAAAGTGATTGAACCAGGCATTAAACCAAAGCATTAAATTGGTTCAATGGTTCAACCATGCCAACTTTTCTTGTGATTTTCTTCAAACCAGAGCTTGAAGAAGCCTTATAAAACCCTAGAACTCTCTAAAATGCTCCTTCATGCACCAAAGGACTAACCTTTTGAGTCTATAGAAATCCAAAACCTACAAAATTTGTAGATTTAGGCCTACAAAATCCATAGATTTAGGCCTATAGAGTCCATAGATTTAGACTTGCAGAGTCTGTGGAAATGAACAGATTCATGCAAAATCAGAAAATGAAATGGCCTAGATTAGCAGGGATAGAAGGGGACTGATTTTTTGGCCTGTTGGGCAAAAAATGGTCAACACTTACATGAAAAAAATATAAATTCAAAAAAATGGGATTTCTTTTCTTCACATATTTTTTCTATGAATGATAGGTTTTCCCTTAGGTTTTTAACTTTTCTACTATAGAGTAAAATACTCTACATTTTATTTTGAGTTTTAGTTGTGCACTCCAAGTTTTGTCCCTACACATTTTAGTTTCGAGGTAGTGAAGTTTTTGACATAGAGCGTGGGCATGAGTTTTCTTTTTGCCTAAATTTTGTCTAAATATCAAAGTCACATGGAACATGTCAAGTGTCATCAACTGGGACACATTATAATTTCTATAAGTTGTGCGGAACATGCCACATGTCATGTTATATAACTCAGCGGAGCACGATAAGTGTCGACATCCACATTTAAAGTTTCTTATGAGTTTCAAAAGATTCTTTCAATAAGGTTTTCTCAATGCGCACGGAAGGTGCCAAGTGGTAACTATGAAAGGTTTTGATGTGTTTCTCTAAATGTAGCAAAAATTACCATGTGTCCCTAGCTAAAGTTCAATGGAGACCGCCAAGTGTCAACATCCATAGTTTATTTATTTTGTTTCATTGTTGAGTAAGGACTATGGTGGGCCCTAAGTTTTGTTTCTAAAGTAAGCGAAAGCTTCCAAGTGTCATCATCTGTGTGAATCTAAAATGAGTCCCAAATGTTTCTATAGTGTAGCTAAATCTTAGTAGAGACTACCACATGTCACCTTCCATAGGATTTTCCAAAAGTATCTAAAGCTTCTATAGATGAGTGGAAGCTGCCATGTGTCACATTTTAAAGATCAGCAAAAAGTGCCACATGTCCCCATTCCCCTTTTTGAAGCTGATCAAGCAAGAAGTGTTATGGGTCCCATTTTATATAAGTTGATAAAGTTTCAAAGCAATGGACTATGACAGATGTCAAAGATGGAGCACTCCTGATACAAAGACACGGTAAAGAGTATAAGTTATGTGGAAAGTGTCGTGTGTCTTTTGTAAGTGCTACAGAAGCTACCAAGTGTCATTTTCTGGTGCCTCTTGAATAATGAGTTCAATAGCGGAAGTTGCCAAGTGTTTTCAAGTGAGGCAAGTGGAAGTAGCCAAGTGTTCTCACCTGTTTCAACAACGCAATTCTAAGCATCAATAGTTTTTGGCACACCTGTGGGACAATGAGTTCTTAAAGTTTCTTTCAAGACTGTATGAACCAAAGAGATATAAAGAGTAAGAGCTATGGACCAGTAACAAGATCTCAATCTACTATGAACCCAGGTATTCTTTTACCACCATTGATAACTAATCCAAGAAGAAGGATCAATCAATTTACAGCAATACTAAGAGCAAACATGGGAGCACCTATAGCCCTAAAAAATTATGTAAGTTGGAACACTGGTAGTCCTCTGATTCTCCTAGTACCACCAGCCACTTAGGATCTTATTCCAATAAATTCCCTGAAAGCTCTGCCCAAATTCAGTGGTCAAGATTTCAAAACACATGAAGAACATCTACATGATGTGTCTAATGTCTGTGTAATACATGTAATCACATAGCAAAATGTGGCTATAAGATTGTTAGAAGCTTCTTTTAAAGGGAAGGCTCTGGATTGGTATAGATCTTTAACCCAAAATACAAAATCTACATGGGATCAGCTTGGAGATGCTTTCTTTGAAAGATTTGAAGAAAAGGGTGATAAATCTTCTTTGTTGAAATAATTGATTACTATCAAAAGGGCACCACAAGAAGCAATGACTGATTTCAATTCAAGATTTCAAAAGACTTGGGAAAGAATTCCTACTACATCAAGACCATTATTAGGTATGGCTATAGTATTTTATCTTAAAGCCTTAAATTCAGATATATTAGTAATGATTCAGTCACTTGGAGGTTAGAGTCTGCCAAAAGCCTATGACTATGCAGTCAGAGATAAAAATAACTTAATAGATGTTGGAAAGTTGCCCCCAAGGCCTCCCATGCCCATGTTTCCAGAGATTACCTTACCTTTGCCTCAAGAATCCCCTAATCACATAGCCCCACCTATGTCTATGTATACATTTCCTCAACAACCTGCTAAAGAACTTGTCCCTATCCAGTCATCTGAGATGAATGATATCAAGAACATCTTAAGTACATTTTCTAATGAGATAATTAACTTAAAAAGATAATAGAATCCTTATTTTAAACCCCAATATCAAGGCTACCAAAGAAATAAACCTCCACTACAACCAAACCAATATCAGGGTCCTCAAAGGCAAACTAACCCTCAGCCATTGAACCAATTAGTTGCAGTCCCTACACCCTCATAGACTGTTCCCCCTAATTCAAATAGGGATATTGTTCAAGGGAAAAATAATTATGCAGATGGCACCAATGCCTGGTTTTCCCTTTTAATAATGCTCATATGCCTAGAGATTGTCCTATGGGTAATCTACAACAAAAGATAGTAGAGAAAAGAAGAATCAATGGACAATTTGAAAATACTTCTGACACTCAACCCTACCAATCCCTTGGTATGCAAAATTTAGTCCTGATGGCTCAGATGCAAGGGATGTCCTTATAGCAAAAAGAAGAAATAGCCCCTGAGCATGCTTTGTTTTCATAGGTTGAAGATGAAGAGTAAGTATTCTTAAATGAAGCTTCTACTTCCAAGAATCCATTGGTACAATCAAATTACTACACCAGAGCTAAGAGGATGATGGAATAGCCTGAAGTCATAAATAATGATATTATGGGGAGTCCTCCATTTCAAGGTCATCAAAACATAGCTGTTAGACAAGAAATACCTCAGCCAGTGTAGAACCAAGTAATTTCTGGACAAATTCAAGAAAAAGCAAGATACCCTTATTATCCAAGAATCCAAACACTAGGACTGGTGAATATGGTGGATCAGTTGAAGAGGACCCCAACACATGTGTCAATATGGGACATATTAGCTATTCCTAAATAAAAGACACTATTACAAAAAACTCTATAGGGCCAAGTAGTACCTAAACATACTGGTACCAAAGAAGGACCTACTGATCAAGAAAAGCTCAAAGACACAGTTCCTCTGTAGACAACAACCCTTTTGAACAATGCACCAGAGGTAAGCAAATCCAAACCAGAGCCCTTGTATTTGACTTTGATAGTTGGAAAGAAATTGTTACATAATGAAATGATAAGACTAAGGGGTTAGTACTACAATAATGCCTAAGCAAATAGCAAATGCTTTAAAAATAAATTATGAGCCACTTACTAGAGGAGTTATATAGCTGGATGGGAAATCGGTGCAAACAATAGGAAAAATTAAAACTCCCATTGCAATTGTATACTTGCCCTTATATAATTGTCAATCAAGATGTGGTAGTCATAGATATACCCCCTGTATTTGGCCTATGTTTATCTAGAGATTTCACAGCCAAGATAGGAGGATATATGTCACTTGATTGGTCTCACCTCATCCTAAAAACCAAATATGGTTCAAAAATGAAAATACTATCTGAGTCACTATCTAAGGATCACATCACCAATGAACCAACCCCAAAATTAGAGGCAACTCATGCTATGTTGAATAAAGAAGAAAGGGTCTTTGTTGAAGAGTTAGGTGACTGGACTGAACATGACCAAGAGGAGGAAAATAACCAGTTGTTAACCATGATGCAAAGTGACCCATATGGAAATTATGACTCTACTAGCCTGGGCACTTATGTCATATTTGATGAAGACCATGAAATCCCAAATGTTTTAAGGGAAGAAATGCCAAAGACTTAAGAATCTGAAGAAGACTCAGAAATCTAGACCTTAAATTTTGATGGGACTAGAAGTAAAAATGGTGTTGGAGCAAGAATTTATCTTGTTACTCCAAATGGTGAGAAAATTTTAAGAGCTATCTATTTCCAATTTGTCTGTACTAATAATGATGTTGAATATGGATCCTTAGTACATGGGCTCATGTTAGCTAAGAAAAAGGGAGTAAAGAATCTGATAGTAAAAGGAGATTTAGAACTAGTGGTGAAACAAACTAGAGAAAAGACAATAGCCAAAAATGTAAGGATGAGATCCTATAGACATAAAATTTGGGACTTAATAGATGATTTTGAAGCTTTAAATATTGAAGTAGTTCCTAGAACCCAAAATTATGAAGCTGACAGGATGGCACAGATTGTCTCATAGTTTTATCCAGCAATTGGTCTATTAGTCAATAATGAGTCAGTCAAAGTTATGGTAAGGCCAACTATCCCAGACAATGATGAAAATTGGCAAGTCTTTGAAAATGATTCTCATGTACTCTCATTTTTGCAATAGTCAAGGGAACTTGTTGATCAATTGCAACCCAAAATTAAAGAAGCATATGGAGACCAAATTATTCAATTAAAGACCAATAATCTTCCCAAATGCTTGATTACTTTAGAAAATCTATTTGATCTAGAAGATGTAAGCCTAGAAAAGAAAATATTTCAAACAAATAAATAAAAATATTTTGAGATACAAGTGAATGAAGGGAGAAAACTAAAGATTGGAAATTCTGCAACTGAAGAGGAAATGGAAAGACTAATTGACTTATGTAAAAGATATGACAAAGTAATAGCCTAGACCTATGATTACATTCATGGCTATAATAAAGACATCATTCAGCACACCATAGAACTGACTGAATGATCTAAGCTAGTCAGACAGAAACAAAGGCCGATGAATCCAAAGATTGAACCTCTAATGGTGGATGAGTTGTAGAAACTCTTAGATTCTAAAATAATCTTTCCAATCAAACACTCAACCTGGGTATCCAATCTAGTACCAGTCAGAAAAAAGAATGGTGACATAAGGCTCTATGTAGATTTCAAAGACCTAAATAGAGCATCTCTAAAAGATCACTATCTCTTGCCCTCTATGGAATAAGTTTTACAGACTATGGCTGGATCAGAGAGATTTTCTTTGCTAAATGGTTTCTCTAGATACAATCAGATTTGGTTGGTTGATGAAGACCAACACAAGATGCATTTACTACTAAATGGGGAACATTTGCATATGCCAACATGCCATTTGGCCTGTCAAATGCTAGAGCCACTTTTCAAAGAGAAATGGATGAAGCATTTAGAGAACTCATAAATAAAATTATTTTGATTTATCTTGATGATCTCACTATTTTTTCCAAGAATGTTGTTGATCATTTTGATTATCTAGAATCTTTTTAAGAAGTGTCAAGAGTTTGGAATATCCCTAAATCCCAAGAAGTGTATCTTTGCAGTACCTCAAGGCAAACTTCTGGGACATATAGTATCCAAAGAAGGAGTCTCTATAGATCCAGAGAGAGTCATAGCCATAATGAACTTGTCCTTGCCAGTAAATAAGAAGGTGGTTCAGTCCTTTTTGGGAAAGGTTAATTTTTTCAGTCGGTTCATATCAAACTTTGTAGGCCTAATGAGACGAGTGACACTCTTGTTGAAGAAAGACCTGGTGTTCAAGTGGACTACAAAAGGAAGATAATCCTTTGAGGAGGTCAAGACATCAATTTCAATAGCCCTAGTACTTAGTAACCCAGACTTTTCTAAGTCTTTTATAATGTATGTTTTTGGAGGAGAGTTCAGTATTGTTGTTGTCCTAACACAGAAAGATAATCAAAAAGAGGGAGAACACCCAATGGCCTTTTTCTCAAGGACTCTTAGGGAGTATGAAGCTAGATACAACTTTGTGGAGAAACAAGCATATGCTATGGTAAAAGCCCTCAAGAAATTTAGGCATATGGTATCAGGAAGTAAGATTCTAATACTTGTGGCTCATCCTAGTGTCAGAGAATACATTATGGAAGGTGAAATTACTAAAAAAAGATCAAACTGGATAACAAAGATCATTGAGTATGATGTAGAGGTTAGACCCACTAAGTTAGTCAGAGGTAGGGGTTGTGCCAATACATGGCTCAAGATATGGAAAAGATGATAACTGAAGAAACAGAAAAGGAAAGTGTATTGAGGATACAAGAAATTGATCAGAACTCCTGGGTCACAAATAGAATCCATTTTATGAAACATGGGATTTTCCAAAAGAGCTCTCTTGGGACAAGAGGAGATATTATAGGCAACAAGGGGTCCATTTTGTTTTAATTGACTAAGTTCTTTTTAGAAGAAATACTGATGGCATACTTTTAAGATGCATAGAGAAAGATGAGGCCAAAAAAATACTACATGAAATGCACCATGGAGTCTTAGGTGGACATTTTTCTACAAGAACCACAGCTATAAATATAAGGAAAGCAATTTATTTTTGGCCCACTTTATTTACAGACTATTATCAACTGGTCAAAAAGTGCTAATCTTGTCAATATTATGGGGGGATGAGAAGGAATGCAGTAATGCACCTTAGTCCTATAATTGTTGATGAACCCTTTGCTTAATGGGGTCTTGACTTCATTGGAATGATTAATTTGGTGTCAATTATGGGACACAAATGGATTCTAACTACCACAAATTATTTTACTAGATGGAGTGAGGTAGTGCCACTCAAAGAAGCAACAAAAAATGTGATCCTAGACTTTTTGGGGAATATCACTACTCGCTTTTGGCCTCCTTGTACCATAATTTTAGATAATGTTAAAGCATTTTCAGGGGAAAAAATATCTGACTTTGCACTAAAGAATGGAATCTATCTAAAAAATTCCTCAAATTATTACCCTCAAGGTAATGGTTTGGCAGAATCAACCAACAAGAACCTGATTAGACTTATTAAGAGAATAGGGGCTGATCATCACAAAGAGTGGCATAAAGTGCTTAATATAGCACTATGGGCTGATAGAATTATGCATAAACAAGTGACAAGGATGTCCCCATATGAATTGATCTATGGTAATCCTATTGTAATGCCCCTAAGCTTGGAGATTCTTGCTCTCCAGCTATTAAAATAGATTGAAATTGATGAAAATGGCCCCATGCAGGTCAGACTCATTGGAAAAAAGGGATACAGCACATGACTCATTATTGAAACATTAGAAAATGATCAAAGACTGCTTCGATAAAAAGACTTCAAATCCCCATTTTGAAGTAGGCTCAGTTGTTTTGAAATGGGATGCGAGAGCTTCCAAGATGGGTCGACACACTAAATTTGAAGCATTATGGACTGGCCCCTATAAGATTCGTGCATGTAAACAACACAAATTATTTGAGATCAAAATGATGGAGGATGAACCCAAAGAGATTCTTGTGAATGGGATCTACCTGAAACATTTCATTTAAGTAGTATCTCTTATGTATTATAGTTAGATAGTTTCGCTTTCCTTGTTGCTCTATTTTCCCATTTTTCTTTCCCGCTCTTTCTTTTAATAAGTGTTCTTTGAACACGCGGCCATGGCTCAGAGCCTTTTCAAAAAATTTAAAACTCTTGAATTCATTAAATATCTCTTAAATACCCAAAATTTCCCAAGGTACCCTTATGCAGCCACTTCTATGATGTGTCTGACTTGTTGTCCCACGTAGATTCACTAAGATTTACTAATGGTTATCCAGTTTTAATGCCATTTTTGAGACTTGATGGGTCATTAAATACCCTTATAACAAGAGTTAAAGCTTAAAAGTGTCTTAAACATTCCTGCATTTGCTAGAAAATCCATGTTACCTACATTTTTAGTTCATAGCAAGACCTGCTTAGTAAAAGTGCCTTCCCTATTGTAAAGCTTCCATACTCGTTACATAAGTTCACTAATTCCAAGTATAGACATAGATATGGAGGCACAATATTCAAAATAGGGGTCTAGGATTTATGAATCCATTGATAATCTTCTCACCATCAAATCATATGCTTCAGCCCCTGCATAACCCTTAAAGACCTATCCAAAGACTAGAGTCCCCGAAGCTGGTTATGTGATCAACCTAGCAAAGGTGAAGGATTTTGTAGATGAAATTGCAGACCCAACCCTTCAAAATTTTGGCAAAGCTCTACAAGAAGGATCACACAAAAGATGTATCCAGAGGGTCAAGGTTAGACAATACAAAACATTCACAATGAGGATATGAACTTCCCAACTGGCACAATTCATTGTCCCAAGTGTACATTTATGCCTTGACTTGGTTGAAATATGCACCAAATTGTTTCATGCACCCTCGAACACCATAAAATAGGGTCAATTCATGGTGTAAATTACACTAAATGCCATCAAGGACATGTTGGCCCTATATCATGACAAGACAGTCACATTTCCCACCATTGCCAAAATGCAAAAAATGTGGGCAAACATCACTAATCAACTGAGGTTTCTAAGATCAAATTTATAATTAGGGGATGATGATACCACTGTGCCAGTGCTACCAAAAAGAAGGTCACAATTTACACAGGTCAGTCAAGAGGCACTTTCCATGATGGCATTCATTTTCTGAATGAAAGAGGATATAACTATCTATGAAGAATAAGTGGCCATTCTCTTTAGATTCAAAATTGTAGACAAGTCTCAGGAGTATCCAAGAGTATCATCTAGACTTCTCTAAGCAGATTGCCTATTTAATGGTTGACCAACTCACCCATTTCAAATCTTAAGGTGTTTTTTAGGTATTCTTCTTATCTATTTCACCTCATGTTGTATCAAAACTCTAGCATCTTTTCACAATATATGCATCTGAATATGTATGACCCAAGTTTCGGTCATAATAGGACCATTCTTGTGTCTGCATGGACACATATCTTTTCTAAAGCATCTGACCCATATGAATTTTGAGAACTTTTTGTTTCCCCTACTTTTTGTCACCTAAGCCTAGAGCTTGTTGAAAATATATTAACTCCAAGTGTCAGAGGCCTCATGACAAATTACACTATTCCTTATGACTACTTTTTTGGATCCCATCATACTATCATTAGGGTCCATGGTTTTAATGGAGAACTAGTATTGCTACCCAAGATCTTGACTCTTAGGTTAGCATCCTTAGAGGTCACTTGGCAAGTGTATGTGGTTGATAATGACTATGGCACTGGGAAGAAGAAGAAGAATAAAATGTATGATATTCCATGGGTAACGAAAATCATGGCCTTAGAGGTCAGAGATGTTGAGCACTTGTTGTTGAAGAAGCTAGCTATCTTGGGTTTATTTTTTATTGAAGATAAATGGAAATATGACCCAAGCAGTTTCATAACCTCATGGGTCAAAAATAATGTCACTGCTAGAATTGTGCATGAGAGTCATCCCTTTTAGAAAATTAGAAGAAACCATAAGGAAGATATTCCTGATTTGTATGTAGAATTGACAGATTTGCCCTTAGAGGAGGCCAGGCCATGGGTAACCTTTTATGATAAGGAAAAGGATTTTGACCCTAAAATTAGAATGACTTTTGGTTTAAGAAGGGCATTGAAGAACACAGACTGGAAACCCAAGAAAATAGAAGCCTATTGGAAGTATAGGCAGGAGATTTGTGAAACAACTCACTCTTTTGGTAATGTAGATTCAGATGATAAATGGGAGGAAATATAGGATGAATGTCATCTATATCTTATCTCTAGCCCTAATACAAGCAAACTATAGACACAGGGTGGAGAATCAGAGGGGGAAGCAAAATCCACTCATATAGTGAAAGCCCTAAGATAAACCTCATCTACAGTTGTAACTATTTGGCCCCAATCTCTCAGTGCCATTGAAAAACAAAAGAGTGTGGTATCCTCACCACCAAGAGCTTCTCCATTAGTTTTAGCCTTTGGGGTTCCCAGTTGTGTAAAATCACCACTAACAGTAGTGGTAAACATTGAAGAGAAGGAAGCACACAAAGAAGAAGAAAGGCCAAGGAAATATAAGAAGTAAAAACTTCAGCCTGATTCAGAGGAGGAGGTAGAACCCTCACAGCATCAACCACTAAGTACATATGTTTCTCCTCAGGTACGTGTTATTTCTCCTTCTTCTTCTTAGTCTCTTTCTTCTTCTATAGGGGTGACAATCCCAACTGGCCAAATAATATCCCCTGCCACCTTTACTGTGCCAATTTTCCAATTTTCCCCACCTATTACTACTCATGCCACATCATTGCCTCACTTTTCCCCCTCTGTCCCAAAGAGAATACCTCCTTAGATTCCCCATAACCAACATTTAGCTATTCCCTATGGCTTGCCACAAGGTTATCCTTTTGCAGGTGGGCATATTGCCTCTCCCTCTACCTTCCAAAATCAAGCAGACACTGATAAGAAGGCTAGGGAAGCCCAGATGGAGAAAAAAAGGATGAAAGATAATAAATCTCTGGCTACACCATATATGAGGTCACTATTTGACCCAATCCATTAGCAACTAACTGTGACCCATTTGTCACCTAATGTAGTCAAGCCAAATGAACAGATGCAACCTCAAGATTATATAATAAATGTAGTGGCTATGGATATGTCACTTTTCAAACCATAGGATAGGGTTGAGCTACTGAATGAATCCACTTCTAATGTAGCTACTAATTATTTGAAAGTATCAAAGAAGTTGCAAAAGATGGAGGCTAATTTAGCTCAAGAGAAAGCAAATTGTAGCAGTTTGACTATAGAAATCAAAACCAAGAATAATGAAATAGAGATTCTCAACAAATAGTTGAAAGATACTATTTCTTGTCAGACTCACCAGGCTATTTAGGCCCTAAATGCTTCTTTGAAAGAAGACCTAACACAAGAGAAAGTTGCAGTGATAGCCCTAAGGCAGGAAAAGGTAACATTACAGGAAGAATGTCAGGAAAACCTGCAAAAGGTCACTCAGTTCTAGCAGAAGCTACTGAATGAACAAAATAATACCACTTCCATACAGGTCCAACTTCAAGATAAGCAAAAAATAATAAAACATTTGACACTTGAGTTGGCTAATAGGCCAAAGAATGTAGGAGTTTTGAATCTGGTCAAGGAGCTATATGTGTTAGTATGGAAAAGAATCTCTGAGGAGATTACCTAGCTCAGACCCTCTCTAACCTTCCTGCTAAATGCACAAAAATTATGCAAAATGGTGGAGACTTTAGTTCAGGCCACTCTATCCACTATCTCTTTGAGAGTGTTTGATTCTCAAATGCTACTGCAAAATCTATATGACACAACTAATGGAACATTATTAGCAGTAGGGATTAGTGACAAAATGATTATTACAAAAAGGGTGAACAAAGTTCTCAATTTTAACTCCATAGAAATTAATTGCAAAGAGCTCTTAGATGTGGTAAAAGAGGGAATAAAAGATATGAAGTAGCATATTGAGGATCTGGTGCAATTGGGTCTTCCCTCTCCTTTTCCTGATAGCAACACTGTGTTGATGGTTGATTAGATTAAACCTTTTTTATTAGCCAGACAAAATGATCAGTCAGTTTTCTAGGGTTTAACAAATGATTCATCAGTGCCAGAAGTGGAAGCTGTCTTGATCCCCATGTCCCAGCTTGAATTTCAATTGAAGGCTGCAGTTCATATTTTGTAGAGTTTTTCACACAAGGACATCATCAACCTTGATTTAGCCTTCCAAAAATTACAAAATAAGTAGGGACTATCTGATGTTGAGTGGTCTATTTATCAGATGGCCTTATGGAAGTTGTGATTTTTGCCATGTTTTATATATTTTGTGGATTCTTTTTTGAGCGGGCTCAAAAGTCCTTGGGGTCACCAAAAACTATAGAGTAAAATCCTCTACATTTTATTTTGAGTTTTAGTTGTGCACTCCAAGTTTTGTCCATATGCATTTCAGTTTCAAGGTAGTGAAGTTTTTGACACAAAGCGTGGGCACGAGATTTCATTTTTGCCTAAATTTTGTTTAAGTATCAAAGTCATGTGGAACATGCCAAGTGTCATCAACTGGGACATAATATTATTTCTATAAGTTATGCAAAACATGCCATGTGTCTTGTTATATAACTCAGTGGAGCATGACAATTGTCGACATCTACATTTCAAGTTTCTTATGAGTTTCAAAAGCTTTTTTCAATAATATTTTATCATTGCACGTGAAAGGCACCAAGTGGAAACCAAAAAAGGTTTTGATGTGTTTCTATAAATGCAATAGAAAGTGTCGCATGTCCCTAGCTAAAGCTCAGTGGAGACCACTAAGTGTCAGCATCCATAATTTCTTCATTTTGTTTCATTGTTGAGTAAAGATTGTGGTGGGCCTCGGGTTTTGTTTCTAAAGTAAGTATAATCCACCAAGTGTCATCATCCATGTGAATCTGAAATGAGTCCTAAATGTTTCTATAGTGTAACTAAAGCTCAGCAGAGATTGCCAAATGTCACCTTCCACAAGATTTTCTAAAAGTATCTAAAGCTTCTATAGATGAGTGGAAGCTGCCATGTGTCACATTTTAAAGATCAGTAGAAAGTGCCACCTGTCCCCATTCCCCTTTTTGAATCCTCTTAGGCAAGAAGTGTTGTGGGTCCTATTTTTTTTAAGTTGATAAATATTCAAAGCAACAGACTGTGACAAATTTCAAAGATGGAGCACTCCCAATACAAAAACACGATAAAGAGTATAAGTTACGTGTAAAGTGTCGTGTGTCTTCTGTAAGTGCCACAGAAGCTACCAAGTGTCATTTTCTAGTGCCTCCTAAATAATGAGATGGTTTTAAAATGAGGCAAGTGGAAGCTACCAAGTGTCCTCACCTATTTCATAGTGAAAAGCGTCACGTGTATCTAATTCAGCCAATGAACTTGCAGGGAGAGTAAACATTTTGCCAATGATTGAGTTTTGTGCCTTTACTGATATTTTTTGTGTTAATATAAAAATCATCTAAGTTGTGAGCCTTTGATTCTATTTGTTTTCATCTTTTACATTGATCATGCATTGTTTGATCTTTAATTTAATTGAATCCTAAAGATATCTTCATTGTGCTTAGTATTAAGGATCGAATTAAACTCAGGCACATTGCCATAGTTAAATTTTCTTTCATTACATTAGTGATTCTATTTAATTTCTATCCCTTTTCTCACAATATATATGAGATAAATAAGAGCCAGTTTCTTTAAAATTTGGAGGTCATTTTAGGTTGCAAGTCCAACATTCCTGAAACTTCCCATTGTTGGTGTTGGAAATAGCGCAATTCTAAGCATCAACAAAACCATCTAGGTTTTTTTGCCAAAAACTACAATTTTCATTATTTTTTAACTTTTTTTGCATTTCTAAAAATAATATAATTTTATAGTTTTGTAAAATATTTTTATTATTTCTTACATGAAAAAAATATAAATTCAAAAAAATGGGATTTCTTTTCTTCACATATTTTTTCTATGAATGATAGGTTTTCCCCTAGGTTTCTACCTTTTCCCAATTTTTCTAACTTAAAACTATTGTAGCTTTTGATTCATGCATGTAGATCAAAGTGCCATTTTAAAAAAATGAATGTTTTTTCATGTACTTCACAAATGGTAGATTTAGTTTAGTGCAATTTTATATCATAGAATGTATTTTTAGTATTTTTTTTCTCATTTTTACATGTATTTGAATTGTAAATGCTCTATTTTTTAATGTGTGACCTACTTTCAAATGGGGTAATTTTTTTTATGTATTATAAAAATTTATAGGTTGGGATCATTTTCATCTTGGTTTGTTTTCTAATTCTTGTATTGGGTAAAATTTTGTAAAAAAACCCATCATTATAAATAGTTTGGAAGAAGGTTTCTTAATTGTGTTCATTTTTTAGGTATGCATCATGTTTTTTACCTTTTTTTGTAATGGATCCATACCAATACCTCCACACTCTGACATAGAGTAATAATAACCTAATTTTAGAAAACACTATGATATTTGAAGTATGTTAACTTCACAAAAACATGGTCATATTTGTTGAAGATAAGGGGAAGTTAAAAAAGCACAACTCTCTATTGTTGTTGTTAATTTTCATAAAAAACACACTTCTTCAGTCATTATAGGACACAATTTTAGTTACATAATTGTAACATCAAATTGATACCATGGGCATACCTCTTATTTAGCATAGACTAATTTATGTCACTGATTTAGATCCTATTGATTCATCATCATCTTATGATCTTCCAAATCATGAGTTTTCCTTTGAATTCAATGCACCTGTTATTTCACGTATTATAATCCACACTTTATATTCACCCACCATTATGTTTGGATCCTTTGAAAATTATGATTGACTCTTACACTCTTTGATCTATGGGTCATTCTAGCAGAGGCATATGTAAAAAATTACAAGCTAAAACTTCCCTTAACTAACCTATTCACCAAATTATTCACTAAAGTATTGGATATAGAGTTGATGTTCCTTCATTAGTTCTAGTTCATGCACACTCACATGATATTTTTTCTGCACCATTCATTATGATTTTGAAAAATATGAGTCTTTAATCACACCTTCTTATACGTGAGATACATGAGACTACTTCAGTAAAGCATGAACAAATTGACACATATTCAAATGATTCCTATTTTTTTGCATATGGAACTAGATCACATGTAGGAATCCTTATTTAATATTTGTGTTTACATAGTGTGGATCTTATATCAGCCTTGGTAACATAACCTACATTATTTTTATGGGATTTACTATCATGGATCTTCTACCATTCAGTTGTATCGTTCACACACTGCTCATCTTGCCTAGCAATTCTCCATTGTATTAACTCTATTAGTTAATGCTACCTTATTCTATAAAATCTCACATTCATGTGGTCTCTCTTTCATAGATATATATTATCATTTTTTGGAGTTATTTTGGTGTATACATTATCTTCATATCTCCATTTGGTGTTTTTTGGGATATATTATACTCTTGTTGAAGTATAAAGTGTCATGGGGTTTTTTTTTCTTCATAGCATAGAATATATTCATGAATGTAATGACTTATTTTGTAAACCTTTAATATATTTAAATTGTCATCCTCTCCCATCACCACTAGGGTCATCTTTATTTGAGATATCATATATGTATTCTCAACTTCTAGACCTTCAACACAACTTCATCTCCTTTCAGTAAGTATTTTTTTATATACATGTTTAACCCTTTTAGGAATTAATTTTTTAGAGAAATAATATATTTAAAATTAAATTAACCTATTACTTAAACCAATCCAATTAAATAACTCAAATTATGATATTCAATCTATGTACTTAATTACAAAAAATACTAAATATAAAAAGTATAATGCTAAATAGTATCTTGATTTCAAATCATGAAGAATAAATAATGCCTAAATTATGAAATGATGCATAGAAAGATACAAGATGTACATGTTTGCAATAGGTTGTCTAATTTTTAGAAAATAGTCATCAAATTATCAAAATATTCCTTCTAGTTATTCAAACACTTGGACTAACCTATGGACACTTGTGTCAACATTATTATCTGAATATGGATGAAAATATCTTGTATATAGTGTTCATTGTACAAATATGTGACCATATGGTTATTTCTATATTTTATGTCACTTTTCATATGATTTATTTGTATCTCACACACATGCTCTATATCATTATTTATAGATCAAACCCTAGCTCTTCACCTTGGGTTAGGTTACCTTGCCAAAAAATGGGTTAGTGGGCTCGTGATGTTAGAGTGACATCAAGGACCCCTCTATAAATGAGTGTTTCCTACATATACAATAATCTAAGGATGGCCTCATACTTATGTATTTCTCCCCTATGTGTGGTAATGTGTATGCATAAGGGTAAAATATACTATATAAAGGTGCATGTAGTGATTTATCTTGTAACTTGACAATTATGGATCATGGATTCCTTTTGAGTGTTTTAGATTTGTATTATGAGTGTTATTATGATTGATATATAGGTAAGGATTAATATGGAATAATATCTTAGTTGTGTGCTTTGAAATTTAATACTACGTCTAAGTTGGAGAGGTAATTGTTTGATCATTGCCAGATTAATAAGTATGTTTTTTACTTATATTTATACTAGTTATTTTGAAATAATTATCATAGAAGGGTTAATGAAAATTTTAATTTAACTCCTACACATAGAAATATTTGTAAATTTGAGTGTTTTTAGGGTAAGGAAACTTATGTTAGATTAGGGACAGTAACATCAACACTATTATCCTATCCTAAATGTAACTGTCTAAGAAAGAAGAAAGTTGTTGAGATTATGTAACTAATAGTGAAGGATATATATCAGGTTTTAGGTGATATGTGGTTATAGATGATCTATATAATCAGAGTAATGAAGGTTAGACTAATAAAGAAGTAAATATACCTAGTGAGGTGGTGAACACAAGATTTTTGGATACAAAAAAGTAAAAATTGATAGGTAGAGCCCTAAGATGTATTTTTTCAAGTGTAAAAAACTATTTTAACATAATCCATATTTAAACATATAAATTCCACCATTTAATAAAAATCATGCATAAGGATGAAATTATAAGGTTGAAGGAAATAAAACATATTATGGTGTGTACAACACACCTTGTCCTTACTTGAGCTTGCTTAAAAACAATTGTATGTGAATGAATTATAAACAAGATCATGTTACATGTGTAATTATTGCATATAATTTAAAATTAAATACATTTAAAAGTACTTGAAATAAATATATAAAGGAAGGAGTACACATGTGTATCAATGTAACCATGTTTCCCCTTGGTACTTTGTCTTGGTAGAGATGATTCCTTGTTGAAGCATTAGAGATAGGTTTGAAACTAAACCTCAGAGATGTGAATGGGTGAATTAGAGGGTAATCATTCCCCCAATTTAGTATAAGGATGAATTGTGATAAGTCCATTTAGAGCATAAAATATGAATTGTACAACTCAAGCGTATCAATATCTCATATAATCAATCTAGCCAATTTATCCAATCTCACCTGAGTCAAATGGTATAACCATATCAACCCAAAATAATATAATCATAGTTATAAGTCCATTCAGGTCACATAATCTTGATCTCACTAATAAAAAAGGTCTAAACTAATGCAGTAGATAAAATTACAAATAGTGTATCTTGGTAAGGTTGATGCATAAATGTTTTCATAATTTGAAAGTGTATTTTTAATTTGGTGTATCTACACCTCAATTATGTATTAATTTGAAGTATATATAAAAAATTAACCTATGATCTGTAACATGTATATAATATGTATCAAAAATATGAAAATATTTGTCTTAATTATGTGCCCTATGCGTATAATTTTATCCCAAATGTATATCTTAATCATGTAAATTATGTAAACTAAATCAAACTTCTCCCATTCTATCAACTACATGTATGTGGAATCATGTCTTCTAATATATTCCCCAAATGATATGCCCCTCTTTTGAGGTGATGGGAATTCAAAAGTGATAATCACATTATCTCAAAAGGATAATACAATTATTTTGTATTTGTGTGAATCATGTAGTAAAAGAAGCATATGGTAGTGTCATGTTAGATTAGATATATCAATAAAGATCTCAGTGTGCATACATAAAATCCTTAAGATGGATGATATGAATCATGGAAATGCATAAAAGATATAAAGATTATAAAATAATCACATATACAAGAGTTCTCAAATGTCACACAAAAGGGGTCTAAGGAGATCACAAACAAGTGGCATGTTCAAATTCTACACCCTAAAGTGGAAGACATGTGAAAATGTATCCATACAAAATAAAAGGAAAAATTCAAGACATGGTGTTTAATAAGTAAAATAAAATGTTTAAATTTTCCTCAAGCAAAAAGAGAAGAAAATAATAAGTACACTCAAGTAAGCTAATATAAATAGATAATGTAATGAATTATAAGTAACTAGCATAATAACGTGATACTAGTTCCTGTGTACATGTGTTATAAAAATGTCATGTGGAATAACATATAAAATAAACTATATAATATACAAACATGATTTTAGGCATTTGTAAGATTTGTAATCTCAGAAATATAATGTAAAATGATCATTAAAAAAATAAAACCTGTCAATTGTGATCATATAAAAGTAATATGCCCCCAACATAGTGTATCACACTAGAAGAGGAAAGGTCCAACATCTGCATGCTTAAGATATCATGGGTCTAATGTATGCATATATCATACTAAATTACCTATGAAAAATATATGTGTATATAATTTATATGTTATCGACTAATATAAATTAAACAATATATTTTAAAAAAACTAGTAAACATGTGAAATGCTAAATATTTTGGTATTTTTTATTATTTCATTTTTTGGGAACATTTTGTAATTTTTTTATGTGTAATATTTGTGCAAGTATAATGTTCATGGGGCACTTAAGAGGTTTTCCCTCAAGTGTAGCAATGTGATAGACACCTTTTCATGATTATTATGTAATTGCAAAGGGGCCTAACTAGTTTGGTTTGAATTTACCTTTTTTTCCTTCTCTACATTGGTGTTATTCTAGTTTTATTTTAGGACTAAATCACCCATGGTAAATTCACATGTTCAAACCTTTATTTTATATGGGTGCTCTATATGATCTTGATAAAAATTTAAATTAAAGATATCTTTTATAGGTGTTCACTTAATTATTCCAATTGATATAATCATTTTTCATAGTACTCATTGTCTTGAATAATATCCTTGAGATAAACCCATAAATATGGGATTTCTAGCTCAATTGGTAAAACTACCTCAATACCATAAACCAAATAATAATATGTGGCTCGATTAGGGGTACAAGCACTAATACAATATGACCATAAGGTGTAAACCATCTACTAATGCCAATCTATATTGTATCTTTCAACTATTTTCCCTAGTTTCTTAACAATAGTTTTGTTTGTCACTTTTGCTTGTCCATTACCCTATGGTTAGTATGGTGTATAGAAGGTATGTATAATTTTATATTTGTTACAAAAAGACTTAAATATATATTTTTTTAATATGAGGATCCATCATTTATCATAATTATTGAAGGTAAGCTAAATCAAGAAATATTTGTCATCAAGAATCTGTAGATGTCGTTTCTAGTGGTAAACTCAAGTGGAATTGCCTCCACCCGTTTCATAAAATATTTATTGGTTTTAATAATAAATTTTTGTTCTCTTATAGATGTTAGATTTATCTTTACAATCAAATGAAATCCCCAAAAGGAATATTTATTTGGTGAAATAATTTAATGCAACCCATGAGATGGTGTATGATTTAAATCACTATATTTTTGACATTGAATGCATATTTTATTATGTTTGATACATTATTGTTCCATTTTCACACTCATTATCATGCATCTCTTGAAGAGTGGTTCCTGTTGCTTCTTTGTTTATAAATTGAAGAAATTATCCATCAAAATCACTTTTGAACAAAGCATTCCTAATAATAACATAATGAATTGATTCCTAGTGGAGTCTACATTTTCATTTCATGTAAAATTATCTAGTATAAATTCTCTGTATAGTAAATTATTTATAGCATTGTACCATTATGTATTTATTACATTGTGTGTAATGGAAAGAATCATTAAAGTGTCTATTTTAGTTGGCATATAAATGTTTTTTTATTATTGGATTTTGAAATTTATGTAATAATAATTCATATTGAAGGGCATCAATGATTCCACACTATAAATTGCATTAACATGATGATTGTCCTTACATAGGATACTTTCAATATCAAATGTGTCAAATGTTTCTTTCAATATGTCTACTATCTCTTTGTATGGAATTAAATGGTCCTATTCTTTTATAATTATTTATAATTTGATTAAAAATTAATTAGGAGTCACCATAAATATTAATATGTTTCACATGAAGCTTTTGTGCAATCTATAATCGGATGTTCAAGGCTTCATATTCTATTATATTATTTGTGAATGGAAAATCTAATCAAAAAGAAAATGGCATATAGTTTCCCTCAAAAGTACATAAAATAATACCTATTCTCACACCTATCATACATCTAGATCCATCAAAAAACATAGCCCATGTGTCCTATGAGACATGGTAGGCTACTAACTCATCACAAAAGTCCTTAGTCATTTTTAAATGATCAAATAATAGAGCAGTGATGAATTAGTCCATAACAACTTGAAAATTTTCAAATTTTTGAGATATAAATTTTAGATTAAATTTCATAAGTTTCATTACCCATTTTTATATTCTTCCTATGATGTGAGTTTTGTTCATGATAAACTTTAATGGGTCCACTTTGATGATAACATGAATCTCATTATTTATCACATAGCATGTCATAATTTTTGCATTGTAAAGACTAATGTTAAACATAATTTGTCTATTATCATATATATACACTCATAACCAACTAGTTGGAGACTAATATAATAAATTTATTGTTCCTTGTGATCATCATAATATTATGCTAATAAGGCCCCCTAAGGCCTTGTGATTTTCTAAAATATAAAGAATCAATGATCGATTTGCTATTGGTGGCATAATAATTGGTTAGTTTACTAAATATTATTTGATTGAATCAAAAAATTGTAAGCAAATTGATGTAGTGCATCAACTGAGGAGATCCATTTTTTAAATTTTTATCAAATTTTGATGGTGTGTAGGCTTATATAGTCTTATTTGATCATATTTGACATTATTCCATAGTTAAAATTTTAAAAATTAGTCATTTTGGTGAGTTTCCTATTTTCTTTCCAAAACTAAGAAATTCAAATTCTCAAAATTATTCTAAGAGTTTTAGTGTGTTGAATATTGTCATTGATTAAGGAGGAGATTTTTTAGCATTATCATTTATTATTGAGTTTTGTAATAAGTTTTATCATTGATGTCAATCTAATGTCATTAATGTCAAAGTACTATGTCAAAGGTTCTTGTGAAGATGCATGATCAACTTAATCTTTGAGACATGTGTATGATAAGTTCTTATGCCAGCATAGTGATGAGAGAGTATTGTTTGAACAATGTTCTGATGTTAGATTGAGTATAGGTCAGTATGTCAAGTGTCAAACATATTTTAATGTTTTGTACAGACCTTATGAGATGATATGTGTAGGTAGTATGATGAAATGAGTGAGCTTCAAAGAATTTGTATGCTCTAAAGATTTGTATAAGTAATATTGAAGATGCTTTGAATGACCTATGAGGATGTGAATGCTTCAAAGAATAATTTATATTATTTTAACATGAGAGAGTTTAATTAAAATTTTACATGAGGTGTTGAGGACCTTGAAAATGATTAGAAGGTCAACTCCAAATATTTATGCATGCAGCTATAAAGATGATATGAAGATCTTTAGTCAAGTTCTAAAGTTCTGTAAGAAAATCTAAAGATGATCTATTAAAAATATAAAGAAGATTTAGTGTATGAGGTTGCTTGAGCATACTCAAGAGGCATTAGAACATAGGATATTTTCAAGGTGAAGCCTACAGGGTGGCTAGAAGGTTAGATTCAAGGCCTAATAAGACTTGCAGGTCAAGGCATAGAAATTAAAAGAGATATGGTGTCCAAATGAGGTATCAGGATTAGTTTCCATGGCATGGGTGAGAATTTGAACATTGACAGAGGTGATTCAAATTGTTTTAAATATGTACTTGAATTTTTAGGCCATGATTTACATGAAAAGGCTTGAAAATTGTTTCAAGGTTTCTCAAGTGTATAAAATGAAGAGTTGTCTACTAGAGAAGATTTTTCAAGTGATCATTGGCATGCGAAACATCTTCATGAGACTATAATTTTTCTATGGTAGATGAGAAAGGGTTCTATCTCAGATTTCCAAGAATTAATTTTTTGAAATATGAGCTAAGTTTTATGAATGATCATTAAGACTGAAAGTTGGTCTAAACCCTCAAAGAACCTTAACATTGACTTGATGTTGTAGATATTTTTATAAAGAGATCATAATGATTTTATATGGATATAAAAGTGACTAGAGGTTTAATTCAACTCTCCCAATAATCTCCATGTGTGATTGGTTTATCAGGTGAGTGAGCTGACCCTACAATAAAGTGTTTGTCTTTCAGATATCTACAGTAGCAGATAGAGTTAACCGAGTCAAAGTTAATAAGTAGATGAAGTTAAAAGTTTAAGAATTTTATTTATTTCTTAATAAGGTTTCTAGATATGTTCCAAATCTTATGTGTTCAAATTTGGTGATCCAATTTGGCCAGTTGCTAACAGACCTAGTGGTGCAGCCAGTAAGAAAATCAAGTAGAAGGGAGAAGATGATTCCTAATGTGTTTTCATGTAAGAGTTATGCATTAAAGTGCATGATGATGTTTTTAAGTAATTTAATAATCTATCAATTATTTTTTTAATCTTGTAAGTCAGTGCAAGAGTTTTGAATATTGAAGCCAAAATGGATTGTCTGACTAAGTAGAGACTATGAGAAAGAAGTCAACAGATTGGTCTATAAGACCAATAGTTTCTTTTAGAGATTATGATATTTTTATTTTAGGTTTATTTTATTATTATATAATATCATTTTCATACATTTAAATACTTTGATTATATCTAATCAAGTGTTATATTTTCATGTTTCCTTGACTATGTTTTAAAGTTAGTTGGTAGTTCTAAGTGAACATCTTGCAGAGAAGAGTTTGAGCCTATATACATTGAGTTGAATAACAATATGAATTTTGTGATGACATTAAGGTTATGAAATTTATAAATATGTGATTTTTTTCCTTTTTTTTTGGAAAAGTTGAGTTTATGCCTCGATTGTTCAAGATAGAGTTTTTGTATATGCACAAGCCTTTTATGAACAGTGTTTTGAGAAAGGGTTCAAATGGTGGTTGGACCTGAAAGGTGTTATGGAATAAAGTAAATTTGGATAAAATAAATAATATTTTCAAATCATGTGTTCCTATTGTGTGAGGTGTTTGGATATGGTTCAATAAATATCAAAGGGTAACATGCTATTAAGAAGACCTATTAGGTCTCTTTAAAGCCTAAAAGAGGAGTAAGGGCTAATTTAGCTATGGCCAACCTAATGTATTAATTGATTCATGATTAAGGAATGATATTTTAATATTATAAAACATAATTTATGGATGACATACTAAGATAAGTATGTGTCTAACTAATAAGGATATGAGCAAGTGACTTGTATAAAAACAAGGTAGTTTAGGCCTATTTTAGTGTGCTTAGAGGAAGAGAGAGTGTGGAGAAAAACAAAATGATATAGATAATATGTGAGTATTATAATGTCATTCATACCATCATCTAAGTGTAATGAATATCTAATAAAGGTTCTGCATATGCATATCAAGGTTAGAAGACCTAATCAAGCCATGAAAAGGGCTAGTTGAACAAAAGGGGCTAGAAGCTATTTTTGAGAGGGATAGAAGTGAGCAAAGAGATGAATAATAAGATCATTATATATTATATGAAAATCATGTGTTTATTAATGTGATAAAACAATATAGTGTTTGATTTTATGTTGAGTCATCTAGGGGGTTGGTGTCTCCTTTCAAGTGGGTGCTTGTTAAAGCCTAGCTGAGTTGGTACTAAGCTAGTTGGGGTTAGTGCTCCATGTGAAGTGGGTGCTTCACTAAATATTTATGTTTTTATTATAGATATTTTTCCATTTTATTCATCAATGGGTTTTCTTCCCTTTAAGGTTTTCCCACATATATGATGTGTTCATGTGTTTCTTTCTCTTATGATTTGATGCTTATACTTTCTAAGATACACATACTTGTTAGAATGGTTCATATATGTTAAGTGGAATTGAATAATTTTTTTTGAGACTAATTCACCCCCTCCCACTTAATAATTGTGATTTCAATAATTGATATCAGATTGGGTCCTTTAGAGCAATATTGATATCCTAAAGGAGATCCTAAGAAGCATGGATGACTAGTCAACAAGCTCAAATTGGTTTCTCTACTAGTAAAGCTCCATTATTCAATGAATATATGTATTTTGGAGTGTTATAATGAAGATATATCTAATGTTACAAGGATATAATATTTGGCAGTCAGTTATGGATGGTTATATTTCACCTCCAATCCCACCAACAGATGTAACAAGTAAGAAGGCTAGTGAAAATAACTCTAAGGCAATGAATGACATTCTGTGTGGCCTATCAAAGGTAGATATTGTAAAGGTAATGCATTATGTATCATCTAAATATATATGGTAAAAATTAAAAACCATATATGAAGGAGACATCAAGGTGAATCTGGCCAAGTTACAAACTCATAGAAGATAGTTTAAAGGCTTAAAGATGAAACCATTACATTCTACCTATTAAGGGTTGATGAAGTTACCAATATCATTAAAGGATTGGGAGAGGAAGTTAAAGAGTATACTATTTTCCAAAAGGTGTTGATATCACTAACTCCTAATTTTAAATCTAAGGTATTTGTAGTAGAAGAGATAAAATTTTTGGGCAAGCTAGAGATTGATGGACTTCATGGCATATTGACTATTTATGAGATGAAAACTAATGAAGGAAGACCTCCCAAGAAGGAAGCAAGTTTCAAATCTAAAAATAAGTCAAAAAAGAAGAAGACACAAGGTAATAAGGCTAAATATGATGTTGATTCAAATATTAATGATGATTAATTGATTTCCATGTTTTATAGAAAGTTAAACATAGGTTTAGGTAAGTACAAAGGTAAGTTGACATTTAAGTGTTTCAACTATGGAGAAATTGGACATTTTGCAAACAAGTGTCCTCATAAATAGAATAATAAGGATGATGATATAGATAATAAATCCTATAGGTTTGAAAAGAGTAATAAGAGTTTCAAAAAGTATGAAGGTGATAAGAAGTCATTCAAGAATAAGAAAAGCTTATATACCAAATAAGATAGCTCATCCGATGTGACTATGACACATATGATAATGATGATGGTAGTAATGAATCTGAATAAACTTTGTTCATAGGCGTAAGATCATAAAATGAGGGTTGTGCAAATAGGAAAGGCCTTATGGTTAATATATAATTAGATGAATAAGTATATTATGATAATGAAGAAGGAGAAGATGAAATGAATCTTGAGGTAGAGCTGGTAAGTTCCCTAAAAGAGGTGAATCTTTTGAAGAACAAGAACAAGAAACTAAAGTCATTAGTTCAAGACTATGATGAACATATTAGTTTGTTTGAGGAAAGGCTGAGCAACACTTCCAAGGAGTATAAATAAATCATCCATCAAGTAGAAACCTAGATGGAGATTACATCAACAAGCTAAACAGATAAAGAGTAAAAATGCATCGCGTATGAAACTAAAGTAGAGTCCCTAAAATTTGAGTTAGATCAAACATCTAACAAGATAAAGATATTTTTTAAGTTTGAAAAAGAATTAAGGCTTTAGATGATATCTTGAGTAGTCAAAAGTCTGCAAGTGACAAGATAGGTCTTGGTTTCAAATAAGACCAAAAGGAGGCACCTCAAATCAAGAAGAAGACTCTTAAAGACAAGAAGGTCAACATGAAAAGACCAATTAGATAGCCTAATTCTATAAGGTATTCTAGTTATTTTAATGGTTATTGTTTTGTATGTAATGAGTTTGGCCATAGAGAAAGAGAATATAGAAGATGCTTCAAAAATGAGTACTCATGGAACTATGGAAGGAGTTACAATTTACACCAGTCAAATGGTATGTATAAGTTAGTCTATTACAACTATCATAATGTAGGACACATTGTAAGATTTTGTCCTAATAGATTTACAATATATTCTAGTCAAAATAGGAAGTTTGAAGCTCCTAGAGTGTAAGAAAGAAGGAAAATAAATGTATGGAAACCAAAGGTGGTAAATGTAAGTCATGATCAGTCTACAACCTCAAGTGGATTGCTTGCTAAGATAGAGCATGCCTCAGGTAAGAAATCAAGTAAGGAATATCTATTATCATATGGCATTGATGATCAAATAGTTGATGATGAGATCAAGCCTAAAGTACCAATCAAGTACAAAAATATGTTGAAGAATATTCAATCTTATAAGAGTATGGAGATCTAGTAATCTCATAAGATCATGTTGTTTTAGTGCCCTATGAAAATGGATGTCTTCATTAATATTTATGGAGACATTATTCTATTAGCAGAAGCATGAGGTTACAGTCAAAGAAGATTTCAAATTATCTATATTACAATTAATAAGTTTAAGATGGATATTATCCATTCCTATGTTGGTAGATTTATGTTTTGAAGTGTAAAAGGTATCATGATGAGAGATATAAATATATTATTAGGTATCTAAAGTTAAAGTATAGACAATTGGTATATAAAAGGTAAGTTTTTGATAGATGTTTGTATGAGTAGATGAGATTGATCTATGAAGACAAAGGGGTAGTCCCTAATTCTATAGTTGGTATCAAGTATGAGATAGCCTTATATATGGTCAAGATTTTGATATTCTTCTATCATATCAATAAATATAAGTGATCTGAGTCTCTAGTTCTTTTAAAGGAGATATGATTGGTCTAAGGTGTAAATTGGTAGCTCTGGTTTCTTTATCAAGAAAATGATTGCTTATTGATATACATGGAGTTAAGGAGAGATTATGTCTAAAATTCTTCATAAAATCTATTTTTTGAGATTTTGATGGATTAACTGAGAGAGTGACTTGATTCAGATAAGTTTTTAAGAATGGTTGTCATAGGTGGTATCCATAGTTTTTGAAGACTATGTGCGATCTAGTGTCTTTGAGAGATAGTATCAACTCAAAGGGAGAAAGTATGAATTCAATAGTTATAGGTGATCCTTGATATCTAATGTCTACTAGAAGCATGATGGATGCTTGGTTTAACGGGGAGATTTTTATGTTGTTAACTAAGTTTGATCTATGTTGAAGTGATCTTGTAATCTGAGTTCATTCTAAAAGAGATGAAAGTTACTTCCAACAATTGGTATAGTTGTGGAAGACCTTTGTCATTAATGTCAAAGGTGGAGAAAGATTAGAAAGGGAGAAATAAAAGGCAAGATCAAAAAGGGTGAGAAAAGGCAAGAACTAGATCTAATAGATGATTGCCATCAAGAGTGGTTGACATAGTTTTTTGAGTCTGATTGCCATCAATGAAAAATGGGAAGATTGTTGAACATTGTCATTGATTAAGGAGGAGATTGTTGATCATTTTCACTTATTTTTGAGTTTTTTAATAAGTATTTTCATTGATGTCAATCTAATTCATTAATGTTAAAGTATGATGTCAAATGTTCTTATGAAAATGCATGATCAAGTTAAGCTTTAAGTTATGTGTATGATAAGTTATTATGCCAACATAGTGATTGGAGAGTATTTTTTGAAAAATGTTTTGATGTGATCTTGATTGATATCATTGAGAATTAGCATCAATGAGTATAAGTCAGTATGTCAAGTGTTAGGCATCTTGTAATGCTTTGTCTAGACCTTGTGAGAAGATATGTGTAGGTAGCATGATGAAATGGGTGACCTATAAATAATCTATATGCTCCAAAGATCTATATAAGTATCACTAAAGATGCTTTGAATGAGTTACAAAGATGTGAATACTCTTAAGAATACTTGATAGTGTTTTATCATGAGACTGTTTACTTAAAATTGTACATGAGGTGTTGAGGAACTTGAAAATGATTAGAAGGTCAGATCCAAAGATCTATGTATGTATCTCTGAAGATGATACAAAGATCCTTAATCAAGCTCTGAATATCTATAAGAAATAAATATGTTCTATTAAATCTCCAAAGAATATTGAGTGTATGAGGTTGATTGACCATGCACAAGAGGCATTAGAACACAAGAGGGTTTCAAGGTGAAGCCTATAGGGTGGATAGAAGGTTAGATTCAAGGCCTAATAAGACTTGTAGTTCAAGGCATAGAAAGAAAAAGAAAGATGGTTGCAATATGAGGTATCAAAATTAGTTTCCATGGCATGGGTGGGAATTTTAACATTGATAGAGGTGAGTCAAATTATTTTAAATATGTGCTTGAAGTTTTAGGTCATAATTTACAACAGAAGGATTGAAAAGTGTTTCAAAGTTTCTTGAGTGCACAAAATGAAGAATTATCTAGCTGAGAAGTTTTTTCAAGTGTTCATTGGAATATGAATCATCTACATCATAATTTAATCTATTCATGGTAGATGAGTAAGGGTTCTAGCTCAAATTTCCAAGCATTGGTTTATGTAAAGAGGAGCTAAGTTTTATGAATGATCGTTAAGATTGAAAGTTTATCTAAACCCTCAAAGAACCTTAATATTGACCCAATGTTTAAGATATTGTTATAAATATCTTATAATGATTTTATATGGATATATAATTTAATGGAGGTTAAATTCATTTCTTCCAAGCATCTCTAGGTGTGATTGGTTTCTTAGGTGAGTGAGTAGACCCTATAGGAAAGTGCTTGTCTTTTAGAGATTTATTATAGTAGATAGAGTTGACTGAGTCAAAGTTGATAAGTGGATGAATATCAAAGTTTTATACCTATATTTATTGTTCATGAATGTTTTTGGATAGGTTTCATATCTCAAGTATGAAAATTTGGTGATCCAAGTTGGCCAGTCGCTAACAAACTTAATGGTGCAAATAGTAAAAAATCAAGTAGAAGGGAGAAGATGATTCCTGATGTGTTTTCATGTAAGAGTGATGCATTGAATTACATGATAATGTTTTTAGGGACTTTAATCAACTATCCATGCTTTTTAGAAGCTTGAAAGTCAGTGTAAGAGGTTAGAACATTGAAGTCAAAATGGCTTGTCTGATTAAGTAGAGTTTATGAGAAAGAAGGTCAACAAACTGGTCTATAAGACCAATAGTTTCCATTAGAGATTATGCTATGTTTATTTGAGGTTGATCTGAGGATGGTATTCATATTTTGATGTTTCCTTGGCTATGTTTTAAAGTCATTTGGAAATTCTAAGTGAACATCTTACAGAGAAGAGTTTGAGACTATATACCTTGAGTTGAAGCATCAAATGAAGTTTTTGATGATCCTGAGGTCATGAGGATTTTGAATTTTTGCCATTGTTGTTTGGAAAATTTGAGATTATGCCTAAGTTTTTCAAGATAGAGTTTATGTATATGTACATGCCTTTTATGAACAATGTTTTAAGAAAGGGTTCAAATGGTGGTTGGACCTAAAAGGTGTTATAGACCGAAATTGAAGTTGGATAAGGTCAAATGTTATATGATGTTTTCTTAATGTGTGATATGTCTGTATATGCTTAAATAAATATCAAATGGTAAAGTGTTGTTAAGAATACCTATTAGGTCTCCTTAAATCCTAAAAGAGGAGTAAGGGCTAATTAAACTATGGTTGACCTAATGTATTAATTGATTCATGATTAAGGCATGCTATTCTAATATGATATGACCTAATTGATGGCTGACCTAAGATTATAGTTATATGTCCAAATAATAAGGATATGATCAAGTGACTTGTATAAAATCAAGGTAGTTTAGGCCTATTATGGTATGCTTAGAGGAAGAGAGAGTGTAGAGAACAAGTTAATGATATAGATCATTGGTGAGCATAATGAGGTCATGTAGACCATTAAAGAAGTGTCATGAATATCTAATAGAGGTTCTACATATGAGTATAAAGATCAGAAGACCTAATCAAGCCATGAAAGTGGATAGTTGAACAAAGAGGGATAAAATCCAATTTTGAGAGGGATAGAAGTGAGCAAAGAGTTGAATAAGATCATCATCTATTGTGTGAGAAAAAAGGGTTTTTTAATGTGATCAAATAACCAAGTGGCTAATTTAGTGATAATTAATCTAGGGAGTTAGTACTTCCTTGCAAGTGGGTGCTTATTAAATCCTAGCTAAGTTGGTGCTAAGCTAGTTAGGGTTGGTGCTCCATGTGAAGTGGGTGCTTCACTAAAGATTTATGTTTGTCTTATAGGACTATAGTCCATTTGCTTCATTAGTGATTTTTATTCCCTTTAAGGTTTTCCCATGTATATGTTGTGTTCATGTGTTTCTTACTCTTATGATTTGATGCTTAGGTTTTCTAAGATATACATGCTTGTTAGAATGGTTCATGTATGTTAAGTGGAATTAAATGAAAAGTTTTGAAGACTAATTCACCCCCCCCCCTCTCTCAGTCATTGTGCTTTTAGCATGGTGTTCCTTCTTACTATTTAATGGATTATAAAGATTTTATTCTTATTTTAAATGGATATAAAGGTCCTAAAATATGTATTAATTTTCTATATTATCTTAACTCATTCCTAATATTTTCAAAACTCAACCAAGGTTAATCTTGGAGCTAAGTTCATGAGTTTGTTAAGATAGTTAAAGAGATATAAGAGTTGGAGCTAATAGTGGAGGAGGGGGAGAGAGAGAAGGCACATACGGATAGTTTAAGAAGATATAAGAGAATTTTAAAGATAATAGTATTTAATAAAAGAGAATAAAAACTCAATAAAAGAAGATATTTTTGGGTTATTTTAATCACCTAAAAGTGGTATTTGGATGCACTAAGAGTGTTTCTTGAGACAAACTATTCCTAGCCGATCCCTCGACCTATCCTAGATCTTTTATCACATTTTTACAGCCTTTATGCAAACCACAAACATCTCAGTTAGCTCAAACATAGTCCCAAAACTATATTCCTAAATCCTAACCCATTATTCCTAGTATCTTATCAGTTGGACAATAGTACCATATTAAGGACACTAAAGCCACATGACGTTAGTGTCCCCAAATTGGCACTAGTGTCCCTTGACTTAACTCTCATGAATGGATACATTTTCTAATATATGCCCCTCCTAAGGTCAGCCTAAGAAAATTTTATTATCCACACAAGATATAGATAACTATAAATATAATATTATTAGAAATCTATCCCCTAAATGGAAAATATATGCAACAAGCCTATTCATATAAGAAATAAGTTGAGAAAAATCAAGGTTATTAATCCATATTATGCCCTAATTATACATACTACCATCTATAACTTCCCTAAGCCCATATTTCAAAGATTTCCAATCTTAAGCACACTCATGGAACTCAATACCACTATCATTCTAACATTCACTTGCACTTGTACTAAGCACTAGGTGGGAAAACTACATTGGGCTTGATCCCTTCTTAGAGTATTGGTATGTAGACAACTCTTTTCATAGTGAGGTGTTAAAGATGTCCAACCTATCCTAATAATGAAAAAAATTTCATCACGTGCCATACTTGAAAGGAGGATTATGGTTTGCATATCTAATTATATATTCTAGGCATAATACAAAGTTTTAGATTTTGTACATGTAAGAATAGAACCCAGAACCACAAGTGTAGGTACTCCCCAAAAATAGGAATAGTCCTAAAAAGAGGGCACTAGCAGCATTTTCAAGACATTAGAGCCACATGTCACTATTTTCCATGTGGGGCACTACTATCTAGTGAATAATCTAACTCAAAGACCCTATTAACAACACATAAACCTGTTTGTAACCCAATTTTTAGCACTTAGATCTTCTATGATAGTTATTCTCCAGATAAGTCTCTATTTATGAATATTTATTACTATTTTTATAAATTAAAATAAAGTCAAAATCTATAAAAAAATCATTGATTATTTATTTCATATTATTTCACTGATTTATGAAACTCAAGCCTTTAATCAAACATAGGATTTACACTAGTAAAACCCTAAAAAGTTAAAACAGTTGTACTACTTCATAGTTGCATAAAATTAAGTGAAATATTATTCATTCCAATTTATTTGGAAAATTAAATTTGAAATTTTATTTTAATTTTTTATTTATATTTTTTTCAATCATTTAATGAGTTATGAAGCTGTTTTCTAGTTTGGCAGGCTTCAAGAACATAAGTAGGACTGTTACAGTCCCTTAAAACCTATAGCTATAGTCAGAATAGGGTTATTATCTTCAAGTTTTATGATGTTTCAAAGATAAAAATTGAATTATAATTTGTATTTTGATTATTTATACCTTATAAAATTTGAATTTTTTATAAATAATCTTTAAAATGAAGTATAGACCTTGTTGAAGCTCTCGATCATTGTGAGGCCTGTAAGCCTAATTGCTACGGTTTTGGGATAAAAACCTTAATAAAAGTAAAATAAACACTTGAAAAATCATAAAAAAAATTATATAGGTTGTTTTTAATGTGTTTTTAAAAATTAAAGTGGGTTGAATTCTTTTATACGGCTATAGGAGGAGATATCTCAAAAACTCAATCAATGGGCTTATTTGGAAAGGCTATAAGACCCTGTTTTAGCTTGTTTTGAAATTTTAAGAAAATATAATGAAAAATATAAAATTAAAAGGTTTAAATAGATCTAAATAATTTTATAAAAGGTTTATAAATAAAAATATTTCTTTATTTAATCCAAATTACAAGAAAAAGGTTTAATAAGGCTTGTAGGCCTTGTTATTTCCAAAACCTTGTTTTGGCATATTTGAAGTTTTAAGCATTAAAAAATAGTTTGAATAGTTGGAGCAAAATTGTACGAAGGTGAGAAATTATCTTCAGTAAAAAAAATATTATTTATCTATTTTTCCTCATTTAGGCTTGTAATCCCATTATTCTCTAAAGAGAAGGTTGCAAGTCACCTCTCTTTATATTCATCTCCATCATTTATAGTATCAGATCCAGGTTAGGTTATGATTCAGAGGTAAATTGATAATAAATATTTCATTATGATAAGTGAATATCAAGTTATGAAAAATAACCTTGAAAGAGAATACAAGAATGGCACTTAGAGGAGTAGTTAGAGGTGCTACAAGAGCAGGTTAAAGAAGACAACCAAGGGATGCTTTGCTAGAGGAGATAATAAACATGTAAGCATGATTAGAAGAAATAAAAGTAATTTAAATAATAGATGTTGAGATAGGTGATGTGAGTGAAGGAGAGGAAGTGGTAGAACAAGAAGAAGAGAGAATGGAAGAGAGACTCCTAAAGGTAGTCATAAGAATATGATCAAAGCCTAAATTTGAAGTTCTAGTATATGAAGGAAAATTGAATTCGGAATAAATTTTGGATTACAAAAATAAATAATTATTTTGAATATGAAAGAATAGAGGATGAAAAAAAAGTGAAGTTTACCAGTACAAGATTGAGATGTTATACATCCCTTTGATGGAATGGAGTTCAAGATGAAAGAAAAATAAAAGACAAACCTAATATCAAGAGTTGGGACATAATGGTATCTAAAATAAAAGTTAAGTTCATGACAAAACTTTATCAGACTAATATATTCAAGAAGCTTCAAAACCTAAAGCAAAAGGACATGATAGTGAAGGACTATACAAAGAAGTTTTACATGTTAATAATCAAAGCAATTCATATAGATGAAGATGCAAAAATCATTACAAGGTATATCAATGGTCTAAGGTTTAATATACAAGATAAAATTAGTATCTTATCCCAAATATCAATTGCAAAAACATACTAGTTTGTACTCAAGGTAGAGGAAAAACTATTTAGGAAGCAAACATAACATTCTAGGGAAACAAGTAAAATTTTTAGAGGTAGAGGAGAACATGGTGGTATAAATTAGTTTTAAGTCCATAATGAGGAACAAATCATCTCTCAATGTCTATTTCAATTTACAAGAGGTGGATACTCCTTAAAAGATAGAATACCATACATAAGACCAAGAAGATGAGGCTTTTGGGATAAGTGTTTTAGGTGTAATAAGTATGCATGCCATAAATCATATGAGTGGCCTAATAATCCTCAAAAATTTCATGTTAGTGTAAGGGAAGAAATCAAATTATTTAATCTAAATAGGAGAGTGTCCAAACAAAAGGTGAATCAATCCCAAAAAAATACATTATTTAGAACCACATTTAAATCCAAAGGTAAGTGTTACAAAGTGATCATTGATAGTGGAAATACAAATAATTTAGTTTCTTCTGAGATGGTTGAAAAATTAGGCATGAAGAAAGTAATACATCCTACACCCTATAAGGTATCATGGCTATAAAAAGGACATCAAGTCTTGTTCAATGATTAATGCAAAGTAGAATTTTAGATAGGTAGTTATAATTATGAAGTGTTGTGTGACATCATGCCTATGGATGTATGTCATGTCTTATTAGGAAGTGTTATCACATAGATTTTGCACTCTTCTGGATGTTATAGCTCACTGTACAAAAATCTAATGATATAATGGGACCACCTCCAAGTTGTAGGACCTTGGAGAATTGAGGTGAACCTATGGAGAAGGCCAGATTCCTTTCACTAAATTTGATGTAATTGACAAACTACTATCTCATGTTAAAATTCCACTTCTTAGTTATCTTGCTTCTAAACTAGGATTTGATTGAGAGAAAAGAGTTTTAGAAATGAAATTGCAAAACTAGAAATGGTGATTGCACCAAATATTTGTAGTGGATTTTAATGATTACTTTGAATGAACATAGCAAAACAATAAATATATTAAGATTTACTAGGATATGAACTCATGAAAATGTAAAACCAAAGGTAATATTACATATTTCTCATAAAAGGGGACAAGAATCTTTATTTTTTATCAAACAATCTTTCAAAAGGGAAAAATAATACAATAAATGAAATTTTGTGACTAAAATAAGAATAAAAACATCCACAAATTTGATAAATAGCCTTGTATACACAAAGATAACATAGATAAGAGAGGCAAATATTCAATATATTCTCATTCTCTAGGTTACATCATGTAAATAATGTATTCAAAATGCAAAATAATATCTCTAACAACAAAAAGATAAATGGCTTATGCCATAATACCCATATTTATACCAAAAACTATTGTGGAAGAAATGTAGTTAATAAAAACTCCACACCCAGTTCAAGAGCATGTAAATAATGAAAACTCCATGCAAGGGGGGCATGATATTCAGTTGAAATGGCATCCTTGGCAAAGTAAATGGTTGGAAAAGAACATGAAATTGTTGGAGATTACAAAAATGTTGTAGGCATGGAGGAAACTTGTAGAATCTTCATGCAATGCCTCCATCTTCTTTATTTGAGTTGTTGTAGATTTTCCCTGTAATGAGGCACCAAAAATGAAACTCAAACTTATATAAAAAGATAGATTTTTGATAACTTTAGGTTATTTTTTCAAAACTTAACTTGTAATTTTCAATTATGACTTTTACAAATTTTAAGTCACAAAATATTGATAAAAATAGAAATGCAATTTATAATATGAGTTTTTACAGTTAATCAACTCAGACTTGTCAAAAAGGAAAGCATAATTTACAAGTTTGATTTTTACAACTTTGAACCTGTCAAAAAGGAACATGGAAATTACAAGTGGCTCTTTTTCAAAAAGAGTTATTAAAATGATAATTGCAATTACAATTTGCAACTTTACAATATTTTTTACAATAAGGAAATATAATATACATAATGTTTTTGATGGAAAGAATTCATCTACAACCAAATCCTCTAAAGACTCTTTGTCCTTATTTGCAATGTGTATTCTCAATATATGCATCAAAAATATTAAAGGCCTTTAGGATATGATCTTCATTAGGATAAAAAGAGTATAGGTGGCTTATTTCACATTTTATAATTGTGTTGGAGAGTTCCCTTCATGTAGCCCTGTATACTTGAGTCTCTTTGTCCATTAGATCTAGTGTATTATGGTACCTAATAACACAATGGATAGATCTTAAGATGAATGTTATGTCTCGTGTTAACTCTCCTTTGAACATGTCTTGAACTTCCTATGCTGAAAGGATCTAGTTTCGATGATCTTTTGCTTGACATGATAATTTATTCAACAAATATTCAATGTCAAAAAGTATATTTGCGACCTTGCCATGTGTAGCCTTAAATTTATTGATACTCTCTATGAGTATTATTATTATTTTGAATTGAGCTACTCTATCCAATTCCTCATGCTCTACATCACTTTTCAATATTTTTTCTACAATAAGGATATCAATTTCAATTGTACCTGCAACTATCAACTTTGGGTAGCACAGGTTCAACCTTTCTACCTCTTCTTGATATTTACTTATTTGTCCTCTCAAATTTATCCATCCATACTTTAGAGATTTGTATTAATCCATTACTAATTGAATAACTTATTTTCCCTTTGAAATGAGCTCCTTTTCCCAGTCCTTTGTAGTCCTTCCCATGTTACCAATCTCTATTACTACATCAACTATTTCTTGGTCAGAAATATGATTAATAGATTGGGTTAGTTGGGCAGAGGACTCAATGAACTTGTTTAATAAATAAATCAATCATTCAACCTTATTATTCAATTTTTCCTTAGTGACCTTATCACTATCTATTTTATCAAAAAGAGAGTTAATGTTGGATTGAACATAATGTTTCAATCCCTCTCTTGTAGGATGACCAAGGTGAAACTTTGATATCTGATAATCCCCTACCACTAGATCTTCTTTTTATTTGTCTAGTGAGGGGACTACAATATATACATGCTTCTCCCTAGATGAATCATATAGTATTATTGATATGGTTCTAGGTGTTGTCTTTGATATCTTCAATTCTCTTGTAAGGCCAAAATAAAATATACTTAAGGACATCATCTAGTTTCATTTATTCCCCATTGATTGTACTAGCCAACTCAAAGTGGCATCTTATTATCCCAGCAGTACCAACTATGAATCTATAGCTAAAGTTGTTGCACTAGTTTTTACAATGACAAGTGATGAGTCTATTACTATCATGGCCACTAAATTTTTAGCTTATGTTTTTCCAATCTCTTCCCCATCTATGGGTTGAGTGGCCACATTTATATCAATGATTTTATTTATCTCTACCTATTTTGTGTGGGTTGGGGTTATTTTTTAAATGGGAGGAATGGGTGTAGTGGAAGTGGATGTGCCTACCAGGGGTGTAGGATATGGAAGCATCACCAGTGGATGGGTAGGCTTAGGGAGTTAAAAAGAGGAACCTATGGGAGTGTGGAATCTATATCCATGAATGGATCAATCAGAGTTATGGGGACACTTAGGGTTGATGAAATGGGAAAGGTTATGGGAGATGAAAATGAAGAAGTATTTATCCCAATGGTTGGGATGGATAATGGGATTGTAGTCAAGATGATTGAATCTATAACTATATACTTTTTTGTGGTGTTAGTGATTAATAGGGTGATGGTGGTGATTAAGGATGAGATGGAAAGAATTGTATAAGGCAGTGAAATTTTGGAAGAGTGAGGAATTGTGGAAGAGGAGAGTGGAAGTGAAACTTGAGTGTTTAATTGAGTTAATTAAATTGTTGGCAATGGACTTACTCATATAGGTGAGCTAGTGGACATAGAGAGGAAATTATCTGAGGTAATGATTAAGTGGAGACAAGAATAGGAAGTGTTGAAGCTGATGGAATGACAAAGATAGGAGGAGGAACTATAATAAAGATAAGAGTATAAACTATTGGTGTTTTAATAGTAGTTGTATCTTCAAATGAAATTACTATCAGTTAATCCATTGCTGCTCCTTAGCTACTTGATTGTCCTCTCTTAGCCTTTGACTTTTTCTTTCTCTTGTGAGACACCACTAGCCTATCTACCTATTCTAAGAGGGTTCCACTACTGGAAACTTCTACTATTTGTGTCACACCCTTCTCCTTGATCTCTCTTAGCTTCTTAGTAATGTTCATTGTCTCCTTGGTCACTTTGACCCCTTTACTTCTAAGCTAGTTGATTTTTCTATTTATTACATTGATGGTTCTATCCATTAATGATAAATACTTAGGAGTGGACCACCTAAATGTTAAAAGGGGTTGAACATAGATACTATTATCATATTAGACCTTGTCTATTAGGCATTCATCATCTTCTAAGTCCTCGAGGATTGGTTCCATGTTAAAATCCTTGACTTGATCTAGGATCATCCTAAAATAATCCTTTAGTATCACTTATTCTTCATCTTGTAGGTCATCCTAGTAGTATTCATAATAGGGAACATGGGAATATGTTGTGATCCCAAATGCACTAGAAATGTTTCCATTTACATCATAAAATGGCCTTGCCTCCAAAGTCCTTATGGTCATCTACGTCATTTCAACATCTGCATACTTGGCTTTGGATAAGGAATGGCAAGTGTACCTCCTTATACTAATGGGTAAATGGATTCTTGCCTTGATTTTACTTGATAACAATTTGTGAGTCTCTACAAGCTACCATATAAGCTCCATTAAAGCCCATTTGTTGTTTACATATATTGGGAGGGTGTAAGGACAACCACTGAATCCTCTTACTCTGATGTATGAGTATGTGGTGAATTGGATGAAATAAGATCTCTAGTTTGTAATATTTAAAGTACCAACATCAGAGAATCTCTTCTTTTCCATCTCTTTATCAAACATGACTATGATGCAGTAAATGAATGCATCATTTAATCTTTTGAAGTGTTGCCTACTTTCCTCAAGAGTGAGGTTAGGGTAATAACTGAAAACCTTATTTTTTTGGTTAGCTACTATATTCAATCCTAGGAAAGATCTCCCCTTGGCCAATATTTAGACTATATAAGAAGTCATATAAAACTTCCTTATATTATAAACTTCTATCAATTGCTTGGGGATGGAGTCACTTATCAGTTGTGCCTAGTGGATGTACTTCTTGTTTTGATGGATTACCCATATGTATTGGTACATCCAATCTTGAAAGTTATTTACATTAGGGTTCCTAATGACTCTATGCAATAGTATGACTAAATCACCCACTTCATCCTTAAAATATATCCTTGTCAATATTTTGGGTAGTCTTGTGGATGTAGGCCTAGAGACCTTTAGCCATTTCTTATTCATTACCATTAGACATCCAGTGTTATTTTCTTGATAGAACTTATTTGATGATTTAGGAGTTATATCGAGATAAATCTCATATTTAAGTATCAAGAACACTGAGTCTATGAAGTTGGGGTCTAGGTTTAGAAACCTTTCCCCTTTGTCATTCAATACTTATCTCTTTTCAGATTCATACTACTTCACCAATGTGAGCACCAGTTTAAGGATATGTACTTTTAAGGGGAAAGTTTTTACTTGAGGCAATCCATAATAAAAAATGCTTTAAATCTAGTCATTTTTGAATTTGACATTTACTATAGTCCAAAAGTCACCTAGGTCATTGTGGCCTAGGTCTATGTTTGTGATCTCATTTGTGTTGGATTCTAAGTTGAGTGGGACACTAGGTCCCTTGGATTTGAACTTTATCTCTTTTCTAGACATGGATTCTGGAGAATTTGTTAGGGGAGAACCAACTGTAGAGTTGGTAAGTTTTAAGGGTAAAAAACATAGGTGAAAGCTCTAATGGAGATTGGGGTTGATATTTCAGGAAAAAATATTTGACGAAGATGGTAGTTTCAAAACACACTTGAAATATTTGGTGAGAACTACAATAGGTTTTAGAATTTATCTATGCACTAGGATTATCCACGGAGATATAGGGTTATAAATGCAAGTGGAAATCCCATAGGTTTTGGAATTGTAAGGGTAAGTAAAATTTTTTTGGGAACTATGCATGGGATCTTACTTAGAATATATTATTGGTTTGTATGAATTTGAAAAAACCCTAGATTTTCAATTACTATAATATTAAAAAGACTCGACATGAGATTTATAAATCAAGGAGATTCTTGAAAAGACACTAAGTAAACAAGATAAAACCCTAATAATGTCAAGCAACAAAAAAACTTAAAAATTCTACAAGATGGAAAACAAGAATGGCATGAAGCTAGTTTTGATAGTAAAAAATGATTGATCTAAAGGACACAGGGACAATAAAGGAATACCAAGTAGGGGTTTAATGGTGTCGTGGCTTGGTTTCATGGCTTGAATACATGGTGGCATAGACTAAGGTCGCTAGTAGGGTCGTAGCTTGGTTACAAAGCTTGAATCTCAAATTTAACAAATAAATAATGATTTAAAAATAGTCCTTTTTCATTTATATAACCTCCACATTAAATGTGTCTAAGTTGGTGGTTGGTGGAGGCTTGAAAATATGGAGTCTATGAGAAACTTTATAATTTTGTGATTTGCACTCTGACCTCCACTCTCTGTTGATAGCTAGGATATTTTAAAATAGGAAGGTAGAACTCAAGATGTAATTCATAAATTTTTTAAGCTGAAATTTACAACTGGAGTTTCAGTTTCCATGGGAAGGGTAGACGACTAGAAGTAGGACTTGAGTTGTAATTTACAGCTTTGCAAGTTGCAAATTACAATCAGAATTCTAGTTTTTGGTTGGAGTGATGCATAAGAAGCAGAGGTTGGGAAGTAATTTGTAACTTTGTAACTTTAAAATTGTATTCCAATCTCTATTTTCTATGAGGTACATGTTTATTAGGAAGCAAAGCTATATTGGTAATTTTTAGCTTTGCAAGTTATAAATTACAAGTGAGGTTCTAAGATCTGATGGGCATGAGTTGTGTGGGAAGCAAAGGTTGGGAAGAAATTTTTAATTTTGTAAGTTGTAAATTTCATTCCAATCTCCATTTTTTGTTGGCTGGTGTTTAGTGGGAAGTGGAGGTCTGGATGCAATTTGTAACTTTGTAAGTTGTAAATTGCACCTAGATCTTTGGTTTCTATTGGGATTTGGGAAATGAGTGTCCTAAGTCATTTTAAGGCTTTTTTCTAAAAAATTAATAGGTCTCCCTTAAGGTAATTGACATTTTGACATTTTTGAGACAAAAATAAAAACATTTTTGGTGACCTTTTTAGGTTGATTGCTGTTAATTAGTTTATTTCTAGTAGCCTTATAGTTCATTAGGCATGTAGTCATTTTAAGATTAACATGCCTTAATTTAAAAAGAACAAAATTGGGATTTGCCTACATGAGAATGAATAAATAAAAACAAAACAAAATAAAGAAATAAAAATTCCTAATGAGTTAACTAGTGTAAAAGCACTTATTTGGAAAACACAAGTACCCCTAATATATATAATATTTTTAGAATGGATTCCAATATGAAAATCAAGCTTTAAGGTATATCCCATTTATTGGGATAGGTAGTTCTAATCAATTGAGCTTGGATAGATGAAATGCATTTGATCCTTTGCACTAATTTATAATATATGAGTTGCTCCATATTACATCAAGCTTGGTGTGCTTGCTTGGTTTAGCTCTTTCAGTATCCCATTTGAGAACCATGTTTCCTTCATTAGATCTCCTATCAAATGATTTTTTTATCAAAATTTCTCTTTATTTGATCTTGATTTGAATCGATAACTTTCATTGACTAGTTCTTGACTTCTTCTAGTTCCATGAGTTCCACCAATCATACTATCATTTCATCATTATTAATCAATTCCAATTGATTATTGAGTTCTAGAGATGATAACTCAATTAATAGTGAGATTATATCTTCCCTTCCATATACCAACATGAATGGAGAATTTTCAATGGCTCTCTTAGGAGTGATCCTATCAACCCACAATGATGATTTCAACTTCGTGTGTCATGTTCTTTGGTTGTCCTCCATTATCCTTTTAATAATCCTTATGAGATTTTTATTGGTAGACTTAGCCAAACCATTACCTTATGGGTAATAATTGGAATAAGTACTCAGGTATACATTGTGCTTTGCATCCCATTCACTTACTTAAGTTCCCACAAAATCTTTGGTATTATCTAAGATAATGGCGTAAGGAACACCAAACCTTGTGACTATGCCATCCATGAATTCTAGGATAGATGCCTCTATGGCATCTATTAGTGAAACTACTTCAATCCATCTGGTGAAATAGTCAATTATTGTACAGACCCATTTATGACCTATAATTGATGATGGGTTGATCATACCAATGAAATCCAATCCCCATTGAGTAAATGGTTGGTCAACTTGGATTGGTTTGATAGGGATAGTTGTTAATCTTTGTTTGCCTATGAATTAAGCACACTTCTCATAGTTCCTTACTCATTGATGGGCATCTTTGAATATGTTAGGCCAATAATATCCTCCTCTCATAATTTTGATGACCATGGTCTATAGAGAAATTTACACTTGATGGACCATCATGAAATTCCTTGAGCACCTTGAGGACTTTTTTGTTCTCTATACCACTTAACATGACTCCATTCATATCTTTCCTAAACAATATTCCATCAACAAGAACATAAGGAATGGTTTGGAATCTGAAAGACCTTTTCTTGGACTATTGGAAATCATATGTGTATTCATTAGTCTATAGGAATATAGTCATGGCATGGATATAGCTATTGAATAAAGGTGGATTGGTTGGTTGGGATACATATTGAGCATACATTACATTAGATACTACTACATCTATCTTGATATCATAAGTTAATTAATCACATAAACCCTTTCCTCTTAAAAGCTTTTTAATTTTGATGTTTACCTCATATTCCTTGACTTTTGTAATTCATCCTGATCTTTTTTCCTTTATTTCTTGGCTCAACAAGAAATCTTTGACACTTTAGTGACTAACCATTAGATGAATTTTATTATTGGAGATCATATGTTTGAATATTTTGAGAGATTTTATTACATCATATACTTGCTTCTCCATGAAACTTTACTTTTCTTCATTGACTAAAAAAAGATATTGGTTGTTCCAATTGTTTTTTATTATGTTGGGTTAAAATAGTTGATATGTTGCCTTCCCCTCTAAAATCATAAATAATGAAATATTTCTCATAGTTTGGGTTGACCAAGGTAGGAGCCTGAGAAATAACCTATTTGATGGCTTCAAAACTATCTTTTCCTATCTATGTCCAACTAAAAATGATACCCTTCTTAAGAATTGCAGTAAGGGGCTTGGCCATAGATTTAAAATTTAGAAAAAAACCTTATTATGAAGTTGATCTTTCCTAAGAAAATTTTTAATCCTTTTTTATGGCTTGGAAGTGTTAATGCAAATATAACACTTATTCTCTCTAGGTTTATTGCAAGGCCCTTTTTTTAAATAATGTGTCCTAGTAATTTCCCTTCATGAACTATGAAAATGCACTTTTTTGGATTCAGGGAAACTCTTAACTCTTTGCACCTCTCAAAAACTTTCTTAAGGTGATCCAGGTGTGCATCAACATGTTTTTATTATACAGTGATGTCATCTAGGTATACCAAGATCATCTCATTTATCAAACCTTTGAAAGCCATATCCATGGCTCTTTAAAAAGTTTCACCAACATTAGCTAGACCAAAATGCATATTTTTATATGTATATGTGCCCCATTTTAAGGTGAAGGCAGTCTTAAACTAGTCTGATTCTTTCACTAAGATTTGGTTATATCTAGAATAACCATCTAAAAGGGAAAAGATTTCAGATCTTGGTACAGTTTGAAGAATTTACTCCCTGGGTAGAAGGGGATAATGATCCTTTAGGAATGCTTTTTTAAGGTCCCTAAAATCTACACAAAGCTTGATTTCACCATTATTTTTCATTAAATGGACCAAATTAGCAACCCAAGATGAGTGTTTGATAGGGAAAATGATATTAGCCTCTATCAGTTTGGATAGCTCACTCTTCATCATGGGTTTTATTTTTGGATTGATTGGTCTATCTTTCTATCTAACATTCTTGGTATTTGTTTCAAGCTCTATTATGTGACTTAAAAGTTGTAAAAGTACCAATTGAAAATTACAATTTAGGTTTTGTAAAAATAACCTAAATTTATCTAAAAGTTATCTTTTGATCTATTTTTGAGTTTCACATTTTGTGTTTCATTGCATGAAGAAGCTATAATAGCTCAACTAAAGAAGATGAAGGCATTGCATGAAGATTATAAAAGTTTCCTACACACCTCTAGTAGTTTTTTAATGGCTAATAGTTTCATTTTCTTTTCCATGCATTCGCTTTGTCAAGGTTGTCATTCCAACTAAAGATCATGGCCCCCTTGCAGGGGGTTTTTAGACTTTACATGCTCTTGAATTGGGCATGGATTTTTTGTTAACTGCATCTATTCCATTATAATTTTTTGTATAAATATGGGTATTATGGTTTATCCCATTTATGTTTTTGTTGTTAGAGAGATTATTCTACATTTTAAATAAGTTATCTACATACTGTAACTTGGAGAATGAGAATAAATTGAAGATTTGCCTTTCTTGTCTATGTTATCTTTGTGTATGAAAGGTTATTTATCAAATTTTTGGATGTTTATATTCTTATTTCAGTCATAAAATTTAATTTGTGGTATTATTTTTCCCTTCTGAAAGTTTTTTTGATAAAAAAATAAAGAATCTTGTCCCTTGTATGAGAGATACCCAATATTACCTTTGGTTTCACATTGGCATGGGTTTGTGTCCAAATAAATCTCAATATATTTATTGTTTTGTTGTATTAATTCAAAGAAATATTTAAAACCAATATAAATATTTGGTGAAATTACCATTTCCAATCTTTCAATTTCATTTCTAAAACTCTTTTTTCTCAGTCAAACCTGAGTTTAGAAGTAAGATCACTAAGAAGCAAAATTTTCACATGAGCTAGTAGTTTATCAGTTACACCAAATTTAATGAAAGGAAGCCAACCCTATCTATAGGTTCATGTCAATTATCCAAGGTCCTACATATTGGAGGTGATCCCATTGTATCATTATATTTCTACATAGCAATCTATAACATCAAGACAAGTGCAAAATCAATGTGATAATAAGAAGACCTTGTAAATTTGATAGAAAATCCATACATGATGGAAGAATAAATGCGTATAATTTTGAGAAATATGAAAAGAATCATAAATTAATACCATATAGAGATAATAATTAAATATTCCAAGAAATTACTAGAGTATTATTAATCATTAGTAAAGAGTTCTTGCAGATGTTCAAAGAAAAATAAGAAGGTTGTTTACTAGTTTTCAAGCTTATGATAGTTATCACAACCATTAAATTGACTAACTTGCAATTAGATATTAATTTTTTTAGAAATGAGTTTATTGATATAGTGGTGGATGAGATACCTAATGAGCTACATCCTATGAGAATCATAATCCACCATATAGACTTCATTCTAGAACCTAGTCTACCAAATAAGGTAGCTTACAGAATGATGCCAAAAGAGAATGAGGAGATAAAAAGACAATTAAAAGAGATATTAGACAAAGTATTGATCAAGGAGAGTTTAATTCCATGTGTTGTACCAACAATCTTAACCCCTAATAAGGATGGAGGATGAATAATGTGTATGGACTCTAGAGATATAACCAAGATCACAATCAAGTATAAATTTCCATTGCCTAGAATATATCATCTCATGGATTTTCTAAGTGGTGAAAATTAATTTTGTAAGATAGATATAAAGATTGGATACCATTAGATAAGTATCAGAGAGGGAGATGAATGGAAATAGATTTTAATACCAATGATGGGTTATATGAATGGATTGTAATGCCATTTGGGTTTACTAATGCTCCAAACACCTTCATAAGGCTTATGAATGAGTTTATCAATGATTTCACAAGTAAGTTTTTCATTATTTACCTAGATGATATTCTGATTTATAGTTAGTCCAAGGAAGAACATATTAAGCATCTTAGAATAGTCTTAAATAAGCTACAAAAACAGAGATTGTTAATCAATCTCAAGAAGTGCACCTTCATGAATAAAGATTTAGTCTATTTTGGGTTTGTCATTTCACATTAGGGATTGAATATGGAAAAAGAGAAGGTTAAATCCATAATAGAGTGGCCCACTTCAAGGAGCATATTTGAGGTAAGAAGCTTTCTTGATATGGCTAGCTTCTATAATAAATTCATTAATAATTTTAGTGGCATTTATGCTCCAATAGTTGAAACCATCAAAGGGAACACAAATAAATTTCAATGGATATAATTAGTTGAGAAAATATTTTAATTAAAAAAAAAAAATTACAAAGCAACTTATTATATCTTTACCAGACTTTAGTAAGCTTTGACAAGAATAATGTGATGCTAGTTGGCTTGCAATAGGAGATATTTTGAGCTAAGAAGGGAGGCCTATTGCCTATTTTAGTGAGAATCTCAATGAATAAAAGAATAAATAGTCATTATATGATTAGGATTTCTATGCCATTATTCAAGATTTGAATAAATAGCGGCACTACTTGTTACCTAAAGAGTTTATATTGTATATAGATAACCATGCCTTACAATTTATTAATAGTCAAAATAAATTGAGTCAAAGGCACATGAAATGGATCAAGTTTTTTCAAATATTTTATTTTTTATCAAGCATAATATTGGGAAAGATAAAAAAAAAATTATTCATTAATTAGAATAAATCTGATTGTGTATGAATCTTAAGTGAATGTTTTAGGATTTAAATCATTGAAATACTTGTACAAGGAAGAACTTGATTTCAAAGAGGCCTATGAATATTTTGAGAATATTGTACACATAGATAGGAGTCCATGGATGGAATAAATTATAAAATAAGGACTATTATTCATGGGAAGTTGTTTATGCATACCCAAAGGATCCATGAGGGAAAATTTGCTAAAGGAAAAACATAGTGGTAGTGTAGCAGGGCATTTTGGATAAACAAAGCCACTTTCTCAATTAAGTGAACGTTATTATTGGCCAATTATGCAAGATGATGTGAATAATTTTATGTATAAATGAATAATTTTTCAACATTCCAAAGGGAAAAGTTAGAATCCAAGCCTATACCAGCCATTACCTATTCCAAATAGGCCATGAGATTCAAAAAACATGGATTTTGTGCTTGGACTACTAAAGACAAAATGAGGTAATGACTCCATTTTTTTTTTGTTTGATATGTTTTCTAATATGTCACACTTCATAACTTGTGAGAAAATAATTTATGCCACTAATATTGTAAACTTATTCTTTAATGAGATAGTAATGTTGCATTGGCTTCCTAAAAGCATTTTGTCTGACAGAAATATAAAATTTATGTGGAATTTTTGGAGAAAAATTTAGAATAAAATTGGGAATACCTTGATATTTAGTTCAACTTAACATATTCATACTGATGGTTAAAATTAATTTATTAATAGAATACTAGGAAACATACTTAAATGCTTGGTGGGTGATCATCAAAAATAAAGGGATCAAATGTTAACTTGGGCAGAATTTGCATACAATGATTCTAAAAATAGAATTAAATGTTATATCCAATTCAATATTGTGTATTGAATCCATCCAAGAGGATTATATGAGTAAATTAACTTGGGTAAGCAAGATAAAATAAGTACAAAAGGAGAGGACTTTGCTATAGCTATGCAAGAGTTACATAAGTAGGTCAAACATCAGCTAGAGTTGAGTGAAAGTAAGTATAATGGAAATTTTGGTATGAGAAAAAGATAAGTGAACTTTGAGATAGGTGATTTAGCACTGGCACATCTTAATAAAAATATATTTCTTGAGGGAGAGTATAACAAACTAAAATTAAATAAAATTGTACCTTACAAGGTCATAAGGAAGTTTTATACCAATGCCTATGAGTTAGAACTTCCATTTAACATTGGTATTTCACCATATTTAATGTTTCATACCTATATCCTTTAAAATTAAATTAAAATATAGTAAATTCACCTAAATATGAAGATTAAATTATCAATTAGGAGCCAAAGTTCAACCAGATGAGATAGAAGCTATTATAAATAATAGGGTGGTGAAGAATACCACATACAAAGATTAATTTCAATACTTGGTCAAATGTATAAAACAAAAAATTTAGGATGAAACATTTATGACATATTCATAAATATATAAGCATGGTAATAGTGTTGAAGACCTCATGAACAGGAGCTCATGAACAAATATTGTTCCTAGGGAGTCTGATCTAGGTGCATCAACTTAGGAGATCCATTTTTGTAAATTTTGTTAAATTTTGATGGTGTGTATGTTTATATATTATTATTAAGTAATATTAGTGTTTATACCATAGTTATAATTTCAAAAATAAGTCATTTTGGCATGTTTCCTATTTTCTCACTGAAACTAGGAAATTCAAATTTTTAAATTTGTTTTAAGAGTTTTGGTGTTCTTTCTTCATTTCTAATGGATTATAAATATTTTATTCTTCTTTTAAATAGATATAAATTTCCTAACATATTTATTAAGTGTATTTAATATCTTAACTCATTTTTAACCTTGTCAAAACTCAACCAAGATCAATCTTGGAGTTGAGTTTATGAGTTTGTTAATATAGTTGGAGAGAATATAGGAGTTGGATTGAAGAATGGAGGAGAAAGAGAGAGATAAGTAATGCATGTAGATTTTATGAAGATAAAATATAATGTTTAAGACAATATTATTCAATAAAAGAGGAGAAAAACTTTAAAAATAGGGTATTTATTGGCTGTATTATATCATAGTTGCATAAAATTAAAAAGAAATCTTATTCATTCCAATTTATGTAGAAATTTAAAGTTGAAAATTTGTTTTAAGTGGTTATTGATGTGATTTTTAAATAATTTAATGTGTTATTATTTTTTTTTCTAATTTGGTAGGCTTCAATAACATAGAAAGACTATTACATTCCCTTAAAACCTACAAGTACTGGCAGAAAAGGGTTATTTTATTCAAGATTTATGGTGTTTCAAAGCTTCAAATTTAAGTATAAGGTATATGTCAATTTTAAATACCTTTTAAAATTTTAATTTTTTTAAAATTATTTTTAAAACTAATTCTATACCTTTTTTAAGATCTCAACTAGTGTGCAGGCTTGCATGCCTAATTGCTAAGGTTTAGAGATAAAAACCTCAATAAAAGGAAAATGAACCCTTTAAAAATCATAAAACTTTATAGATAGTTTTTTTTACATGTTTGAATATAATATATCAGTTTCAATAATTTTATAGAGCTATATGAGGATATCTCTCAAAACCTCAATCAGAAAACCTATTTGCAAAGGCTACAAGACCCTATTTTAGCCTATTTTGAAATTTTAAACAAATATAACGAAAAAGATCAACTTGAAAGGTTGAAATAGCTATAAATAAGTGTGAAAAAGTTTTATAAAAAAAATATTTATTTATTTGATCAAAATTACAATATAAAGGTCTAATATAGCTTGCAGGCCTAGTTATCTCCAAACCCCTATTTTGGCATATCAAGTTTTAAGCAAATACAAGGTTAGAAATCAGTTTGAGCAATTGGAATAGCATTGTATGAAGGTGATAAAGTCTCTTAAATAAAAATAAATCCTTATTTATCTAATTTTTTCAGCATTTAGGCTTGTAAGCCTATTTTTCTCTAAGAATAAGGTTGTAAATAGGCTCTCTTTATATTCATCTCCATCACAAATGTCACCCCAAACAAATTTAGTAACTTTATTTAGTAAACACGTAAAAGGGAGGGTTTTATCAGCCAATTGAGCAATAAAATGTCCAATTTATTACATTATACCTTGTAAACATCACAATTTATTTAAATTAGTTGGAGGAGGCATTTCAATAATGGATGTTATGCTTTTTGGATTAACCTTAATACCACATTGAGAAATAATATAACCTAATTTTTCCATAAGACACCCCAAAAACACATTTTTCTGATTTAATCATACATTAAACTTTGTAAAATATTAAATTATATTGTGCAAGTCTATGTCATGATCTTATCAGTGTTTGGATTTGGATAAAAGATTACTGACATAATATTTGATAGTCTTATGAATAAAATCATGAAAGAAATGTGTCATTTCCCTTTTATAAGTAGCTCTGGCATTGTTAAGTCTAAAATACATAATGATGTAATTAAATTTTCCCCATGGTGTTATAAATGCCATTTTTTCTTTATTAGAATGATAAAGCTTTATTTTATTATAATAAAAAAAAACATCCATGGATGAAAAAATCTCATATTTTGGCAATAATATCAACAATCATGTCTATATTTGGTAGTAGAAAATTATCTTTTGGGGATGATTTACTTAAATCATGAAAATTTATATAACATAAAATGTCATTATTATAATTTGTAATAGAAACTATATTTTAAACCCAATCATAATTGTGTAATTTCTATAATAAAACTTACATCTAGAATTATTTGTATCATATCTTTTACAAGCAATGTTATCTTAAGATGCATATGACGAATATTTTGCCTAACACATTTGGAATATAGATATATAGGTATATTGTGTATTTCCATATATGGATCAATTCCATGCATTTAAAAATAATCCCAAGAAAATAACTTGATGAATTCATATAGGACCTACTGATAGGGTTTGCCTTCATCCTCCTACATCATTATAATGATTAATATTGGTTGAGGATATTTATCTATTTCATAGTTATATTGTACCATTTCATCATTAATAAATTTGGATCTATATACAATAAATGGATTCATGGGAATGGCATTATTCATATCATGTGGAACATTATAATCATAATTCTCACCAAAGTAAGCATGAATAGAGATGACTTAAGGAAACCTATTCTTGTGATAGAAGGAAGGGAGATCCTCATATGTCCCTAAGTACTCTAGAATTAATTCGTTGTTAGAGAATTCATCTAGTTTTTGAATCTCTGGTAGATCATTATTTTCAATCAAATCAACATTAGTAATATATAACTCATAAGTAGGAGTAGAGACATGCATGCATCTAAGTTAGACTTTATAAAATATGATTTGTTATTATGTTTTATTTGGTGATTGCATATTTTTATGAAAACCACAAGCCCTAATGATTGGTATTATTTATTATGATTGAAATCAATATACACTAAAATAAAAATATTGAGTCCACATATTCATTGAAATGACCCATGGCTTTGGGAGTTGTATTTTCACTTTTAATTGACTTCCATATTACATGTTAGTAGGTAATTTCAAGTTTTTCACATATAACTAAGGTTTTGACATTTTGTCCTTTCAAGCTCAAGTAAAAGTCAAAATTAAAATTATAAGTTATATTAAATTGGATATTTTATAATATTATTTTTTATGGGTGATAAGGTGCTTAATAATATTAATAAATTCAATCACCATGCAATGACAAGTAATGAAATCTTCAAACATTTAATTATTTTAAAATAAAATTTTAATTATAAATGGTTATGATAATTATTATTATTATTATATTATGAAAATAAGATGGGTTATATCATGTTCATTTTTGCTTAATCCTTGAACCTTGTATCATGTTTTAACAATTATCTAAAGGTAAAATTTGATATTTTTAATGTGGTTTATAAGTATTTGTTGAAAGGAGCATTTCACAATGTTTGAAGGGATTTGTATCCACTAAAAATGTGTAAATAAATCCTTGATGGCTAAATTTTAAACATGCATGCAAAATAGAAGGGATAACATACATATCATGTATCCAAGGACATTCCATGAGTATATTATAGTTTAAATCACTTCGTATAACTTGAATAGAATAGGTAAGGTGTGTTTTTATAAATTAATATTCAATTTAATTTGTCATCATACCTTGTGTGAGTTATCTAATCCCTTAATACTCATATTGGATTATTCTAAATCTTTACCCATAATGTCCAATAATGAAAGGAAATATATATTACAAATATTAAGTCTTGATTCATTATTCATAAGTACCCTCTTAACCATATTATTGTGATCACATGCTTGTATATATAAGGGAAGATAGTAGTCAATAATATGTTGTGCTAGTATATATTCTTTTTCAAAGGAAGTATTATGTTTATTACATTTGATAGAATTTAACATAAAGGATATATATTGTGGCTCCACATTACTTGGATAAGTTTTCATGTGTAATTCTTCCAAAAAAATATATTTCTATTTGGTAACTTCTTATGTAATAAATAAAAAAGTGAAATATTATCAATGGCCTCATTAGGGTTATTTACATTAGTACATGTAGATGATACTTGTTTCATAAATTCCTTTTGATGTTTAATACTAACATTTAATAATTCTTGATACACATTATTATAATGAGGAATATGAATATATACATGTGTGTTGGATATATCATGTTTTTTACCCCATTTAATTATGGTTTGAACAAATTTATCAGTGTATGAAAGACAATAATCAATGACTTTCATGATGTATTTAACAAAGAAAAAATTATCATATGTATGCATGTGTGTGTGTTCCTTTTACTTTAAAATAAATCTAAATTTTGAAATAATTTTGAATATTTTAGATATCATAAAAATTAGAAAAACTATAAGGCACACTAAGATTTGATAGGAAGACTCAAAGGTCGGGTTCACCAAATGTTTAACCCTTTTTAGAATTAAATTTTGGGAGGAATATGACATTTAAGAGTGAAGGAACACATTCCTTAAAGCATTCCAATTAAATAATTCTTATTATGATATTAGATTTTAGTGTTATATTATAAAAATACTAAATATATAAAGTCTAATGTTAAACATGATTTTGATTATGCAATCATGAAGAAGAAACAATACTTATCTTATGCAATGATGCATAGATAAATCTAAGATGTACGGGTGTGGAAATAGGTTGTCTGGTGTTTAGGAAATAGTATCAAATTTTGGAAATATTCATTTTGGTTGCCTAGACACTTGTGTCGACCTATGGACACTTACATTATTGTTATTATTTGAATCTTGACATAATTAAATCTTATAAATAATGTTCATTATATTAATATGCATCCACTGGGTATTTTGGGGTCTTATGTCACCTTTCATTTGATGTATATATATATATATATATATATATATATATATATGTGTGTATATATATATATATATATATATATATATGTATATATATATATATATATATATATATATGTATATATATATATATATATATGTATATATATATATATATATATATATATCACACACAAGATATATATCTCTAATTATAGTTCAAACCCTAACTCTCCACCTTAGGTTAGGTTAACTTGCCAAAAAAAATGGGTTAGTGGGTTTATAATGTCAAGCTAACCTCAAAAACCCCTATGTAAGTGAGTGTTGCCTATTTAGTTAATACTCCAAAGAGGGACTTATACTTATGTATTTCACCCCTATGTGTGGGAATGTGTGTGTACAAGGATGAAATATACTATATGATGATGTTTTTAGTGATCTAGGTTATAAACAGAAAAATATGGCTCATGGGTTACATTTTAAGTGCTTCAGACATGTATGATGACTAATCATATGATTTATATGTAAATAGGGATGAATAGGGTAGAATAGATTAATTTTGCACTTTGAAATTCAATAGTATGTCTAAGTTAGAGAGGTGGTTTCTTGATCATTTCTAGATGAATAATGAGTAAGATTTTGACTTTTATTTATACTAGCTCTTTTAAAATAATTATCAGATAAGGGTTAATGAAATTATTAGGCTAACTTATACACTTCTAAAGATATGAGAATTTTTGGTAGGGTAAGGACACTTGTGTTGGATCAATGACAGTAGCATTTATGCTATTATCTAGTCCTAAATGTAATTGTATAGGAAGGAAAAAATTTGTTGAGGTTTTGTAACTGATAGTGAAGGATATATATCATATTTTAGGCATTCTATGGTTACAGGTGATCTAGATAATCAAATTAATCAAGGTTAGACTAAGAAATAAATAATTAGGCCTAGTGAGGTGGTAAATGTAAACCTTTCAACTACAAGGAAGGCAAAACTAAAGGTTAGATCCTTGAGATGTGTTTTTTTATAGTTTATAAGACTAGTTTAACATATAAATCCATATTTGAGCATCTACAATACCCAAATTTTATTATTTATTGGTGTTCAAATAGTGGATTCAGACCACACATACAAAAAATTTAATCCATGTCATCCATTTAGCATTATGGGGTGTGTGTGTGTGTGTGTGTATAGATAATACTTCTTTAGGTGTAAGATGTCCCTTGTATCTAATTTTGTTATTTGATGGTATCCTTGGTGTACTCTTTTATACTTTCAATAAATCAGTGGAAGCATTAAATTATTTGGCATTCCCAACATCTATCTTTAATAATCGAGTAGTGGATTCAAACCACTCACACAAGTTTGAGTTCTTCACCAATAATTTCACATTCACTTCTTGCACTTTCTTTAGTGATGGATTTTATCCCATCAAGTGAATCTTTAATGATGGCTTGCATCCCATATAGTGTAGTCTTCACAATACTTAGTCTAGTTTGTTTAGATATCTTTTTTTTGTATCTCTTTTTTCTAGGTTGTACTTATTTTACATGCGTACATCATTAGGCCTAGTTATCAAGACCCATTTTAGAGGATTATTAGCCTTATTATTTTGTAAATTTTTATACACTTAAGTTTGCACTAAAATTAAGTTGAATTAGGTTAGATTAATCATAATAGGTTTTCTTTGTGCACACCTTGTAGGCTTAGAATAGAGTAAGTGACATCACTAACCACTGCCCACCACATCTCATGTGTCCATCAATTCAAACACATGTAGGTTACTTGGATAAAATTAGAGTTGGTTCACAACTCCTTTCATTTAATAAATAGTAAATTTAGAACTAAAATATTACTTTTTCTATATATTTACCACCTCTCTTATTAATTGTAATATTTTTTTGGTGATAAATAATAATTTTATTTATCAATTCTTGAGTTTTACATCATTTTTTTAATTCTATGTTGAGGTATTTCGTAGACATCCCCCACTCTTACAAATATGACAATAAAATGATCTTCAAACTTGAGATATAGTAGGTAGTCCTTGAGTGTGTTCTTCTTATAAAAAGTTGTGATTACACCGGCAGGCATAACCAACAATAGATACCAAGGGTGGTGGACTGTAATGTTCATGAGATGTTAAAAATTAATGATTGACCTTAAATTTGATGTCTATTTGACTATCAAATGTATTTTCTTCTTATTGATTAGATAAGTTGATCAAAAAATCATAATATCTTATGCATATTGTGGAGCTTGTAACATTTTTATGTTTCTCAAAAATATTTATTCAAACCCAATATGATTATGTATCTAGATTGAGGCCATCTATCACCAGTCAATGGGAAATTTACAAGGAAAGTAATAGATCCATTAAATAATGCAATATGTAATATATTTAAAATAAGAGCCTCAAGATTAATACATCTTGATGTTTTTCATATAAATATATTTAAGATATTTGTATGAGTTTAATTCCATTTGAAATCAATAAAAATACTCTTAAGGAATATGTAAGCTTATTTTTGGAATACACTAGAATGAACCCCACCTAGAATCAAAACTAAAATTGAAAATTGTGAATAAGTTGGATCTCAAGGGCTTTTGGAGGTTTATCCAAATTATCTTTCTATTGAACTTTGTAAATCTCCTAAAAATAATTCCATGTTTCACAATTTAATGAGTATCAATAAAGACATCTATGAGTATGACACATGCTACATTTGAATATTTTTTGTTGAGGTAAATGCTTTGGAATTCAGAGCTATGAATCAAAAATGTTTTTACAGAGTATAGAGATATGAACCAAAATAAAGTTAGCTTTTGAATTGAGCTTTGAACAAGAGCACATGCCACATTTGAATATTGATAAGATAGTTTATATTATTGAATGTAGTTTTTATTAAATTGGTCAAAATGATGATACAATTGTCCACTCGAGGGAAAATGTATTGGCATTAGCATTTAATGAATTTGATCACGTGGAATTTATGTATAAGGTTATAATATATTAGTTTGGTAATTTAATCTTCATTATGGTCTCTACTATGTTGCCATAGAGCCAACCTCTATATATGATCTTTTTTTATTAGGTTAAATGAACCAACTTTTGATTGGAGCTAATGAATTAGTCTAGGATGTAAATGAGAGGCCTAAATCACCTTACAATCCTCATGCATCCATCAAGAGCATCACCAATATCACAAATAGTCACTACAAATCTAACTAATATTACCAACGAACATTATCGACATACCATATTTTAGTAATATTTTAACCTAAGTGGGCCTGAACACAACCAAAATTCTTAACCAATATATCCACATCTCATTGGCATCCTAAAATGATCTTTAAAAATATATAATTTTTATTTCTTTTTCCAATAATGGTGCACTTAAAATTACCTTATCAACTTATTGAGCTTAATTTTTTATATGTTACATAAATAATAAATACTATATATTAAAAAATTTATAAAAAGAAAAAATAAAATTTAAACATCTAAAATTTATTTAATCCTCAAGAATGCATACAATAAAGACAAATTCAAAATCAAAATAATGTTTAAGTTTAAATATATAATTATAAATTAATTTAAATACACTCAAAATCACTTATTTAATTTTCAACTCTTATTTTCAATTTTAGGAACGTAAATTTGTGAAAATCACTTATTTAATTTTAAACTCTTATTTTAAAATTTTAATTTAATTTTATTATTTATATGTATTCCTATTTTCATTTTGGTTATTTATTTCCATAATCTCAATTCACATTCTTTTATTAATTGAGAATGAATAGTAACTAGCATACTTATCTTAGATAAATCTATGTCAAAGACATTGATAGATATCATTATCAAGGCACCTATTCCACTTACGTCATAAATCTAATATAAGACAAGCACCTTGAGAATGGTATCTCTTGGCACCTTTTACATAAATTTATCTAAGATAGGTATGCTAGTAGTAGTTGTGCATTTTGCATATTTATTTAACATATAAAATGAATTTTTTCATAAAAATTGAAATGTTTAATATACATGACATTAAACTACACAAAATTGTAATACACATTACATTAAATCACCCAAAATGTTAATATTCATAATCTAAAAATCTCAATCTAAATAGTTATGTAATACTCATCAAAATGCAATGTACGCATCACATAGAATATCAAATAATTAATAAGTACACATTGCATATAATGTCAAATAATGAATAAGTACATAAATTTTTTCATAATTACATGAAATTATTTTTCCTCCAAGAGTTTCAATCTCTCTTCCTTATCTTTTCATTTGGAATGTTTTTTTCCATTTTTTTGCTTTTCATAAAGGTCATATGTAAATGGAGGTAATATTCTTAGTCCTTTCAATGACTTTACATAGGATATAGCCACAAGTGCTAATCTTATTATTTATCTTTGACATATATCAATTATGGATTTTGAAAGGGTCAAACCTTATGATTTGTGTATTGTTAATGCTCAATCCAACCATAATGGTAGTTGGGTTGTGGTCCCCTTTGTATTGGTGCAATTGGAACTGGATATAGAGGTTCATCTTCAAATGGTATTCCCAAATAACTGTCAAATTCAACCATAACACATGTTGATTGTTCTAGTGGGGCACTCCTAGGTTTTTAAATTATACTTCTAATATACCCTAGAGCTCCATTCACAAGACTTGATTGTATCAAAAGATTGGAAGTTAACATGACCCTTGCATCGATAGAAATTAGTAAATTCACATCAAGTTCATCATTTGAACCTCTTATTGGTGCATTAACACTTCCTACTATGGTTGCAATGTTATGTGCAGCTGGTCTTTTCAATGAATATAATTTTCTTTTATTGTGGTTACACACATTATCATTTGTGGAAAATAGATAAATACAATTGTTAAACTTTTCATTCGTGGCTCTATCTACTCCAACATTAGTTCTAGTCATCAATAGCTTGCAATCATTTATTATTGGATTTGCATCTCTTAGATTTTTAAATAGCTGACAAAACCTTTGATGGTCATCACTTTCTCCTTCCTATCTAAATATCTTGTCCAAAGTAACAACTACTTTGAATTATTCCCACAATAGTTTTGCTCATAGGTTTCTATCGTATGGTGGTCTATAACTAAAAAGAGGAAGATGACGCAAATATCCAAACAAAATAATAGATATACCACCAAGACTCATGTGGCAAATATCCTCTTAGAAACTTGTAATTCTTGTTTCTTTTAATTTAGCAAAATCCAAAATTAGGATTCAAAGTTGTGCATGGATAGTTGAGGCTCCAATATTAAATGCTGAAATTCCAATTTATGTAGGTAATAGAAGTGGATATCGTCTAGGAATGTTGAATCTTGAAGATCTCAATGAATGGCACCTATCAGATATGATTTTTTTGTTCCTGCCATTCCTTGGACTATCATGTGTAAGGGTGAAGTATTTTGACCTACATGATAATGTGTCATAGCCATATCAAGTGATTTTTTTATTTGGAACTAAAGGTTTCATAATTCATCTCTAGTGTTATATCATCATCTATAATAAATCCATTATCTTTCATGGTGATAATGAATTTGATCACTTTATTTGTGTATTCATCACCTCTATATTCATCATTCCATAATGTTTGTCTGTCAATATCTCTTCTTCCTGACATATCTATCTCACTAACTTCCATCACTTGGACACGTTATAGCTTGGATATGATTTCCCACTCATGTTCCATTGTGTTTTTTTTAACATGTTTATTATCTTCATCTTTAGTATCATCATGACTTTCAACATAATCTAAAATTATTCTTCTCTCTAAATGTCAATAGTTATAATTGAATGAATCTCAATTTGATATTATTTATTCATCATAAATTCCAATATCCCTTTATATATCATGAAATGGCTTGTAAAGTAATAACTCTGACCAACAAAAATCAATCCTTTTATTTGATTCACATGTAGGGAGGAAGGAAAACCTTGGAAATACTCTCACTATAGCTACAATACTCCTTTTTCTAAATATTATCTTTTTTCCACCTTGGATTATATGTCTAAGATATAACTACCTCAATTAGTGATGTGTTTTCCATGGAAAAAGGCCTATTCTTGTATCCATAAATTAAATAAATTGTATGCTCTTCATCATCATCTTCTTCATTTTTTTTCTACAAGTTTAAACACCTGACATGAAACATTTAAGTTCACATATACTCTACTGCTCTCTACTAACAAAAGCTCTAACAACATGTGACATGTTTCTTATGCCTCTTTCAACAATTGTCCCAGTTAAAAGTCTTCTATATGTTTTTCCTACTAATTCATTAGGGTTTTAAATGTTTACAAGCCCCATCAACATTTGATAATAGGTTGCATAACTCTTCTCTACCTTTACTGCATACTTAGTAATGTATTTGACCACAATGTGTTTGGACAAAACAGGTTACCAATATACATTTTATCTCCATAACTTTAGTATATAGAAATTATGTGTATTGTCTCTATCATCATTTATTGTAGGCTCAAAATTTTTATCTCATGTATTTAAGTCTTCATATAATTTTGATCCATTAAGATTTAATGGCCACAATGCACCATACCTAGAAGAAATAATAACTTAATTGTTAGTTCTTTTACAAATATTATGTATAATTTTTATATAATTATTTATATGATTGAAAATATTACCTACAAACTATTTTTCCTCTTTTCTTACGTAGGGAAGCACCCTCTCTACACATTGTATGTCGTTTTACATAATTAAGTAGCTTTTCATAGTCACGCTCCATATCCACGTGTAAGTTGTCTTATATTTTGTAGACATGGATGTTGCATAAAATTTTAACATGCCTAAAACTAATGATGTATAACAATTTTTTAGTTACATTGATCAATTATAGATAATGCATAAAACATAGATTACATGATGATTAATAACATAGCTGTATGTTTTATTGTTGTGGATCTTCCCAATAATTCTAAGCATGAACAATAGAATGGAAGTAATTTTCAGCAATTTTTCATTCAAAATAGTTTTTCCAATCAAGGTTATCCATATTTGGTGCTTTGTCTAACCATATGAATCCATGCACATGTGATGAATCTCTATGTTGTCATTTATATCTAGACCAATAATCTTTTGCTTTCATTCATTTTTTCAATATCTCCTTACAAAAAATTAAATGTTGCAAGTGCATATCATGTGCTACTATATGAGGATAATCAAGAATATTCTCTGTTCACCAATTTTGGGCTTATGATGGATCTATTGCTGAGGTTCTTGGCATTAGTGCATTTAGATCAAACTTATACATGTCAGTTGCACTTAATGTGAAGAAAATGGTATGTAATCCAATTTAATGCAACGTGTCAATTAATTCACCATGACATTTTTCCCAATATGACCTTTTACCCCTCAATGAAGTTCCAAACTACATCAGATGATTTGTTAGATGGGAGTGGGGTACATTACCTATATACTCAGGTAACTCAATAATGTACCTAATATATATCGAATACATTACCTATATATTATTAGGTAAATTAATTGTTAGATGGGAGTGGTCTAGGATCCATATTATTCGATGTTGAAAATTGATGATGACCTTTCTCTTATCGACATTTATTGCATACAGGGCCTTAAGGGGATCGAGAAACATTTATTTGAATATAACTTTCTTGACAAATATATCAAATGCTTGGTGAATCCATATTATCTAAGCCATGTCAAAAAATCATTTGAAATATTTTCAAATCTCTCGCAATCATTCCATTGGAATCAGTTATATTTTGCTCTCTTTCAATTTCTATACCTTGCATTTTTCTTCTTCTTTTAGGTTGTAAATTTAACTCTTCTTCTAAATAATTATTTTTCATCCATCTTCTTCTTGTAAGTTGAGATGTTGTTTACTCTTGTATACATTTATTTTGTGCAATGTTTGTAGCATTGGCATCCATTTCAACTTGAAATGCATTATCTAGTGTTTAGAGCACATGATATATTGATATCGAGTTTACTTCTTCAGAATTGATGTCAACATTATGAATCAATCGCTAGTAGTGTGTTTGAGATACTTCATGATGAAGTTCTTGTTTATCTTGTTTTTCTACCTTGGTTAATTGATCTGAACACTTTATCTTTTTAATATTGTTCTTAATACATACTTTTTTATCTTGAGATGTTTGTTCCTGAATGTCCTTCATCTTATCTTCATTTTGCCTCTTTTTTGCTTCTAATTATTCAGCTATTAATTCACCCCTACGTTCTTGAAATCTTTGTTTGTCATTGTCATTTCAACTTTTTCTTTCTTCCTCTCTTTGTGCATCTGTGATTTGTTGGTGTCTTCGTCTATGATATTGTCTTTGTTGTTATCTTTGATATTATCTTCGTTCTTATTTGTTTGAAAAATTCAATTTTTGGTCAAGCCATATCTACACAATTTTTACATATATATATATATATATATATATATATATATATACATATATATATATATATATATATATATATGATATTGTGGAATAACATATTAAATTTGATCATTTTAAGAATATCTAAATGATATTCACAAATAACAAATACATTGAAACATCAAGCAAGCTAAAGTAAGATATGTCCCCAATTTATATATAAAAATAATATAAATATATAAAATTTACTTAAAAATAAATAAATAAATAAATAAAAATAATTATTGAATGATATATAAAATTTATCAAAATAATATTTAAAATTTTGTAATATTCAGATAAATCAAGATAAATATTTAAGATAAATTTATGTGATAAAAATCCAATATTTATCACCCAAAATGTAATAGAAATCTATGAAATAAATTACTAAATCAAAATAAATTTAAAATAATAAATCTATTCTAACATAAATATATTTTAGAGATAAATTACAAAATCGAAATAAATTTATCTTAAATATTTATCTTGATTTATGTAAATATTACAAAATTTTAAATATCATTTTGATAAATTTTAAATTTTAAATCATAATTACAGTAAGTTATCGGGAACATGTAATCATAAATCATTAACCTATAATATATGATAATAATTACCTATGTTAATAATTTAATAACTAAGAAGGTGTGAATAATCATATGACATTATAAATATGGCCTTAGTTGATGCCAATTATTATACTTTTATTGCCTAATCTAACCTATCCGAGATCATGAATAAAATATAAAATAAATACATATATTATAATATAGATACGCATCATATTCCATCATAAATAAATCAGTTATCTATATAATGAAATATATGATTTGGCCACGGAGAAATATTTCAGCAGGGGATATGCACATGTCACTAGAAGCCAGGTGATTTGAGGGACACAGGGATTAATTTCATTTCTGCACAAAGAGTATATAACTTACATTAAAGACCGAATTTAAACTATTTTAATCCATCCTCAAATTACATTAGGGAACCTCTTTTGTTGGTTTTATAGATGTATTTGTTTTATTCATACCCACACATCTGTTTATACCTTGGCTAATTTTAAGTTGCAGTATCTAGCATTTTCTTGTAAATTATGAATTGATACAATTACAGCGGAGGGCAGACGAACAAATAATATATATTTGTATAATTACAGTGGAGGGCAGATGAACAATACAAGATGAGAAGTGTCATAACTAAGAAACACAGAGAAGGAGAGGAATAAGTATGTACTTTATTTTTGTTGGCTGTTTCTTTTGATCATTAGATCGTTATTTTCTTTTTTGTTTTCTATTTATTTTCTTATTCTATGATGCGTTTGGAGTTTTTAATTTTTTATATTTATAGTATTGTATGTGTATATATTAATATTTTATATATTTTTTTAAATATTGTGTTGGCTCTTTTTTATTTTATAGTTATTTATTATATTAATTTTTTAAGAAAATATTGACCATTTTTTCTTACACAAGTATGACATCGGGTTCTTTCCTTCCCCCTCTTCTAGTATAGAATGCATCTTGTCTAAGTTGTAATATCTAACATTTTTGTTTTAAATTATGAATTGATACAATTATAGCCGAGGGCAGAAGAATAAATAATATATTTGTAAAATTATAGTGGAGGGCAGATGAAAAATAAAAGATGAAAAGTGTCATAACTAAGAAACACAGAGAAGGAGAGGAAGAAGTATGTACATTATTTTTTTGGCTACTTTATTTGATCGCTAGATCGCTATTTCTTCTCTAGTCTCTATTTATTTTCTTATGCTATGATGTACTTTTTTTTTCTTATAATATGTATGTATGTATATTTTATATATTTTTTCAAATATTTTATTGGCTCTTTTTATATTTTATGATTTATTTTATATTATTTTTTTTAAAAAGATGTCAACCATTTTTTCTTGCCCCTGAATGATATCAGGGTCTCTCCTTCCCCCTCCTCATTATAGAATGTCTCTTTGACATTAAAAAATTAAATACTGTAAAATAATATAATATAAATATAAATAATAATAAACTTATTAAAAAATTAAATACTATAAAATAAGATGATAAAAATAGAAGTAATAATAAATTTATTAAAAAATTAAATACTATAAAATAAGATGATAAAAATATAAGTAATTTTAATTAAATACTATAAAATAAGATGATAAAAATAGAAGTAATAATAAATTTATTAAAAAATAAGATGATAAAAATATAAGTAATAATATAAGTAATAATATTACTTATATTATTACTTATATTTTTATCATCTTATTTTTTAATAAATTTATTATTATTTCTATTTTTATCATCTTATTTTATAGTATTTCTATAAAATAAGATGATAAAAAATATAAGTAATAATATTACTTATATTTTTATCATCTTATTTTTTAATAAATTTATTATTACTTCTATTTTTATCATCTTATTTTATAGTATTTAATTTTTTAATAAGTTTATTATTATTTATATTTATATTATATTATTTTACAGTATTTAATTTTTTAATAAGTTTTTTAATTATGTCGAGAGACATTCTATAGTGAGGAGGGGGAAGGAAAGAACCTGATATCATTCAGGGGCAAGAAAAAATGGTTGACATCTTTTTTTAAAAAATAATATTAAAAAAATCATAAAATTAAAAAAGAGCCAATAAAATATTTGAAAAAATATAAGTAATAATAAATTTATTAAAAAATTAAATACTATAAAATAAGATGATAAAAATATAAGTAATAATAAATTTATTATTACTTATATTTTTATCATCTTATTTTATAGTATTTAATTTTTTTTAATAAGTTTTCTAATTACACCGAGAGGCGTTACACTGCAAGATATTGTACAATAGAAAAGGGGGAAGGAGAGAGCCATGCCATGGCCATATAAACAAAAATAGTTGATAATTTCTTTTATTTTTTTTAACATAAAAAAATGCTATGAAAAACGCTGATACAATATAATAATAAATATGAAATATTAATACATATACAAATAATACACTAAGAATAAAAAAAATCAAAACATAGTAAAATAGTGATCAAAAGAAAAGAAATAAAATAAAAATAAAAATTACTCCCCGACTCCGTGAATTGTCAATACGTTTCTCTTCCATTATGTTTTCTTTCTTACATGTTTCAAGTCATACCATTATATTTATTTCCATTATATTCATTAACTTACATAAACTTATAACATACCCAAAAAAAAAAAAAAAAAAAATTTGGGTTATTAACCCACACATTAGCCTTATTATCTATGATTTTATTATAATATATATATCTTAAAGATTAAGAATTTTATAATATTAATGAATCGGGTATTTTTTAAACTAAAAGACAAAACAAATTGAAAGTATTATATTATGTTAATGAAATGGATCTTTTTTAAATTAAAAGACAAAACAAATAGAAAGTATTTTAGTGTATATTTAAATAGAAAAATATTTTTTTAAGGATAACTTTTATTTTTTATATTATATCGTAATAATTTTAAGAAAATTTTATATAATTATATTATTATTATATGCAATAAATAGTAATTGGAATACTTGTTTATATTATTTAAAATCTAAAAATGCAGGATAATAATGTTAAGTAAATTTTGTATATTTATATTATTCTTATATTTAGTTATCGTACTTATCTTAGTTTAGTTTGCTTGATGCTTCGATATATTTATGAATTGTGAATATTATTTAGATATTTCTATAATTATCAAATTCAATATGTTATTTCATAATATAATAAATATGTTTGTAAGATGGTAAATTCAGGGAAATGATATTTGATTATTTAATTTAACCAAAACACTTAAATTGATAATCTACCATTAAAATATGGAGCCATTAGATCAAAATGCAATACCATGAACATCATTCAAAATAAAATTATAATTTAAAGTTAAGTGCTCTAAATCAGGGTTCAAACAAAAAGAAAATTAAAGATTATGAATGAAGATTGCTTACAATAGACTCAAAATTTCAGCATGATTTTGGCTTGAAGACTTGATTCAAAATATTATATTGATAGATTAGACATGGATTCTTTAGTTAGCTTCTAGTTAGTTTGGTCATGGACGGGCGATGGTGTTTAAATACAAAGAAGGGAAGATAAATGGCTATTATTCAAATTTGAGTGAATAGGGTCAATGGTGGAGGATTATACAAGGAATTAAAAATTCCTTGGAAGCCTCTAGAATAGAAGCTTCTAGAGAGAAAGGGATAAAATTAGAGAAAATTCTAGAATTGGATAATTCTAGAATCCATTTATGGCCTAAGTAAAATTAATATGAGATTAGGATAGGTGATTAGGGACTAGGGATGTAGGAGAGCTTAAGAATAGGCTAAGGTAGTGTAGACACTAGAAAACCATACCAACGGTTCTATATGTTGTAGCACACTGCTTTCGACCCCTTATCCCCTATTTGGATTAAACATCTCTTAAACCCCTTTAAATACCCATTTACCCTTACCCATATTTAGCTAAGTATTTATTTAATTAAGCTAATAAACCCCTATTTCTACCTCACTGTGAGACCAAGTCCCATGCCAACTCATCACCACCTTGCCTTAGGACTAATTCACCTAAGTCCTAACCACCTAAGACCATTTCTTGCCCTAACATTTACTCTCTAACCTCCATAAACTATTTATACTCATGTAATCACACTCTTTTAAACCAACCCAAACTATTTCTTTTGGTACTAACTTTAAAAATTAAGTGTAAAGCACCATTTTTAGTAAGTTAGACCTATTCTACCATGACCGACATTGATTATCCCTTGACTGACGTCAGTTGACTAGGACCAACATCGATTACTTAGGTCCGACTAGGACCTTTGTTCCATAGGTTGAAGGAGTTGATTCTAAGTACAAGTTGATTCTTGAGAGCTTGTGCATGAACCAGAGAACCAAAGACTTTTCCAGAGGCATAAAAGAGTTGTAACATTGACAAACTAAAGGTTTTAGTGTTGTTACTCTGCCTAAATTCTTCCAAGTCTCCATACAAGTTCTCTTAACCTGACATCCACTTTCAGGGCAACACTACTTCATCAGATAAGTATCTATTTCTATTTAATCAATTTGAAAGTTACATATATTAGCATTTGTTGCTTTTATTTTCTTCATACATTCCCCATAGCCCCAACTACCTATATTGAAGATTCTACACTTCAACACTCCTTTGCCATCAAATACCCATCAACCTTCCATAATCCTTTTAAGCTTAAAAACTCTATTTGTATGTTTTGATCTTAATTCCAACCCTCATGAGCCTATCCCAACCTTTAAGCAACCCAAAAATTCTTTAAAACTCTCCAAAACCCAACCATTCTACCAAAGAAGTTAAAAACCATGTTTTTACACAGTGATCGATGCCAAATCTTCATAACCTACATCAATCCATAGAGACCAACATTGGTCTCTATGTAAACATTCTTTTTAGAAATAATAAGCTAAAAATAACCATTTAAACCCATCAAAATACTTGTTTCTCAATATTTATCACAACAAAGAACCAAGATATAGCAACCAGACCTGATCATTTATCACATTAGCATTTCTTTCATGTAAATTAGCTCATTTTATTTTAAAAGGAATCAATGCATCTTAAATTAATTTATCATTCACTTAAAGTAATTTCTCATTTATTTAATTAATCATTTCTTATTAGCATTATTTGGACTTAATTTGTTTTAAAAAGTGGGTTGACATCCATCCAAGGAAGTTTCATACTTCTAGGAGATAGCATTTTTTAGGCAACCCACTTACCAACCATACTAATTCAATTTTTTTTAAGTATTATTGATTTTCATGTCATTCCTCCCCATACAAAGAGGAGTACTCACAACATCTAGATCAACAGAGCACAAGACCATATCGAGGTTCACCTACACCTTCCCCCTTATTTAGTTTTACTTATTTTCATAACATAAAAGGAAAATGATTTTAAATCTAGTGAAACACTCTGGCACGCCTGGTGAGACCCCTGATTTCTCTTGGGTTCATAGTCATTTAAGGACATTTAGAATTGCATTAGTGAAGAAATAATTTAATTTCTATCGGAAGGTTAGATGCTTTTCATTGCATTTCTTTATTTATAAAATTCAAAATTACAACTCCTTATTTCTTCATTTCTAAAATCATAATTACATTCTTTCCTTACTTTTAAATTAAAAAGGAAAAATATCTTATTCTTTATTTATTTTCAAAGTAAAAAGGCATTTTTATTGTTTTCCTTCTTTCTAAAATATGAAATGCAATCATCCTAAGACTAGGACTTGCACTATCATCTTATACCTAGGTTGCATTTAGAGGTTTTGTATTCATTAAAATAAAATGGAACTCTCTTTTGGGATTAAAATTAACCTTGCATACATTGATTGCATTTTTATTTAAGTCACATAGCTTAATTAATTGTGTAAATAAATCATGTACCAATCACTTATTTTCATACACATGCCAAATCAATTACATAATCAACTCATCAAAACCTTGACTTAAGAGAACCGATTTGGATTTCATCACCTAAAAGCAATCTTCAACACAACTATCCTACTTTAATTACATCACCAAGGGAAAAACCAACTTAGTATGTTGACTAAATATAAATTATGTATATCAAGTATATACTGTCAAAACACTTGACACCCTTATGTTGTGGTGTGTAAAGTAAGGGATATGCCACAATATCAATCCAAGTATCGATTCTAAAATAGAAACTTTGAGCCTAAACATCCTAAAACTATCCATAGATTACCTCTTCTAGTACCCATTTCAAAAGCTAAGTGGAGTCTCACAAGTTTAAACTTAAGGCATAATCCAAAAGTAAGATAAAAATAACCCTTAGGGTCTAACATACTTTTTTGTGTGTGTGATCTTGTTGACTTTTCTTCTTTGTTCTATTTTTAAGTTAGTGAGTTTGCTTCCATCATCTTATAAACTTCCACCACTCTATTGCATGGACTTGACAAAGCAGAAAGCTAGAGACCAAGCCAACCAAAACAAACATCACCACAAACCTTTTTCCTCTTCTTCATCTATGGAACACACTCTAGATGTAGAGAGTTCTCCTAACAATTTTAGGAGTCCTAATGTTCCCCAATTTTTTTCCCAAGGGGCTATGAACTTCACAAACCTTCTTGACAATAACATGATTTCCCTCCAACATTACCTTTCCTTAGTTGCCAACCATGCCCCTACTTCAGCTCCTTCTAGTGAACCCCCTTATGGCATGCCTACTCACCTTATGGGTGAGGCTTTGGTTACTACCATTTACACTACCCAATCTATGGTAACTCAAGTTTCATCTTCTACAAGCAACTCATCTACCAATATTATCCAAATCTAATTCCCTCTTACCACACCAACAAATACCCAATCACCTTCAAATTCTACCAACCCCATAACCAACCCTTTAAATGTGGGGTTAAACTAATGAATAACAAATCAGACACTGCTTAGCATTAGGATCCCATCCACTAGTGTGGTTTCCCTACCTTTTATCACCCAAAACCAAAATAGTCAAACATCATCCACACCATTTCACAACTTAGTAGTTTTTATACCATCCACTCTTCCACCCATAAGTACAAGGGTAACCACACACATTCAATAACCAAACCCAACCATGCCCATGTCTCAACAAGTATCCACTTCACCTAATTAGGGTTATGTCCTAAATAAATAAGGATATATGCCTCCCATATCATCCCAACCTTTCATAACCAACTATTAATATGTGTCATCCACACAAACTTCAACTTCCTCAAACATGCAATACATGTTAGGAATGGTAAAAACATTTCATGAAGCCAAGATTTGAAGAATTATCAGTAAAAAGATTACAAATGTAGATGAAAATAAATGAAATGTAACACAAATCAAATCAAATGATTATTTGGATTATGAGTTAATAAGATTCTAGTACAAAGGTAAGCACTTGCTTATATAGGCAAGGTGAAATACTAATTTAGCTAATCTAACCAATGTGGGATAAATACTCATATTGAACAAACTCACTGCAAGACAAAATATGTAGCTAATAAACTAACAAAGATGAGTAAACACATAAAATACATACTCTAACATCCCACCTCAAGTGAAGCTAGAGGCTAACAAAAGCCAAAAAAGCAATAGTGGCATATCCATAGTATGAGTCCTAATAACTAGGACTGATAAGATACTCATGTACAATATGTATCCATGAAATGAGTACAAAAGACGTCCTCATGAACACCCCTCAAGGACAAATTTTGAAACCCCAAGCATGTCACATAACTCAAGGAAACAAGGTGATACAAAAGGCTTCATGATGTCTACAACCTGTTAATGAGTTAGAATATACTCCAAACTAAGAATGCCATCTTGAATTTGTTGATGAATGAAGTGCATATGTACCTAAATATGATTGGTTTGCTGATGCTCAACTTAGTTATGAGATATGTGAATTGCACTCTAGTTGTAACACCAAATCACAATGGGTTAATCCTACATGAAGCCAAACTCTATCAATAAGTGATGAAGCCAAAAAACCTACTGACTCATTATAACTACTACTCTGTACTCAACCTCTATGGATGAAAGTGCAATAGCTTACTACTTCTTAATAACCAAACAATAGGTGAAGAACCAAGATAAAATATGTAGCCATAAGTGGAACACATGTCATCAAGAGAACCTGCCCAATCTGGATCACTATATCTAACCAACTAAGTAGAACCTCTAGTGTAGTATAATCCAAAATGAGTAGTGCCTCGTAGATATCTTAAAATCCTCTTGGAAACCTACCAATGACTGTCATGAAGGTCATGTGCAAACCTAGATATAATCCCAACTATAAATGAAATGTCAAGGTGAGTATATGTTAAATACATAAGACTCCATACCATCTACCTATACAATATAGGATCACAAAGTGGAGTAGAATAAGAGGCAGTGAGAGTCACTCCAGACTAAAAAGACTTGGCTTATGATAAACCATACCAAAATGATGAAGTAGATCAAGTGTGTAGTTTTACTGACTCAAATATATCCCTGTATCTAACTATGAAATCTGTAAACCAAGAAATGTAGAAGGCTAAGATATATCATGTCAAATTATGTTGAAGGTGCCTACTGAATAGTCTAAATCTGAGATGAGTTGCCTATGATAAGAAAATCATACACATACAAAAATAGTATAATAGTGTCCTCTTCAATATGTTGAATAGACACTGTGGTACTAGAGTGGTAGCAAATAAAGCTAGTAGAGAGAATAAAAGAATTCATCTTCTATACCAATCATGAGGGGCCTATTTAAGACTATAAAGAGACCTACTAAGTTGATAAACAAGAGAAGAATCATGAACAAACCCAATAGGCTACTCCATATAGATTTCCTCATGCAAGTCTCTATGTAAGAAAGCACTCTTAACATCTATCTGATATATTGGCCAACACTATGATGTAGTAAGAGAAAATATAAGGTGAGTAAAATTCATCTTGTTAATGAGCATAAATGTATCAAAATAGTAATTTCATTTGACTTGATAGAATCCTTTTTCAATAAGACGTGCCTTATACTTATCAATGGACCCATTAGCTGCATACTTGGTACAGTAAATCCATTTACACTTGACCAACTTTCTTCCCTTAGGAAGAGTGACCAAATCCCAAGTGTGATTCTTCATCAATGAAGAATACTCATTAGTCATCACATCATCCCATTCCTATATCCCATGAGCCTATGAAAAAGATAGTGGATCCTCAGAGAATGCTTGACACAAAATTCTAGTACCTGTAGAATGTGCACAATGATGTCAAATAGGTGGAAGATCCTATATGAATGGTTTTGCCTCAACATATATAATACAAGCCCACCTAGGCATAGTGGCAACATCAATGTAAACAAGATCTTCATCCTCTATGACCTCCTTAGTATTCTCATGAATTAGATCCTCAAATAATGAATCCTTGAGAGGATTTGGATCATGGAAAAAATTAGTAGGCATAGAAGAAGAGGAAGAGTCATGAGATGTGAAATGTTCATCAAACTATACATGTGTTCAAAAATGAACATCATGAGTATCAAGGTCTAAAAGATGCTAATATCTCATGTCCTCATAATACCCTATAAAGACCAAAGGTTTGATCTTCTTTTCTAATGCTTTCATTTTCTTCTTTGGTACAACAAGGCTCCTAAAGACTCAAAAAAATGAGACATTAGTATTGGATCTAGACCAAGCCTCCTTTGGTATCATATTCTCTAGTACTTGATGTGGTGTGTGGTTCTACATGTAGTTCTCATAGTTAACTACCTCTTCCCAATAGATAGGAGGTAAATCTCATGATTGCATCATGAAATTAGCCATCTCCTTTAAAATTTGCTTCTTCATATCAGCTAAGTCATTTTGTTGTAGAGTATGTGTAACACAATGTTGGTGAAAAAAACCATGGGCTACTAAAAAATTAGTGAACTATAAACTGAATTACTCCCCCCATTACTATATAAATCTTCTTGGTGTGATTTGATGATTATTTCTCAACCAAATCCTTAAAGAGTTTGAAGTGAGTAAAGACATCACTTTTGTACTTGAGGAAATAAACCCAAGTATGCCTTGAGAAATTATCAATGTAGGTAAGTGCATATTTATCTCTCTTGAAATAATGAGTAGGAAATACCATCAAATCACTATGTACAAGCTCAAGTAGTGAAGAAGCTCTTGTGGACATGCCCTTAGGAAACAAATCCTAATTTTGTTTCCCCAATGCACAACTAGGGCAGACTCCATCAAGGGATGAAACTTTAAGAAAACACTCTACCATACTATGAGTGCTCAACTCCTTCAAATATCTTAATTAAGGTGTCCAAATCTCTCATTTCAAAGCTGATTCTCACAATCTACATGAGAAACTAAACACATCCTATAGGAGGAGTATCATTAAAACCCTCAAAATAATAAAGTCAAGAACTATGATCAACAACACCTTATGCAATGAGTATGTGTGGATCTAACAATGCTCAAACTTTATCACCCTGTGGTGTGAAAGTCTTCTAGATTTAGTGAAGTAAGCTCTAATTTAAGCTACATGGCTCGTGTTGATGCCTAAAACTCTCACTTTAGGTATAACAACCTCTTATGGGAAAGTTCACAAGTATGGGACCAAATTTTGGTCTTTAAAGCAACCTCTAGGATTTTATAAGCTGGATATTTGTTCCAAGTTGGGGGGTGAAAAGAGAGAAGGAAATAAATGAAAATAATATTGAAATAACACTAGCTAAGGCAATACGCTGAGAGCTTTAAAGAATTAACTTATTATTGCATAAAATAGATTGAATCCTTGAGTACTATAGACCATAAAGGAGCATGAAGCATGAATTAAGATCTATAAGTCAAGAGAAGATCAAAACTATAGAATCAAAGAAAATAAATGACAAGCAAAGATAACTTTCCACTCAAATTGACATAGAATACGACATCCTCTTCATTGTTAGGTGGAGAACAAAATGCAGAAGGCCATCAAGGGCACATATAAAACATTCAATCACACCCATGAGGGACACCTATTAAGGTCAAAGAATGAGAAAGTGCTAACTTCTATTAGTTCAATTTTATTACAAAGGGTTGTTTATAAAAGTAGTAAAAACTAGTAAAATGATAACCAACCCCTTCCAAAAGGGACGAGCCTAGAATATATAGGTGAGATAGCATCTCATGGGAATGACACAAGGAAATAATGACACTTGCACCCATGATGATACCATTGTAATTAAATGAGGGACTCAAGATTATGAGTCCATTTAGCCTTTGGATCTTGGATATTACATAATCACTTTGTCTTGTTAAGGCCCATGATGCTCAAGAGGGGCATAGTGATGACACATATATATCTTTAGATATTTTTTAGTTATGCCTCTAAGGATGGTGATCCATTTTCCTTGGCTAATGTTGCTACTCTTTTGTCTGATAAGAAAGCCTTGGCCTTTGAAAAAGTTCCATCATTTCACGTGGAAAGGATCATCTCCTTCTTATTATAATCAGGTGGTGGGTCCCATTATTTTTACAACTAGCCAATGATGTAACTCCAAAGTTTGATAGATCAAAATTGCTCATGGATAAGCATAGGGATGACACATGTTAAGTTAGAAATTCTTTGGGGAAAATGGGCACTTATTTGACAAGGCTATGTATGGAGGTGCCATGTGTAAATTAGATGCTCTTCTCAGGGGAAGTTGGGATTTTTTTGAAAAATTAAGTGTGAGGAAGCCATGTGTTGGAACCATGTTCACTAATAAATGGTTTGGTGGGACCCATTAATTCATCCACTAGCCAATGGTGTTATCCAAAGGTTTGACCAAAGTGAAATGGCCTTAGACAAGCACTGGGCCACCATGTGTTGAGCTCATGCTACACCAAAAGTAAATGAGAGCTTGTTTGGGCCAAAGAAGAGTTGGATTGACATGTGAGGGAAAGTGAAAGGAGGGAAATACTTAGACAAAATTTTCAAAAAGGATCGTCAGAAGGAAGTCATCAAAGGAAGAACCATAAAAGGTATCGAGTGAGCCTAAGGCAAAAAGGTTGACTACTCCAAAATGAGAAAAAGTGGATTTTAATCCATAGTTCCTAATGACTCACAAAGGCATCTAACTATAAATGAGATAACCCAAAACTCTAGTATTTGAATCAATCAAGAAAAATTTCAAAAGAAGAGGAAGTTCTTGAAAACTTACAACTTTTGAAGAGCCACTTGCAAAGGCACCCACTCTTCCTCCTTAGGTTGGGTCTTCTTATTAATAGACTTGTAGGCTCTATCCAAATCAATAATCCCATTAAAGGAGATATTCCCAAAGCCTTGAATAACCACCAGCATTTGAAACTCTAGTCGGGTGAGTGGTTGCAATATATTCACCACTTTAGAGACATAAGGTGATTGATTGAGAGCCATGAATATAGTCTAGTCATTCTAATTTTGTTCTAGTAGTACTTTAATTTGGTCCTTTGGGAATATGTTATTATCTGCCAAGAATGGGTAGGGGAGTCCTAATTGGACTAGTTGTTCAATGTTCCCCTGCCTATCTTAGACTACTTGATCTAAGGCATTAAGGAATACCTTACATTTATTGGCTACCTTATTGCAGCCTAGGAATTCATTTACCTTTGCCATCACCTACCTTTGGTTAGCCACCCCCTTTACTTGTAGTGTTTCATTCAAAGTGTTGTAAATATTTTAAATGAGGTGTTATGAATCTAAGACCTTGGGAGACATGAAGGTGATGACATAATCGATGGCTATGCTTACTTGAGAGATCAGATTCTATGAATATGTGATGAAGGTGAGGGTTAGTTTTAGGTTTGCATCTATGCCATTGATCCTTTCCTAGTAATATTTGTATAGCTACTAGATCATGGAGAGGATTTTAGTGGTCCATGAGTGGGTGGTAAGGTCATTCTTTAATTTCTCAATTTCCTAGTCCTTGATCAAGGATTTCTACTTTGCCTACTTCTATAATTATTAAAAATCCCAATTAGAATATGAGAGCTTCTGACAGGTCTACACTAGTTTAATCTCTCTTTCCTATAGCTTCATCTCAGTGTCCACTCATAGATTGGATTCTACCTAAAATTTCTCACTAGAGATGTCGATCTAAAGGTCAAACATCTCTTTATTAAGCTTCATATTTTTGACCTTAGCCTCAGCATTGAGGAGGTCGATCGTATCCTTCACCTTGGTGAGTTCTAGATTTGTCTTCTCTAGCTAGTAGGTTACTTTGATGTAGTCTATGTTTACAAACTTTGGCATTTCCTTCATTAAATCAACCTTTTTAATGGGTCTAGCCTGGTTGAGATTGAGGTCAATGGTTTGTATGACGTAGTCACCCAGCTGAATATGCTCTTGGGGATAGAATAATCGAGGTTCTAGATGAGAAATCATGAGGGATTACTATGAAGAGTCATATAATTACTTCACATGACTCTGTGTAGGGGCTTTGGCCTACTTTCTACTTTTCTTCTCTATTTAAGCCTTACAGGCCCTCCTTTCCAAGTCCATTTACTGATGGCACTACTCTGGTGCTTGAATGTTATCCCTTATGAAGGGGATTCCCTATGGTAGCATGAATGGAATGGTCACATGTTGTTGTGAAGTATTAGACCCTATCCCTATAAAGGTGAGTGAATTAAGGGCAAGGGTAGAAGGAGAGAAAGGTAGGAGTCTGTGGGGCAAGGTGAATGGAGATTGCACCATGATGGAGGACAAGGTAGATGATGAAGATGGAGGGGTCAAGAAAGGAATTAGGTTAGAGATAGAGACCATAGAATAAATCATGGATATCTTATTAGTAGATTGAGTGTATGAAGAGGGGAGTGGGGCTAGGGAAGTAATTGGCTAGGTAGTAGAAAGTGTTGCAACCTAAGGTGAGATGGTAGATGGAAATGTGGATGTAATGAGAGAGGTGGAAGTGGAAAGAAGGGCCCATGAGAATCATACTTTCTTCTACTTGGGATCCAATGGAGGGCTTGATTTTGGCACCTTAGGCCATTTTCATTAGGATGAACTAGTCATAAGGTGCTTAGAGGGGGCTTATTGCTATTACAGGGATGTGGGATATGGGTACATGAGGGGCAGCCAAGTTGAAGGATTTTAAACCTCCAAGACCTCAACCTCCTTTTGCTATGGTACATCCCCTACTTTTTTTCCATGGGTATCTTCTTCGTCTCCTTCCTCTTCTTCTCCTTCTATCTCTATCTCAAGAGAGAATCCTACTTCTATCAGGATTTATTTTGAGTGATGTCCATCCTAGAGATTCTTGAAGGTCTCATCTCCTTCTTCTTCATCAAAATTAGAGTATGGTTTACTGATCTCATACCTATATTTTTTATAAGCAATAATTTTTTGTTTACTTTAATCCCTATAGGTGAGCTACTTCTTTAACCCCTTCGATAATTTTTTAGACAAGTAATAAATCTAAACCATATCGTAGAAGGATTCCCATAGTTTGAGGGTGTCTAACAAGATCTATGATAGATCTACATAATTTTAGAGGATTTATTCCATGAGAAACCTCTTCTACTCTAGGTGTGTCTAGGTCTGATGCTTGGGAGCATTGGTAGTCTTCAAGGATGTTATGTATCCACTTGGATCATAGTTCCATGTATTGTTGATTAGGTTGAGGTTGAACTCTGCTAGCTTTGATATGAATAGGCATCCCTACTACTTCTTTACCACCATTATTCCCCCTCTTGTGAAAGGGATATCATATAGGTCTTTATTCTTCTTTCCTACTCCATAGATGGAGTCTACCACATTGAGTTGGCAAGCCAATTCTAGGGCTAGGGTCTTATCTCTTACTAGATGTGGGAGAAAAAAGGGATATCCTTGGAACGCATGTGCCTAGATGAATTTAAAATGGGTTCTCCATAACTAGTCTACTGGGATCCTACTCCTAATGAGCCATGACTACTACACATCTGTCATTCTGAATATAATGGCCTCTATTTTGAGTTTAATGAGTGGAGATAGGAAGAGCTCTGAGAAATTAAAGTAGTCTTGTGTGACTGATAGAACATGGGTCCAAATGTTGATTGGGGTCAGCATATTTAGGAAAATGTTTGTATCAGAGGAGTTAAGGTTGAGATATGTGAATAAGAATTGGGAGTGATGGTATAAAATGAGATGTAGGAGGAAGGATGAGTATCGAAAGTTACCCATCATTGAAAAAAATTTCATTTTTTCTTCATGGTGGTGGTGATAGTCTCTACAAAATCCATCCTATACACTTCCCCCTTTTATATCATGGTTAGGAAGAAGAGTGCACCCAACTAAAAGTCATTGACATTATCATTAGAGTCCATCCTGAAGAGGAAGGCTAACATAGATAGGGTGTCCTTCAAGTACTATATGGAGAAGCTAACTAGGGAGATGGATAGAGGAGGTATCTCCATGATGTCTCTCTTAATGTGAAAGCTAAATAAGTGTACCTTCTTGTGGACTTAGGAGTCCCAGACATCATAAAGGCTTTCCATGTTTTAAATATTAACATTGGGGTCACTTGGGAGCTATATCATCTCCCTAATAATATTTTCACTAATTTTCACCCTTAAGTGGGCATTACCAGTAATTATGCTAGTGCTAGCATTATACCTCTCTGTGTAGAGGGAAATGATTTCTAGGCATAGATGAACATAAAGTACCATGAACTATGCTAGTGTGTAGTCCAAAATTTTGTACCTCAATGAGTCATACTTCACCCTATGGATCCTTTCCATAATTTAGGTGTGAGTTCCCTCTCTCAAAATTTTAGGATTCTTGGCTAGTTTAAGATTGAATATATCATCTATGAAATCAGTGACCAATGCTTGGTATCTATATTACCCTTTGGACACATTCTTAATGTTTAATACTTTCTTATTTCATTGAGCAGGAGTGAAAGCATAAGATTTACTCCCTACATATTTAGGGGAAGGTCTCTTAACTACCCAAGCCATAGATTCTTTGTCTTGTGGGATTCTTCTCTCCCCCTGAATAAGTGAAAGGTTTCATCTCATGGATTCTTATCAAAAATCACTCTCTATTATGAACACTAGGTCAGAAAACAGACTCATAAATTTCTCAGTTTTAGGCTTGGGTTTCTCTACTCCTATATGCTCTACTCAATTGCACAATGCTCTTAAAAAAATCTAATGCATCTAAGTGTTTGGTTTGGATGAGGTGAGGGTATTTATACATTGATGCTTCTAGGCATGCTCATTATGGAAAATTTGAAATGGGTGCCTCCATAAATGATAAGTGTGGCACACATGCTTGAAGAGCCATTCTCAAGAGATTTGTGGTTATTATTATGGGTAATCACACAAAATGAAACATTTAAAATTAATGATAAGTGAGGTGAGTAGCTAACTATCTTTTAGAGAATGTTTTCTTTTGAATATTTAGGAGAGCTAGGTCAAGGACATGTGTCAACTAGATAAGCCACTTGTGCCAATGACACTTATTCAAATAAAATAATGATAAAAAGGGAAACAAAGGTAAAGAAAACAATAGAAAAGGAAAGGAAACACACAAACTTAAAGGGAAACTAACTAAATATGTAAAAGGGAAAGGGAGTAAGCTATTTAAAATACTTCAAATTATTCCTATTAATTAATATCTCCAATGCATTTCCCTCTTCATCTTCTAATTCAAAAGCATTTCTATGCTTGTTGTTAATGATGCAAAATGGTCCCCTCCATAGAGAGTCAAACTTTGCATGTTGGCCTAGATTTATGGCCCTTTAATCATACTTAAGGGGTAAATACTTGAGTTTGAATCTAAGGTATGACACCTTCTTATCAAACCATTGCTTGACTGCTTGCTACTGGGTGATTTTTGCATTGCTTGCTTGTTCTTTTGCTTCTTGAAGGCTAAGTAGCTCTGTGAGTCTAAATTCCATCATTCATTCTATTTTCTATAATTTCAACAACTTTAAGAATCTATAAATTAGGGATTTTTGATGGCATTGGTATGACCACCTCTTTTCTATATATAAGTTCATATGGGGAGGTTTTTAGGATCTACTTTGGAGTGATGTGGTTTTCCTATAGAGATGTTCTCATGTGCATGTGCCACTCCCTTTACTAGTGAGTTCCCATCCTTTTGATCAGCCTTATTAGATTCTTATTTTTTGACTCCACCAACCTATTCCCTTGTAGGTGGTAATTGATGAAGTTTTTAATAAGATACCATTCTAGAGCATGAACTCAAAAATATTAGACCTAAATAAGGATTTCATATTGTTGGAGATGATTATCTTGGGTAGGTTGAATCTTGCTATGAGCTCTTCCAAGAAGCTGAGAATCATATTCATGATTTCATCTCTCAGTAGGACTACTTTAGTCCACCTAGTGAAGTAGTTGGTGGCCATCAATATCCACTTATGATTGGTGCTTGAGACAAGATTGATCATCTTAATGAAATATAGACCCCACTATGCAAAAGGTTCATTGGTCATGATTGGGTTTAGAGGCATTGTCAAATTCTTTATTTTCCCTAAGAATAACTAGAATTTTTGGCATTTTTAACTGCCTAGTAGTAGTCTACGAACATGGTCAGCCAGTAATACCCCACATGTATGATCTTTGTCATGGTGGTTTTTGCTGATAAGTGGCTACTTTGGAGAGTGAAGTACATATCTTGGAGGATTTTCCCACTTGGTGTCTTTCAACACATCAGGATAGATCTCTATCAAAGTTCCTTTTAAATAAAACTCCCTAGATTAGCATGTAGCTAGATCCCTATAGCCTATAAAAATGCCTTTTATGCACATGGAGATTATTGGGATACTGACTAGTTTTCATGAAATAGGTCCAATCGACCACCCAAGATCCATCAGCTTTGAGTTGGTTTAGTAGGACCATTTTTGGTGTGCCTTGTTTTTTCAATAGAATATCTACACATTGGGATAGGTACTCATAAATTCTTCTTCCTTTGATCACCTTAGTCAACCTAACTTTGATGTCATACCCCAATATCTTAGTGATCTAATTGGCCTATTTTTCAATGATTTATCCTTCCATTATGTATTCATGGATGCTAGAGTGGGCCACATACACCATTATTTTGATACCTACCATAAAGTGCCTAAAATTCTTGAGGCCCTTGACTATGGAAAAATACACTCTCTATAAAATTGTATTTGACTTCATACCCGCATAATGTTCTTGAGTAGAATGTGATTGGATGCTCATTTCTTCCTTCCTCTTCCTTTTGAGTTAACAAAGTCACTAGGTTATGCTCACTCCTATAGACATATATAATTAAAACTTTGGAAAATTTAGGTTTAACCAATATAAGCGTAGTAGATATTATGCCCTTGATTTCATCAAATGTTGATCTTCCTTTGGGTGACCACTTGAAGGCCTAGTCCTTCTTCAACATAAGTGTGATTGGTCTCACCAATCTTGTGAAGTCATATATAAACTTGTTGATGAAATTAATATTTCCAAGGAAATATTTCACTCCCTTCTTGTTTACTATCAAGGCTAAGTCTCTGATGGCCTTTATTCTTTCTAAATCAATGATGATCTCTTCATTGGATACTACATATCTAAGAAGCTTACCTTGTGGGACTTTGAAGACACATTTATTTGGGTTAAGAGACACCCCAAATTCTTGTCATCTTTAGAAGACCTTCTCTATATGGTTGAAGTGATCTTACTTTTCATTATAAAAATGATGAGGTTATCTAGGTAGATGAGGATGATCTTATTGATTAGGCCTTTGAAATCTATGTCAATTACCCACTAGAATGTCACTCCAGCATTAGAGAGATCAAAAGGCATCTCTGCATATATGAAGGTTCCTCACTTCATGGTGAAAGTGGTCATGTGTTAGTCTTCTTCATTCACCCACATCTGATTATACCAAAAAAATCCATCTAGTATAGAATACATCTTCACACACACTACTATCTTAAGGATCTACTCCATAAAGGGAAGGGGGTAATGGTCCTTCAAATATGTCTTATTTAGATCTTAAAAATCCATGCATAGATGGATCTCTCCACTCTTCTTTCACATAGGAACTAGATCGGACACCCAAGTCAAATGCTTAATTGGGTATATAATTTAGAGTCACTTAGCTTCTTGAACTCTTAGACTATTACAGATTCAAGCTTTAGATATACTGTCCTTTATTTTTTTCAAACTAGTTTAGCTCTTTCTACCAAGTCTATATTGTGTTGAATGACCTCACAATCATATCCATTCAAGTCATCATAAGTCCATGTAATGACTCCTTTATATTTATCACACAAAGAAACCAACCACTCTTTATCTTTCTAAGGGACTTCTTTTCCAACATTTATCTTCCTTCTACCTTTGACATCAAGTTCATATTAATCACCTTTATCTATCATAAATTTTCACTTTTCATTCCTTGCATCATTAGAGTCAAAAATATTTTTTAGGGTAATGAGGACCTTTGGTAACTTATTAGTATTTATCTGCATGATTTAGTCCCAATAAGCCTCTTCAATTTTTGGTTGTAGTTTCTCTATAAATTTGCATGACTACTAGAGTAACATGGTAATTTGAGTATCATTTTAAAAAAACCTAACAGTTTTGGTCATTATCTGAGATAACAGGCCTGATGATTACCCACACTACTTGCTCATTGGTCAACAAGTATATCACTAGGTCAAATTAAGAACCAATCATTGCCATTCTATCAACCTCCACATTCACAATCCTTAGGATTATTTAAATTTTGAAGGCTTTTAAGGATTCAATTAGATGCCATATATAGTGGTGGTAATATCTCATGCATATGTTCTTTATGGCCACTACCCCCTTACCAACCTTACCACTAATTTGGAATCATTGAATACCTTTAGCTATTTGATGCCCATCCACTAGGCAAGGTTGAATCCATAGACTAGCACCTCATATTTAGTTTCATTATTTATACAGGATAACTAAAATTGGAAGGTTTAGAGCATCTCTTTTCTAGAAGGAGATGTTATTCAAATTCTAATTTTAGAGCCAATCTTGCATTTTTCACCATCAAAATGTAGAGTCCAAAATATGGACTCATCTTCAAGCCCTTTACTCTGATCTCCTTTCTTTTTTATGACCTCAAGAATGGCTCGGTCTTCAGCTTGGATCATGTAGGTTCAAGGGATGGTGGCATTAAAGTTTTTGAATGGGTTATTTTCAATGAATTCATTGATAAAGGCTTCTTCCCTTGGACTTTGTATATTCATAACCTTTTCTCCTTCAAGCACTTTCACATAGTGCATCTCTGTTCTTGAGAAAGAGGTGTGCATCACTTCAAAGTTCATCATAACTTTGTTCACTATGAGTTATGGGTGAAGTGGTTTAGACAACACTTTCAAATTTGAACCATACTTGGTCCTCAAGTTTATATGGGACCAGTCCAAAGATAAGTACCTACCTATTTTGGTGGTGAAGTCTCTTGGCAAACATAGCCTGAAGATAGGTAAGATGTCTATAATTATAATGCCTTACAGTATAGTAATGCTAAAACAAGAATATAATGTGAGGAGAAGAACTTTGATGATTCATAAGGTTTGAACCTTATTCCCATCTAGCTACATCACTCCTTTATTCAATGGCTCATACTTCAATTATAGTACATCTGCTATTTATTTAAGCATCACCATCATGCTTGCACCTGAATAGATCATAGAGTTGTGAAATATGTTTTTCCCCATAATTAGTGTCAAATAGAATGGCATAGGTTTTGTTTTACTTACCTTCTCTTTGGTATTGATTAATATAGAGGGCATCTAAGTTTATGCACTCATGTTATCTTCTTTCCCCTTTGTCCTTGGGGGTTCTATAGTCATCTTTCTTTGCATGGGATTTTCTTGCTTCTCCAAGGCTTCTTTTAGTAGAGTCTTTTTCTTGAGGATCGATAAGACATCCCAGAGGGAGACATTAGGTATAACCCTTTTTATATGTTTGACCACATTGTATGATCCTTGAGGTGAGACTTTGGGATCTTTTATTTTGTTCTCTACTACCTCACTCTATTTTGGATATGTCAGTGGTGAGGGATAAGGCATTTGGCCTTTCTCAAAGGTCACTTTGGGCCATGTGGTAGATGTGGGGCTTTCAACCAATCTTTTCTTTGAGTGAGTGTAGTAGTCTAATTGAACCTGCAGGCCTCTATACATGAGAACTTTGCTCATGTAGACTGCATCTTCACTTTCAACCCATGAGAATAGTGCATGTTCTAGGGCTATTTCTTCTTCTTGTTTTAGGGACATCCCTTGCATTTTCACCATCAAGACTACATTCTTAATCCTCAAAGATTGGTATGTGTAGGTTGAATCAAGGGTATTCCCTTATCATCATTATTTGAAAACCTTCTATTATAGGTTACCCCTTAGATAGTTTTGAGGTCCATGAGCATCATTATAAGGAAATCACCATGAATTAGAGTCATCTACCAAGTTGTTTTGGCCAGCAACTAGCTCTATATTTGTATTAGGTGATACTGTATATAAGGGGTCAGGTGTCACAACTATTTAGTTCATGGGTCGCATCTAGTGATTCAGCACTTCATGATTTAGATCTTGATGGTTTGGCATTTATCTTTCTTGGTACTCATTTTATTGCTATGGTGATCTCCTTTCTTGGTAGTTATTGAAAGGGGGTTTTGGAGGCATAACCTACTGCCTTTTGAGATTGATTATCTCATTAAATAAGTTTCACAAAATACTCTTCATATCATTCATCTCCACAATCAGGGAGGATTGAAAGGATGTGCTTGCTTGAGTGGGTAGATATACATATATAGAAGGTGAGGTTACTAAAGTACTTAGGGATTATTCTTATATAGTCATTAATATCTATGAGAACATTGGCATTGATAGATGTGGAGGTAGCTTTCCTGCATCTATCAAATTGTTTTTAGCCCTTACTACCACATCATAAGCATATGGAAACGTCTTGCCTTTGAATGATTGAATCATAACCATAATATCTAAGTTAAAGGAATTGAAGTATAAAATAATAGCCATGCCTATAGGTGGTCAAGCCACTATTGGGATCCTTTGCTAGGTTTTTTCAAACCTAGTGTTGAAATTGACAACAATTTCTTGTGGGCCTCTCTTGATGGTTATTAGTTACTAGAGGATGGGATGTCTGATCTATTTTTTCATTGAATCACTCAAATAATTTATCACCTAGGTCATCCCAAGTGTTGATGGATTTGGATGGAAAATATTGGTACCAATCAAGAGCCCATCTTTTGAAATATGCCACTAGTAACCTTAAGGCTATATTTTGTGCATTGACATAGTGCACAATGCACATGTTTGTAAAATATTGGATATATTCTATTAAAGTGTTGAAATAATCTTTTGAGAAATTGTGGAGTGCCTTCAAGGAATTTTTAGGAATGGGGTCCCACATAGCTGGGAGCGTTAGAGGGATAAGTGGGCTGCCACTATCTTATGATATGAAGTTCTTTGGCAGGCCTTGAATAGTTTTTTATTGCCACTAAGTAGCACTCAACCCTATGGCCTTTGGTGAATTGAAGATCCTAGAAGTGGTGTTATTAGGCTTAGATTTTTTTATTATCAATGACTTTGTTATAGGACTTTGGTTCATAAACTTGGGCTCCTAGTCAGGTAGACTAGTAGATCTAGTCCCACCAGGCATGCTATAAAAGAAAAATTATTGATGCCTAAAACTCTCACATTAGATTTAACAACCTCCTATGGAAAAATTGATAGGTGTGGGACCAAATTAAAATATGTAAAGCATGAATTAACATCTATAAGGCAAGAAAATATAAAAACTATAAAAGTAGAGAAAATAAATGACAATCAGAGATAACTTTCCACTTAAATTAGCACAGAATACCACATCCTCTTCATTATTAGGTGGAGAATAGAATGTAGAAGGCCATCGAGGACATATACAAAATGTCTAATCACACTCATGAGGGGCACCTATTAAAGTCAAATAATGAGAAAATGATAACTACTATCACTTCTATTCTATTACAAAGGGATGTTCACAAAAGTATTAAAAATTAATAAAATGATAACCAACCCCTTTTAAAAGGGATGAGCCTAGAATATATAGGTGAGACAGCCTCTTATGGGAATGACACTTGGAAATCCTAGCACTCATGCCCATGATGATGCCATTATAATTGATTGATGGACTCGAGCTTATGAGTACATTTAGTCTCCAAATCTTAGATATTACACGATTAATTTGTCTTGTTAAGGCCATGACACTCAGGAGGGGCATACTGATGCCACATGTATATCTTTATATCTTTTTTAGATATGTCATTGGGGATAGGGATCCACTTGACTTGGTCAATGGTCTAACTCCTTTATCTGATAGGAAAGCCTTGGCCTTTAAAAAAATGCCACCATGCTATGTGGAAAGACTCATTTCCTTCTTTTTATAATCATATGGTAGGTCCCTTTCTTTTTTCGACTGGCCAATGACGTAAATCCAAAGTTTGATAGACCAAAACTACTCATGGATAAGTGTGAGGATGACACATGTCAAGTTAGTGCTTCTCTAGGGAAAATGGTCACTTCTTTGGAAAGGTTGAGTATGGGGACACCACATGTAAATAAAATGCTCCTCCTGAGGGAAGTTAGGTATTTTTGTAAAATTGAGCACGAGTGCACCATGTGTTAAAACTACATTCACCAATAAATGGTTTGGTGGGCCCCACTAATTCATCCATTAGTTAATGGCACTATCCAAAGGTCTAACCAAAATGAACCATCCTCTAATGAGAATTGGGCCACCACATATCGAGCTCATGCTACACTAGAGGGAAATAATAGCTTCTTTGGGTCGAAGAGGCATTGTACTGACACACGAGGGAAAATGGAAGGAGATCTATACTTAGACAAAATTTGCAAAAAAGATATTGGGAAGGAAGAGGCTAAAGGAAGAACCACATAAGGTGTTGAACAAGCCTAAGGTAAAAGGGTTGACTACTTCAAAATGAGAAAATGTGGATTTTGATCCACAACTCGCAAGTGGTCTACTTTCTTGAACAACTCTTTTAGCTTTGTCCACATTTTATATGGAAAATCACACCCATCAAAATGAAATAAGAGACTGTCACTCACATAACTCCCATTCAAGCCCATACATTCTTCAAACTTAGATTGATGCTAATTTTGTTTAATTATCTTGTAAATTGTAGTTGTGTTTCATTCATTAGGGACCACAATATTTTGTGCTTAATGATTGTCTCTATTCTAGGTCTCTATGTGTGGTAATTGTGTGTAGTCAAAGACTCACAATGATCAATTTTAGATGTAAATTTCATGCCAAATAATCACCAAGGGCATAAAAAATACAAAGGATACACTAAAATTAGCACCAAGACAACTCCTCCATTTTTGTGCACCAAGACAACTCCCCTAAAATTGTATTATAGGACCCCCCAAATTTTGGAACTTTATAAAATAGTGCATATTTATAATTTAATGACACCAATGGGTAGATAATAGAAAATCATGCACTTTTTTTTGAAATAGAACTCAATTTTGAGTTACGGTTCAAAAGTTATAAGCTTTACGATTTGTCATGAAAATGGATCAAAACAACTAAAAAACACTATAAACTAAAATTATTGACTAAATTAAAAACAAATATAGTCATCCAACCACTCTTTGAAAATAAAATTTTGCCATATAATTAAAAAATTCAACCAAATGGGAAAATAGTCTTTATGATTACCTCAGTATATGTGCAAGCAAGTTTTAATTCCTTTTTTTTAAAAATATACAACTTAATAAAGAAAAATAATTAATTTCTATGGACACTTAAAACTAGCCACCAATAACCTCCAATTAGGATTTTGACCAGTTTTTATCAAAAATGTACAATTTGGCATAAAAACACTAAAACACTCTAAATGATTTGAACCTGTCATATTCAAATGTCAATTTTGGCCAGAGTATCATTAAATGAGGCAATGCAATTTATGAAGATGCTAAATTTGATTAGATCATTTCAAGTCAAAATGACATTTTCACACCTAGGTGCTCTGGATTGCTCTTTTTTGCTAATTTTCTTACATGAGACATGTGCCTTTGTTATTTTGTGTTGGAAATGTTCTAAATGCAATAAAAAATCCAATACATCTAACATCACCTTCAAATTCCAATCCAGTCAAATTTTGAGCCAATAATATGACATTCTGACCAATTTGATTAATTTGTGCACCAATTGCTAAGATTTGTATCAAAATTGATAAATCATGATTAATGCTAATCAATATGAATTAAGAAATTAAGTTAATTTTCCTATTGAATAATTCTTTTTGAAAATTGATATTGAATGACTGCATCATCAAATGACATCATTTCTATGTGGTGGCATCCACAAGCCATAAATGCATAAAATATCAATATTAAACCCTCTCATGCCTCATCAATGCCTCCCATGTCTCATAAATGCCCCTTCTTCCCAAATAATGATGAGGGTATTTATGGATTTTATTTTCATAATTAGATTAATTCATGGCCACACATCTTCATCTTGAGATGGATGGTCATGGTTGATCGAATCCTTTTTGAAAAATCTATAAATTGGAGGCCTCAGAACCATAATTTTAAGTTTGGATGGTGAAAAGTTATAATTCTTAAATCATTCCAAAATCATTTCATCTTAGTGTTATAATGCCTAATTATTTAGCCAATCCAAGCCAAAACCAAAGGTGCCAAGAGGAGATGAAGGTAGCCATACTCCATTGAAGATCTCTTGAATCACAAGCCGAGCAAGCCAAACAAGGATCCTTTTGGAGAAATCAAGGATTTGGTAAGAAATTTGTGTTTTGTGTTTATATCTCATTTATTTTCATTTTTTAATTGTGTTTTCAAATGTTATTTTCTCACTAAGCTCCCCATAGTGACTAGGCCTAGAGATGTTATGCTATTTAATGTGTTTCTTTCATTTTGTTTTCATTTTGGAGCTAACATGATACTAATGATCCTATCTTGAGTCAAATTCCTATATCACATAATGGTACACCTAGAATTTGACTCAAGAGAGTATGGTTAGTATCGTGTTAGCTCCAAAATGAAAACAAAATGAAAGAAACACACTAGCATAACAACTCTAGGCCTAGTCACTAGGGGTAGCTTAGTGAGGAAAAACCATTTGAAAACATAACTAAAAAATAGAAATAAATGAGAGATATGAACACAAAACACAAATTTTTTACCAAATCCTTGATTTCTCCTAAGGCTCCTTTTGTTTTCTTGTTTTGTGCTTCAAGAGATCTTCTTCAATGTAGTGTGGCTACCTTCATCTCCTCTTAGCACCTTTGGCTTTGGCTTGGCTCAATAATTTGGAATTATAACACTAAGATGAAATTATTTTAGAATGATTTAAGCATTATAACTTTTCACTATCCAAGCTTCAAATTATGGTTGGGAGGTCTCCTATTTATAGATTTTTCAAAAGGGATTAAATCAACCATGATCATCCATCTCAAGATGAAGATGTGTGGCCATGACTTAATCTAATTGTGCAAATAAAATTTATAAATACCCTCATCATGATTTGGGAAGAAGGGGAATTTATGAGGCATGAGAGGCATTGATGAGGCATGGGAATGCTTAATCTTGATATTTTATGCATTTATGGCTTGTGGATGCCACCCCATATAAATGATATAATTTGATGATAGAGTTATTAAAAATCAATTTCCCAAAATAAATATTCAACAGGTTTCATATAAAATTAACCTAAGCTCTTAATTCATATTGATTAGCCTTAAATATGATTTATCAATTTTGATGTAAATTTTGGTAATTGGTCCAGAAATTAATCAAATTGGTTAGAATGTCATATTATTGGCTCAAATTTTTATTAGATTGGAATTGGAAGGCAATATTAGATGTGTTGGATCCATTATCCCATTTAGGATGTTATTGACACAAAATAACAAAGGCATGTGTTTTATGCAAGAAAATTAGTAAAAAAGAGAAATACAAAACACCTAGGTATAAAATTGTCATTTTGACTTGAAATTATATGATCAAAGTTAGATACTTAATAAATTGCATTGGCTCATTTAATTTTAATCTAGCCAAAATTGACACTTGAATATGACAAGTTCACATCATTGCATTTTAGTGTTATAATTCCAAATTATTGAGCCAATCCAAGCCAAAGCTAAAGGTGCGAAGAGGTGATGAAGGTATCCACATTCCATTGAATAAGATGTCTTGAAGCACAAGCTAATTAAGTCAAAGAAGGATCCTTTTAGAGCAATCAAGGATTTGGTAAGAAATTTGTGTTTTATGTTCTTATCTCTCATTTCTTTCCATTTTTTAGTTATGTTTTCAAATGGTTTTTCCTCATTACGCTTCCACTGGTGGCTAGGCCTAGATATGTTATTCTAGTTAGTGTGTTTCAATCATTTTGTTTTCATTTTAGAACTAACACGATACTAACCATCCTCTCTTAAGTCAAATTCATAGATCACAATTTTTAGCTATGTTTTTTCTCACTTAGTAGAGAGATGAGTTTTCCAGGAACCTCCAAGACTTGTGAAAGAGAGGTCAATTTCAATTTAATAAAAAAAGGTTCAAATCATAAATCATCTTGGAGTGTCATTCAATACTAAATCAAAAATAAATAATGATGCAACCCTTTAAAGGTAGTGTGTTGATCTGGAAGGTGGAAATTTTCAATGCAATAGAGAGAATAAGAACAAAACACCTCTTGTTTGTTGGCAATGAGTAGTCAAAATCTAACATATTCCACTTTAGACCCCCTCTAATGCTCCATATTTCCCATGTAATTTTAATACGGTAGTTCTTTGACCACAAAAAAGGGCATAGGCCTAAAAAAATAATATTGGAGTTCAACACATTAGGAATGGCTTTTAGCAAAATTTTAGTGCTAAAGAAAATAAGATAGAAAAGGTGTAAATCCCATGCTCCACCAAAACAAAGGTCAAACCAATCCAATGCCTTCTTTTCTTCCTTCCAACTTAGCCTCTTCCTCCTTCCAATGCAACAGTTCAAAATTACAATGCCTCTCCTTGAATTCTTTTCACATGGCTGATGAAAAAATAACATGTAGCAGATCTCCTTCATGGCCTCTAGGGTAGAATGTGTCTAAGAAAGGATAAATTTTTCTAAGTTCTAACATAAAAAACAATGTAGCATCAAAAAAAAATTCCCAACCCTCCTTTATCTAATGCCTCAGTTCCACCGCTCCTCTCTTCAACACCTCAACAACCCTCTTTGGTGGTAGATTTATTGGGAAAAAAAAGGATGCCAAACCAATGATATCAATGTTCCACTTCAGATTATATAAAAAAGGAAAGAAAACATAACTAGAAAACAAAACTCGATAAAACATTAGCAAGAAGGATTCCAATGTCCATATAGCATGCAGATCTAGAAATAGAATGTTGAGGATGGAAAAAGAATAATATTGTCTAAAAATTACAAGCTTAAGAGGATGGTTGAAACTCTCAAGGCTCTTATACCATGTTAGGAATGGTAAAAACATTACATGAAGGCAAGATCTAAAGATTTATCAACAATAACATCATAAATGTAACTACAAACAAATGAAATGCAACACAAAGCAAATAAAATGATTATTCAGACTATGAGATAATGATATAATGAGATATTAGTATAAAGTTAAGAACTTGCTTATATAGGCAATGATAAATACTAATCTATCTATTATAACTAATTTGGGATAAATCCTCATATAGGACAAACCCATTATAAGTTAAAATAGCTAGCTAATATACTAAAAGCCATGAGTAAACACATGGAATACATACTATAACAATACATTGCGTCATCACAAAAAGAAAACAAATACCCTAAAACTATGGGGGTACACCACAAACCAAGCCCATCAAGATGTTAATGGATAAAATGACAAATTTAGAGACATCCATTTCTGGATCTCATAACATTTTATCTTATGACCAAATTTGTAATGAACCTATTCACCCTTCTATACTGATTCATCCTTACCCATCTCAATGAGAACTTCTTAAATTTATGAAGTTCCAAAGTAAGGAGGATTCCTAACAACATTTAAGATAATTTAAGCATGCGTGTGATATTATCTCCTATTATGATGCTCTTTTACTTCAAACCTTCCCCATGTCTTTAGCAAGATCTATTTTGGATTGGTATAGTTTCATCTCTAGACACTCCCTCTTTTCCTTCACCCAACTCAAGAAAACTTTCTTGGATCATTTCTCCATAAACATTTCCAAGAAAGTATCCATAACCAAATTGTATTATATTTTCCAATTTTAGGATGAATCCATTACAAATTTTGTTCCTCGATGAAGGGGGTTAATCAACCAATGTTACTTCTCCCTAACTCAAGAAAAATTAATTGAAATTTTCTCTAGTGCATGTACCAAACACATTTCATCTACCTTACATGTTCAAACATTCCATACCTTTGATGAAGAATTTACCATGGCAAGGAAATTGGAAATTTGAGAGATTGTAGAAGGCAAACTAAATCTTATAAATAAGAATGCCAACTTTAATCCTACCAAAACTTCCTCCAAAACACCCCATGCCCAAAGGATCAACCAATGTAGTTTTCCTTAATATGACTCCTCCTCTGGTGGTAAACCCTTCAAACCCATCCGCATCTTCAAATCAAAACCAAAATCAAAAACCTCAAAATTATTTTGTTCAAAAATAATACACTCCACTAAGAGAGTCTTATGATTTAATTTTGGAAAAATTATTGAGATCATCAACAATCCAACTTCCACAAATTAAACCCCCTCAATAATTTGACTCATCTCATCATATACCAAGTTGGTATAAGGATAACAAGTTTTAAAACTACCATCACATCATTAGACACATTATTGATAGATGCAAGACCTTTAAAAACATATTTCAAGACTTGATTGATAGAGGTTGTATGTAATTACAAATGCATCATGTCTAAAAATCAATCCTAACTCAGAGAAGATAAAACATACCTACACTTCTGATTGGGAACACATTTTTTAAGTGGTAGCATGACCAATATGGGGATCTACTAAACCTGGTTAGGGGATCTCTTATCACAATACACCATGCTAAAGAGGGTTCTAAAGCCTCTAATTTAACATAATTATGAAATAACCCTAAGGGGGTCCTAGGTTTTGATATTTCACCTAAACTAATAACAAGTAAATTAAATTTAATCTAGTTCTCACCAAAGCTTGTGGCACAAAGTGGAGGTTATAAAAAGTAAAACTAAACATGCATACAAGACATATACTCACGTCAATGTATACATAATCCTAATACATGAAAGAGGAGCATAAATACATATCTATCTACTCTTACACAAGGATAAATATAGTTAGGAATACTTACCTTTGAAGACTAACCTATCAAGCCTCAATCTCTCTCTTGGCCAAGGAGTTTTGTAAGAGGTTGTTGTGGTATGTAAGGATGACAAGGATAAATCAGCTTTAGGCTACACAACCTATAAATGCATCTAAAATATTGATCCACAAGACAAGATTTATATCTCTAAAGAAAGTATGGAACCCTAAGCTTTATTCCTCTAGTAAAATGGTTAATAATCAGATGTTCATTCACTCTTATTTATTATTTTGCTTCTTTTCATCAGATGATAGAAATGAACTTGTATTTATAGGTAGACCTGACCCTAAACCCTTTTAAAAATCCTAGTAGATAAGGTTGACCCAGTTGACCTAGCATAGTTTTAGATAATAATTCACTGGGTCATGAGCTAGGTTGGCCAAAGGTCAACTAGCTCCTAAGTGAAAACTAGCTTGAAACTATACACGATTGACCTAGTTGCCAGTATAGTCAACTGACAAAATGGGATTTAGATGAGGAAAAGGAAGATAAAATGTATCAAATGCTTGGAATGGTTACAATAGAGAATAACAAGCTTATGATTAATGGTTTTAGGATACAAGTGTGTAGATAACAAGTGTAAAAAGGGAAAACAATCTTGCAAAGCACTAATGGTTTACTCACCCCTTTCTCTGTGCACCCTTTAAGACATGCACTCAAAGAGATTGAGACTTGATGAGTTCCTAAAAGATATAAAGTGTCATTAATTGATAAAAGTTTGAAAATATTACATGTATACATATGCCCCAGTCTAATCTCATGACATGTCATTTGAGTGTAACATGGGATGGTGCTTCAAGAAATAGAACATGATAACACATAACGTTGATGCTAAGTAAAGTGTAGTAAGTTGAAAAAAAAGATAAATGAAAGGATAATTGAAAAACACATACCTTTACTTAACTTAGTATTTTAGATAAATAAGTAGACTACAAGATAAGTGAAGGTGTCCAATGTTAAGAATACTAGGTGAACTTATAAAAGTTAGTGTAAAAAATAGCCAAAAATTAAAAAAATTGGAAGATAGGAATATAGTAGTGAAAATGATTCTCTGCGTCATCACAAATCCAGAACATTTTATGGTTCAAAAAATGGATGATTAAAAAAAAATATAAAGGCAAAATAAAGAATCTATTAGAAAATAATTGAAATATTTAAATTTTGAAAAGTTATTTTAAATAGGGTGAAAATGAAAGTCATTTGTCATTTTTGACTTGTGAAGGAAATAAAAAGATATCTAAGAGACCAAACAAGCTAGGATGGTGAGGAGATGACAGGCCAGGTGAGAGGGACCCCAGAGGTGGTAGCGGGTGTAGAATAGGTAGGCAACTAAGAATATTAAACTTGTTTTTGAATATTTTAGTGATTTAAGTGTATTTTTAGAAATTTGTATTTTTAAGCATTTATAGATGTCAAAATGAAACCAAATCAGGTACTATGGGTAGGAAAAACTAATAGGGAAATGGGTTTGAAGGGTTTGGGGAAATAGCTACTAGAGGGTACTTATTTCAAAAAATTTAAGGGGTCGACAACAAAAATAACTGGGTCAACCCAATCGACATAGTGGGCTAAAAAATGATAAAATCCACATTGCCAACCTAGTAGGTATATGCTGACCCTATACATTTTGTAGACTTCTAATCTAGTAAAGTTTGATAACTATGTAGAAAATTCTAGTAGGATAATTCAATACTAAGGGGAGGAAAATAAGAGGGTTGACTTAGTTTTTAAAGTCAACTAGGCCAAAAATAGGGAAATTTTGCTCAAACTAGTTGGACCAAAGAATTAGAATAGTATAAAAATGCATGTAAGTGGTCGAAAGAGTGCTAAAATGACCAACTAAAGGTTAAGAGGGGTGATTAGGATAAAAATAGGTTAAAATGAATAAACTAAATTAATTTAGTCTTATTTTTTATTAATATTTTAAAAATAATGTATTTTGACTATACATGACATGGAGGATCTAATACATCTTTTGTTGTTTCCTGATTGTAGGGGTGACTAAGATTCTATCATTTGGTAGATGCATTGTGGCTACTAGATCTATTGTAGCACCTATAAATAGAGTATAGGGCTAGATTGGTATCTATAGGCCTAAGATGTATAGCAAAGATGTGTAAGATACCATTGAGCTTAGATTTATTAGTCATGTTCCTGGAATGATGGGAATGATTGACTAACACCTTCAATTAGGAGGTGGAGGGGATACTATAGAGGTGAAAATCACCCTAGAATATGTGCATGCCATCCTAAGATTATCTATAGCAGGGAAATTTGTGACTATTGGGATACCTAATAGCAATGAGGAGAGGATAGCCTTAGTTGTATGGGCTACAAGCTAAAAGAGGATATACTCAAGCTGAAGGGTAAGCATGTTTGATGTGTATACCTCAAGTTCTAGATAATTGGAAAGATATGATAGGACTTGTGATAGCATAAGTGTTGTGCCACAAGTTAGACGTTAAGGTACCAATCTTCGTGATAGCGTTGATCTAGATGATATTGAAATATAAGGTTTTATATGACCTGGGATCTATCATCTAGGTATAGCTCGTATATGATATATATGGAGTATTGTCTAGAGGGTAAAATTCTATTAGATTGATCAAATTATTGATAACATGGATCTATGAGAGTTTCCCCATGTATCAGCCAATTGGGTTGTCCCCATGCAATCAATGATAGGTCATCACAAGTATAGAGATGGAGATAGGATCAGATAGTAAAGGTTATGCCCCACATGCTAATTCTATATATAGTGAAATGAGTGGATATAGTATGGTATCCATATGGGCACATCATTACTACATGGCCTAGCTAGGACATAGTTGCACTAGTTTTGGCACAAATAGAGATGACAAGACATTATACTCGATGGATAAAAGCATATATGATGTCATGAATATAAGGGAAGATGGGCTTACCTCACCTAGAAACACTGATAGTGGTGCCCACATTATGGGCCTAAAATATTAGAGAGCCATGGGGGAGAGAAGGACAGGGCCACCAATGGTGAGGATGATGCTCAAACCATATTGTGAGAGACCATTGATTGGTTGAGCATGATAGGTAGTAGAGTGAGAGGAGATGGGGGTGGAGGTAAGATCACCATAAGTACCACTACTATTTCTAAAACAAGATGACAAATGACCACCAAGGACATGACATCGATAGAGGTAGGAGTAACAATAGATAACAAAGATAGTACTTGTCTTAGATGACCTAATAGGTGAGCCAAGATAGATTTAGACTATAGAGAGACCACTCAAGGATAACCTAAGATGGGTATAAGTGGCATATATAGGATTTTTTTAGGAGATGATCAATAGAGGAAGTTATTAGAGGCCACATTGATGGGGAGACCATGTTCAATGGTCTCATGGATGGTGATATAGTAGTGGTTAACACATAGATAGGTAATAAAAGATGGTTTAATTTTGCTTTAAATTTTTTAGGTTGTGGAGCTAAAATCTTCACTCAAATGCAAACATGGAGGTTACTGAGTGTCACAGTCACTGACATCGGTCAGGACAACTGACATCGTCAGGACAACCGATGTCGGTTAGGTGGAGACAGGAAGCTATCGACATCAATCAAGGATCGATAGACGTCGGTCATCCTCAGATAGATAAGGACCGACGTCAGTCACCTGTGTAGTTTTGGAACTATCAGTTTCATGAATAGTTTGTTAACGAACCAATTATTTTCATGTTAAGGACTAATTTTAGTCTTGAGCTACGGTTTTTAATTATTGTAATTAGAAAGTCTAATTATTGTTTGTATGGGATCTATTTAATAGACTCATGGGCTATATTATAAAGTGTGCTAGTTAGAGTTGAGCTTGGAGCTTGGTTAGCTCCTCCTAGTTCTATAGGGGTGCCGAGTGTGTATGATCAGGTAGATCTATGGGATAGCAAGATCTGGTAGAAGATCCACTGGGGTACTGGTTTGGAGAATCATAAGGACATGGTGAGGCAAGGACAAGGGTTCTTCAGGATGTAGTGAGACCTACATGTGTAAGTAAGATCAGTTTGATTTGCAGGTTGTTGCAAGTTCATGGGAGATCTACTTGGAGTGCATTGTGTAATCGGTTGAGTATGTGTGTATACTCAGTGTACTGGCAGTATTGTTACTGACTGGTTGGAGGTGAACAACAACTCTATGCTTGAGTTGTTTGTTGTGACTGTAGTTGAGAGAGAGAACTCTTGAAGAGATTTACTGTTTACACCCTAGAGGTGTGGGAGCCCTAGAGGAGTGTGAAAAAGAGTGTGGCATATTCTTTGTTGTATTTCCTTCTGTAAGAGTATTAATACAATTGGGTATTGTCTCTCATATTTTGTGTTATTTCTAAATTCTAGTTACTTGTTACTTCTGGTTAAATTTTGTGTTTAGTTGCTTATACAAAGGTAATCAATTGTGCTCCTAGATCCTAATAGTTGGTATCAGAGCTTTATGTTCTAGATTCCTGACAAAGTAGTATTAGAGCTATTTGTGGTTCAAGATTCCTGACAAGTGGTATCAGAGTGAGGTTACAGGGAGCAGGTTTGTGTTTGATTATAGGTCACTCTCAGGGGTTTCTGATTGAGTGGGAGTAAAGTAATGGCAGAAGAAAGTAAGCTAAGAATGGAGGAACTCAATGGCAAGAATGGTCAATTACGGTATTATGGAAAGAAAGAGCAGGTAAAGAAAGATTGCTGGTTGGTAAAAGATCAGCATGAAGGAGCATGTGTTGCAGGTATTATTGCACTGGTTGTTCTTATATGTTCCTCGGATAAAGTAGAATCTTGGTTTATAGATTATGTTGCCTCTTTCCATGCAGCCCCAAATAGAGTATTTTTCCATGTTAAGGTCCATGGAGACTTTGGAAAGATTTATTTAGGGGTTGGTGAGCCTTGTCAAAGTATTGGCAAAGGGGAAGTGTAGCTGAAATTGTAGACAGCCAGCACATGGGTGTTGAAGGAGGTCATGCAGGTCCCAATTCTGAAGATGAAGCTAATTTCTTCAGGAAAGTTGGGTGATGAGAGATGCATAGGAACTCTCATAGCGGATGCACTTGAATTAGCTGGTGGTAAGAAAGTAGGTACTCTTTATCTACCTACTTGTATTACTGATTCTTCTTTTGTTGCGAAGATGTGGCTTTGTAGGCTTGGTCACATGAGCAAGAAGGAGATGCATGTTCTTAAGAGGAAGTCAGATGTGTTTGACAAACTTAAGAATTGGAAATCCTTGGTGTTTATGGAGGAGATGATGGACATAGATCAACGGATGGGATTTAATAACTCTGAGCAAGGCAATTTGGATAGGGTTTTAATTCAAAGTAAGCTCATGGGTAAAAAGTCATCACTCATAGAAAAACACAGTTACTGGCATCAGTCAAGAGGAACTAACATCGATAAAACAAGTACCGACATTGGTCATGTGTAGACAAGTAAAGTTGGTAATGTTAGGTAGGTGGACACCGACATCAATCGGGTGGACACCGGCATCGGTAAGGTAGTCAATGTCGGCAATCAGGTTAGTCATAGGGAACCGATGTCGGTCGGGTGCAGACTGGGAGGTGACTGACATCAGTCACTGATAGAATAGATTTTGGGTAGAAATCAAGTTGTCAAGGAGTCTCAAATGCCCATGTGGAGGAATAAAAGTGTAAGTAAGCCTCAAATTCATTATTCCCCTTCTTTATACTTGTTTCTCACTGCAGAGTAGGTAGGATCTAGGAAACAGTGGGAGCATGGCATGAATTCTTCAAAAGAGAACCAAATGGGAGATTTGGTAGAGTTGCCAGCTAGGATGAAAGCACTGAGAGATGAATGGATTATTTAGTTAAATAAGAGAGGGAATGGACACGTGAGATAGAAGGCTAGGGTATATGGTCTTGACAAAGCTGCAGGATAGTGGTACAGGTTTGACAGGTGTATGACAAAGCATGGCTTTAGTCTATGTCATTGTAACCATTGTGTTTTCTTTACCAGGTTGGATGATGATTGCAACATTATCCTGTTACTGTATGTTGTGTGTATGCTTATTGTAGGGTCACACATGCAGGGTTTTGTTGAGCTAAAGGTAAAGTTAGTTCAGTGGTATGTCATGAAGAATTTGGGAGCAGTGAAATTCTTTGGCATGAGTTTTTCTAGATACATGGAAGGTCACAGGTTGATTTTGTCTCTAGATGATTATGTGGATAAGGTAGTGGTGAGGTTCAAGATGCGGGATGTAGAACTAGTTTATACACCTATGGATGGATAGTTCATAGAACAGGGTCCCAATTCACATGATGAGGTTAAGTACATGTGTACTAGACATATTTTTGCTCCAGTAGTGGGTGTTGTTAGCAAGTTCATAGCTAATTCAGGAAAGAAGCATTAGAGAGTAGTTCAATGGGTTCTCAGGCATCTAGAGGGACCAGCAGTAGGTTAACATGCTATGCAAGGTCAAGTTTTTTTCCACATGGGTTTGTAGATGCGGATACGGCAGGTTACTTGGATACATGTGGAGCACCACATGATTTGTGGTGGTTGGTCTTCAAGATTGAGCTTGAAGAGGGATACAAGCCAGGAAATAGATTAGATGATGTATAGGTACAGGTACAAGTGTAACTATTTATATATAAATGGGAGATTATTAGGTTATGGAGCTAAAAGCTTCACTCAGATGCAAACATGGAGGTTGCTGAGTGTCATAGTCGCTGACATCGGTCAGGACAACCAACGTCAGTCAGGTGGAGATAGGAAGCTATCGACATCAGTCAGGGATCAGCTGATGTTGGTCATCTCCAGATAGATAGGGACCGATGTCAATCACCTATGCAGTTTCAAAACTATCAGTTTCATGAACAATTTGTTAACGAACCAGTTGTTTGCATGTTAAAGACTAATTTTAGTCTTGAGCTACAGTTTCTAATTATTGTAATTGAAAAGTCTAATTATTGTTTGTATGAGATCTATATAATAGACTCATGGGCTATATTGTAAAGTGTGCTAGATAGAGTTGAGCAAGGTTAGCTCCTTTAGAAGAAAGAGAGCAAGGATAGATCCTCCTAGTTCCACAGGGGTGCCGAGTGTGTATGATCAGGTAGATATACTAGATAGCAAGATCTGGTAGAAGATCCACCGAGGTACTGGTTTGGAGAATCATAAGGACTTGGTGAGGCAACAATAAGGGTTCTTCAGGGTGTAGTGAGATCTACATGTGTAAGTAAGATCAGTTTGATTTTCAGGTTGTTGCAAGCTCATGGGAGATCTACTTGAAGCATGTTGTGTACTTAGTTGAGTATGTGTGTATACTCGGTGTACTGGCAGTATTGTTATTGACTGGTTGGAGGTGAACAACAACTCTATGTTTGAGTTGTTTGTTGTGACCGTAGTTGAGAGAGAGAACTCTTGAAGAGATTTGCTGTTTACGCTCTAGAGGTGTGGGAGCCCTAGAGGAGTGTGAAGAAGAGTGTGGCATCTTCTTTGTTGTATTTCCTTCTGTAAGAGTATTAATATAATTGGGTATTGTCTCTCATGTTCTATGTTATTTCTAAGTTCTATTACTTGTTACTTTTGGTTAAATTCCATGTTTAGTTGCTTATACAAAGGTAATCAATTGTGCTCCTAGATCCTAACAGTTGGTATCAGAGCTTTATGTTCTAGATTCTTGACAAAGTGGTATTAGAGTTGTTTGTGGTTCTAGATTCCTGACAAATGGTATCAGAGCAAGGTTATAGGGAGCAAGTTTGTGTTTGATTACAGGTCACTCTCAGGGGTTTCTGATTGAGTCGGAGTAAAGCAATGGCAGAAGAAAGTAAGCTAAGAATGGAGGAACTCGATGGCAAGAATGGTCAATTATAGTATTATGGAAAGAAAGAGCAGGTAAAGAAAGATTGCTGGTTGGTAGAAGATCAACATGAAGGAGCATGTGTTGCAGGTATTATTGCACTGGTTGTTCTTATATGTTCTTTGGATAAAGTAGAATCTTGGTTTATAGATTCTATTGCCTCTTTTCATGTAGCCCCAAATAGAGTATTTTTCCATGTTAAGGTCCATGGAAACATTGGAAAGATTTATTTAGGGGTTGGTGAGCCTTATCAAAGTATTGGTAAAGGGGAAGTGTGGCTGAAATTGCAGATGGCCAACACATGGGTGTTGATGGAGGTCATACAGGTCCCAGTTCTAAAGATGAGGCTAATTTCTTCAGGAAAGTTGGGTGATGAGAGATGCACAAGAACTCTCACAGTGGATGCACTTAAATTAGCTGGTGGTAAGAAAGTAGGTACTCTTTATCTACCTACTTGTATTACTGATTCTTCTTTTGTTGCGAAGACGTGGCTTTGTTGGCTTGGTCACATGAGCAAGAAGGAGATGGATGTTATTAAAAGGAAGTCAGATGTGTTTGACAAACTTAAGAACTGGAAAGCCTTGGTGTTTATGGATGAGATGATAGATAGAGATCAACACATGGGACTGAATAACTCTAAGCAAGGCAGTTTGGATAGGGTTTTGATTCAAAGTAAGCTCACAGGTGAAACGTCATCACTCACAGGAAAACATAGTTACCGGCATCGGTTAAGAGGAATCGATGTTGATCAGACAAGTACCGATGTCGGTCATGTGTAGACAGGCAAAGTTGGTAATTTTAGGTAGGTGGACACTAACGTCGATCGGGTGGACACTGGCATTGGTCAGGTAACTGACGTCGGTAATCAAGTTAGTCGCAGGGAACCGATGTCGATCGAGTGTAAACTAGGAGGTGACTGACATTGGTCACTGGTAGAACAAATTTTGGGCAGACAGCAAGATGTCAAGGAGTCTCAAATGCCCATGTGGAGGACTAAAACTGTAAGTAAGCCTCAAATTCATTATTCCCCTTCTTTATACTTGTTTCTCACTGTAGAGTAGGTAGGATCTAGGAAATAGTGGGAGCATGGCATGAATTCTTCGGAAGAGAACCAAATAGGAGATTTGGTAGAGTTACTAGCCGAGATGAAAGCACTGAGAGATGAATGGATTCTTTGGTTAAAGAAGAGAGGGAATGGACACGTGAGATGGAAGGCTAGGGTATATGGTCTTGAGGAAGCTGCAAGACAGTGGTACAGGTTTGACAGGTGTATGACAAAGCATGGCTTTAGTCAGTGTCATTGTAACCATTATGTTTTCTTTACCAGGTTGGATGATGATTGCAACATTATCCTGTTACTGTATGTTGTGTGTATGCTAGTTGTAGGGTCATACATGTAGGGTTTTGCTGAGCTAAAGGTAAGTTAATTCAGTGGTATGTCATGAAGAATTTGGGAGTAACAAAATTGTTTGGCATGAGTTTTTCTAGAGACATGGAAGGTCACAGGTTGATTTTGTCTCCAGATGATTATGTGGATAAGGTAGTGGCGAGGTTCAAGATTCGAGATGCAGAACTAGTTTGCACACCTATGGATGGATAGTTCACAAAATAGGGTCCCAATTCACATGATGAGGTTAAGTACATGTGTACTAGACCTATTTTTGCCCCAGTAGTGGGTGTTGTCAGCAAGTTCATAGCCAATTCAGGAAAGAAGCACTAGAGATCAGTTCAGTGGGTTCTAAGGTATCTAAGAGGGACCAACAGTAGGTTAACATGCTATGCAAGGTCAAGTTGTTTTCTACATGGGTTTGTAGATGCGGATACGGCAGGTTACTTGGATGACATGTGGAGCACCACAGGATGTGTGGTGGTTGGTCTTCAAGATTGAGCTTGAAGAGGGATACAAGCTAGGAAATAGATTAGATGATGTATAGGTATAGGTAAAATTATAGTTATTTATCTCCAAGTCAGAGATTGTTAGGTAGTAGAGCTAAAATCTTCACTTGAATGCAAACATGGAGGTTGTTGAGTGTCATAGTCACCAATGTCGGTCAGGACAACTGACGATGGTCAGGCAGAGACAGGAAGCTATCGATATTGGTCAGGGATCGACTGACGTTGGCCATCCCCAAATAGATAAGGACTGACATCGGTCACCTGTGTAGTTCCATAACTGTCAGTTTCACGAACAATTTTTTAACGAACTGATTGTTTGCATGTTAAGGACTAATTTTAGTCTTGAGTTGTGGTTTCTAATTATTGTAATTGGAAAGTCTAATTATTGTTTGTATGGGATCTATATAATAAATGCATGGGTTATATTGTAAAGGGTGCTAGATAGAGTTGAGCAAGGTTAGCTCCTTTAAAAGAAAGAGAGCAAGGATAGCTCCTCCTAGTTCCACAGGGGTGCCGAGTGTGTATGATCAGGGAAATTTGTGAGATAGCAAGATCTAGTAGAAGATCCACTGGGGTACTAATTTGGAGAATCATAAGGACTTGGTGAGGCAAGGACAAGGGTTTTTCAGGGTGCAGTGAGATCTACATGTGTAAGTAAGATCTGTTTGATTTGCAAGTTGTTGCAAGTTCATGGGAGATCTACTTGGAGTGTGTTGTGTACTTGGTTGAGTATGTGTGTATACTTGGTGTACTGGCAGTATTGTTATTAACTGGTTGGAGGTGAACAACAACTCTATGTTTGAGTTTGTTTGTTTGTTGAGATTTATTGTTTACGCCCTAGAGGTGTGGGAGCCCTAGAGGAGTGTGAAGAATAGTGTGGCATCTTCTTTGTTGTATTTCCTTATGGAAGAGTATTAATACAACTAGGTATTGTCTCTCATATTCTGTGTTATTTTTGAATTCTAGTTACTTGTTACTTTTGGTTAAATTCCATGTTTAGTTGCTTATACAAAGGTAATCAATTGTGCTTCTAGATCCTAATAGTTGGTATCAAAGCTTTATGTTCTAGATTCCTGACAAAGTGGTATTAGAGCTGTTTGTGGTTCTAGATTCCTAACAAGTGTTAATCAGAGTGAGGTTCCAGGGAGTAGGTTTGTGTTTGATTATAGGTCACTCTTAGGGGTTTCTGATTGAGTGGGAGTAAAGCAATGGCATAAGAAAGTAAGCTAAGAATGGAGGAACTCAATGGCAAGAATGGTCAATTATGGTATTATGGAAAGAAAGAGCAGGTAAAGAAAGATTGCTGGTTGGTAGAAGATCAGCATGAAGGAGCATGTGTTGTAGGTATTATTACACTAGTTGTTCTTATATGTTCCTTGGATAAAGTAGAATCTTGGTTTATAGATTATGTTTCCTCTTTCCATGCAGCCCCAAATAGAGTATTTTTCCATGTTAAGGTCCATGGAGACTTTGGAAAGGTTTATTTAGGTGTTGATGAGCCTTGTCAAAGTATTGGCAAAGGGAAAGTGCAGCTGAAATTGTAGACGGCCAACACATGGGTGTTGAAGGAGGTCATGCAGGTCCTAGTTCTGAAGATGAGGCTAATTTCTTCAAGAAATTTGGGTGATGAGAGAAGCACAGGAACTCTCATAGTGGATGCACTTGAATTAGTTGGTGGTAAGAAAGTAAGTACTCTTTATCTACCTACTTGTATTACTGATTCTTCTTCTATTGTGAAGATGTGGCTTTGTAGGCTTGGTCACATGAGCAAGAAGGAGATGCATGTTCTTAAGAGGAAGTTAGATGTGTTTGACAAACTTAAGAATTAGAAATCCTTGGTGTTTATGGAGGAGATGATGGACAGAGATCAGTGGATGGGATTGAATAACTCTGAGTAGGGTAGTTTGGATAGGGTTTTGATTCAAAGTAAGCTCACAGGTAAAAAGTCATCACTCATAGGAAAACATAGTTACCGGCGTCGGTCAAGAGGAACCGACGTCGATCAAATAGGTAGCGACATTGGTCATGTGCAAATAGGCAAAGTTGGTAATGACAGGTAGGTGGACACCGACGTCAGTCGGGTGGACACCTGGTGTCGGTCATGTAACTGACATTGGTAGTCAAGTTAGTCACAGGGAATCGACATCAGTCGAGTGCAGACTGGGAGGTGACCGACATCGGTCACTTGTAGAATAGATTTTGGGCAGATAGCAAGCTATCAAGGAGATCTCAGACGCCCATGTGGAGGATTGAAAGTGTAAGTAAGCCTCAAATTCATTATTCCCATTCTTTATACTTGTTGCTCACTATAGAGCAGGTAAGATCCAAAAAATAGTGGGAGCATGGCATGAATTCTTTGGAAGAGAACCAAATGGAAGATTTTGTAGAGTTGCCAACCAGGATGAAAGCACTGAGAGACAAATAGATTCTTTGGTTAAAGAAGAGAGGGAATGGACACATGAGATGGAAGGCCAGGGTATATGGTCTTGAGGAAGCTGCAGAACAGTGGTACAGGTTTGACAGGTGTATGACAAAGCATGGCTTCAATCAGTGTCATTGTAACCATTGTGTTTTCTTTACCAGCTTGGATGATGATTGCAACATTATCCTATTACTGTATGTTGTGTGTATGCTTGTTACAGGGTCACACATGCAGGGTTTTGTTGAGCTAAAGGTAAAGTTAGTTCAGTGGTATGTCATGAAGAATTTGGGAGCAATGAAATTCTTTGGCATGAGTTTTTCTAGAGACATGGAAGGTCACAGGTTGATTTTGTCTCCAGATGATTATGTGGATAAGGTAGTGGCGAGGTTCAAGATGCGAGATGTAGAACCAGTTTGCACACCTATGGATGGATAGTTAATAGAATAGGGTCCCAATTCACATGATGAGGTTAAGTACATGTGTAATAGACCTATTTTTTCCCCAGTAGTGGGTGTTGTCAGCAAGTTCATAGCCAATTCAGGAAAGAAGCACTGGAGAGTAGTTCAGTGGGTTCTTAGGTATTTGAGAGGGACCAGCAGCAAGTTAACATGCTATGCAGGGTCAAGTTGTTTTCTACATGGGTTTGTAGATGCAGATACGGTAGGTTACTTGGATGACATGTGGAGCACCACAGGATGTGTGGTGGTTGGTGTTCAAGATTGAGCTTAAAGAGGGATACAAGTTAAGAAATAGATTAAATGATGTACAAGTACAAGTGCAGTTGTTTATCTCCAAATGGGAGATTGTTAGGTTGTGGAGCTAAAAGCTTCACCTAGATGTAAACATGGAGGTTGTTGAGTGTCATAGTCACTGACGTTGGTCAGGACAACCAATGTGGTTAGGTGGAGATAGGAAGTTGTCGACATCGGTCAGGGATCGACCAATGTTGGTCATCCCCAGACAGACAGGGACCGACGTCGATCGCCTGTGCGGTTCTAAAACTGTCAATTTCATGAATAATTTGTTAACAAACTAGTTGTTTGCATGTTAAGGACTAATTTTAGTCTTGAGCTGTTATTTCTAATTATTTTAATTGGAAAGTCTAATTATTGTTTGTATGGGATCTATATAATAGACTCATGGGTTGTATTGTAAAGGGTGCTAGATAGAGTTGAGCAAGGTTAGCTCCTTCAGAAGAAAGAGAGCAAGGCTAGATCCTCCTAGTTCCATAGGGGTGCCGAGTGTGTATGATCAGGTAGATCTGTGGGATAGCAAGATTTGGTAGAAGATCCACTGGGGTACTGGTTTGGAGAATCATAAGGACTTGGTGAGGTAAGGACAAGGGTTCTTCAGGGTGTAGTGAGATATACATGTGTAAGTAAGATTGGTTTGATTTGTAGGTTGTTGTAAGTTCATGGGAGATCTAATTGGAGTGCGTTGTGTACTCAGTTGAGTATGTGTGTATACTCGGTGTACTGGCAATATTGTTACTGACTGGTTGGAGGTGAACAATAACTCTATGTTTGAGTTGTTTGTTGTGACCATAGTTGAGAGAGAGAACTCTTGAAGAGATTTACTGTTTATACCCTAGACGTGTGGGAGCCCTAGAGGAGTGTGAAGAAGTGTGTGGCATCTTATTTGTTGTATTTCCTTCTGAAAGAGTATTAATACAATTGGGTATTGTCTCTCATATTCTATGTTATTTTTGAATTCTAGTTACTTGTTACTTCTGGTTAAATTTCGTGTTTAGTTGTTTATACAAAGGTAATCAATTGTGCTTCTAGATCATAACAGTTGGTATCAGAGCTTTATGTTCTAGATTCCTGACAAAGTGGTATCAGAGCTGTTTGTGATTCTAGATTGTTGACAAAATTTTACTTGAGATATACTAGAGATAGATATATTCTAATATATATCAGTGATCTAATATCTATCTAGTGTGATTTTCATAGGTGTAGCAGAGGATGAGGAGATGAAATAGAGGTCCCCAGTGAGGGGATCACTCCATGATGTCATAGATGAGGCATTGATGTTGTATGACCCCACTACACTAGAGGATCCTAGGGTACCATCTACCCCAGCTCAAGCAAGATCATTTAGACTAGTAGCAGAGGTTGTAAGGAAAATATGAACACATAAAGAGGGGATGTAGCCACTATTAAATATGGGTATAGGTGAGACATGGGCATGGTAAGCCCTGGTTGAGGAGAGAGATGCACATCTAGCTATAGTGACACATATGACACAAGCACATACATGCCTAGGATAGAGTAATACATGTAGCATCCTTGACCCATATGACATTGGTACAAGAGTAGGAGAGAGTGACACACATAGTGGCCCTGACCTATATGATACAAGTATAGGATCAGGAGTGACAAATCTAGTGACCCTGGCCTAGTTATCATAGGTATAGGTTTAGGTAGCTCATCTACAGGGGCAAGTGTCAGGATTGAGATCTTAGATAACCTCTTTACAAAATTTTGCTCGAAGGGGTCAGACTAAGGCATCCATAGGTAGAGTGGCTACGCCACAAGATAGGTAGTATGGGGCCCATCCATAGAGTTAGAGTATTGTGTATGGTTTTATTTTGTGTTAAAAAAACTCATGATATATATAGAGATGTTTCATTTTGGCAGATGGATGTTGATTATATGCATTTGCATTATAGTTGTGGTTGTGGATGCTTGTATATATTTATTTATAACACATGTATTTAACTATTTATTGTATACGTTACATGAAATATATGATTTTTGGTTTCTTTTCTATCATTATGTAGAACACATGCATAGTTAAAAAGAAATAGGCAAAAAGGACTTGGTAAAATATAATCAATCAAGAAATGTACTACACACTATTTCACATTGGGAAATGTGTAATAACAAAAAAATGACTAATTATAAATAAATACAGGGTGGTAAATTAATATGGTAAAAAGGAATTTATTTTTATAAAAAATAAAAAATTATCACCAAATTAAAATAAGTAAAATCACACTAAATCACATTAAGAAATATGAAAATTATGTAATAAAGTGGAAAGCACATGAAAGAAAAAATGGTATAAAAACAAATCAATTAATTCATTCAATCATACTAAATCATGTTGGGAAGTATAAGAGAAACAAAATTGGTGAAATTTGGGTCTTAAATTTATCACACTAATTGAAGCTGGGAAGTATGAGAAATTTCAAGAAATGGTTGGATTCTTACATGTGATTGGAAAATAAGAAGATAAAAGGGAAATAAAAATGAATTAAGCATAAAAAATATTAGATAAATCTAGTAAGCATGTCAATGACGTGTAACTTCATGATCAATCATATCTTATCTCATATTTGACACATGTAATTTTGATTGTGGCTTAAATAATTGGAAAATTTTGTGAGGGACAGGTCTTATCCATGGTATTACACTACAACTCACAAAGGGAACACCAATTAGATGGAATAAATGTTAAAATATGGTAATAAGGGATTTTGGTAATAGGAATGTGAAATTATGGTAATTTGTGAGGAAGACCAGGTCCTATCCATGGTCTTACAATACAACTCACAAATGGAATCCCAAGGGGAGTGATCAGTGAACTAAACAATATTTCTCAAGAGAAAATATGAGGAACGTAGGGAATGAAAAAGGCAATGCAAAAATCATAAATTAGGCATATTATGAGAATAATTTAGGAGACAAGAGGTATATTAAGGACATATGAAGACACTAAGTGACTAGTGACCATCAATATACAAAGAAAACCTATTCAATATAGACACAAAGCTTTGTAGGTAAATAAGCATGATACTAAGATGAACTCATGAAGGTAGAATGGTACAAGAAAATTAAAATGGACCTACCTTCCCATGTTGTGTTTCTCATTCCTCAGGACCTCTTATAGAGTCATCGGTCTACTATGAAGATTGGGTACTTATGTGAGAAACTAGGTATCACTAAAAGATTTGTTATTCTCCTTTTCTAATCTACTAGCCTATCACACCCCAATCAACCTGAGCTCTATCATGAGGCTAACTATGGACTTTGAGCTTTCACTATACAAAGGAGGTGTGTTTTAAATCATGTATTTTAGTTTGATTTGACTTTTAAGAATTTTAAAATGTTTTTACCTTTTTGGATCATTGCCTTTTGTTAAATGATTTGGATTTTAAATTTTTTAAAGGATTTTTAAGATTCCTCCTCTATATAAACTTGGATGACCAAACATGAAAGATAGATTGATACACATGAATGAAATATAAGCTTAGGCTAAAGGAAGATAAGTAACCAAAGACAAGACTGACTAGAGCACTTAGGCTTAATAATGAACTAGCATGTTATCTCAAGTCTTAACCATGTATATGATTATCTTTTGAGAAAGGAATAAAGGGAAAAATAAGATCCAAATTGGACTGGTAAAAGGAGATTATAATGATATTAATTATTTGCTAATTGATCACATGGTAATAGGGAATGACAAAAGGGAACAAGGTTTGTATAACCAAGCATAATGATAATTATCCTATGAAAAATAGAGATAACAAAACAAACAATACGGAAGAGAAAGAGAGAGTTTCTAAGAAAGAAACTCAAGAAATAAAGTGAAATCAATGAGAAAGAGAAATATCCATAAGTGAACATAAATGATAGTATATGTAATATAGAGTGTGAAAGTAAAGTCACCATGTAAGATAAATAATAATTTGACATAAATTTAAATGATATAATAGATAGATAAAGATAAGATTGGACCACACGTCACAATCAAATGAAAATGTAAAAGCACCATGCATGTGCTCATAAATATTGATAAATTTGCCCACACACATTATCCAAAACATCAGATTGATCTTTATGAAGATGGATGTGAACTATTGTTAATGTTTCATCAATCTTTAATGAAAACTAGGAAAATACTTCACGTATAATATCCTCAACAAAAAAGGTAGGAATGTTTGATGGATCATGCTAAGGAGGGATATAAAGTAATGGATGCTTAGGAGAATGCATGGGAGTAGGCTCTATAGGTCATGAAGGGATCACTAATGGGGAAGGATCCACAGGTGAGGGATTCACATGTGGAGAAGGATCCATAGATGAGGGAAGTTCCACAGATGAAAGAGTCACAGGTGGAGGCATAGGACGTGATGAAGGGACCTTGGGAGGGGATGGAACCATGGGAGAATAAGGAGGATCCTTCTTGTGAGAATAACCTATGTGAGGAATGATATAAGGTTTGAGAATATCTATAAAGTTATCCTTAATGTGTTTCTAAAGGATTCGATAATGATCAATGTGATGGGTGCCACATTAGTGCCAAAGATAATACACCTTACCATATTTAAGAAGTACCTTCAAGGGAGGTGTGGCTTTATCTGAGGACTGAGGGGAAGAAAGATGTAAAATATCAATATATTTTCATATCTTGCAATAATGCATGGATGAATTATTATCTATTCTGTGGATGTAGCATATATTCCTATGAGTAGGATTAGTAGAGGTACTGATAAGACGAGGTGTAATAGAGAGTAGAAGGAGGTTGGGGAGGCTTGTCAACCCATTTGGTGGGTAATGTAGCCATTGGAGGAAAAGGAAGCAAACCATCCCCAAGAGAAGGTGATGGTGGGGAATGAATGGGACTAGGCTCAATAAAAGGAGCAATGGAATTGGAAGTAGGGATAGGTTCAACAAAAATAGGAATAGAAGCAGGCTCAACTATAGAGGGATCATCAATGGGATAAACTATAGTAGGATCAATAATGGGATCTCATGTGGGATCTACTGAGGGAGGGTAAGGATCTATATAAGGTTGAATAAGGGTAGCATGTATCTTAGGGATATATAGACTATAGGGGTTAGGGTACCTAGTAAATCAATAAGGCCTAGTCATAGCAAGATCCATTAGCATACTCTTATGAGGATCCTCTAAAATTGAAAGTGTTAGTACCATCTCTACCATATGATAAAGAGTAAAAATACTAAAATTAGGGACTATAAATGAGGGAATACAAGAAGATATATGAAAAGACTCAAACAAAAAGAATGATAATGGATAATCTTAGCATCATAAGCTTGAACAAGACCACCTAGGAATGGATCATCTAAAGAATAATCATCATCATAATTAGGGGTGTGAATATAAATAACACAATTAGGGATGACCTTGCCATTTGATGAAGTGTGGTGAATATAATGTCGAGTTTTAGTTAGGATAATGGGAATATCATCACAAGGTGGTTTGAGAGAAAGAGGCTACAATGAATTAGAAAGCTAAGAAATGAGATGAGGTGAGAGATAATTTTTTTTAATCTTTATGTTGATCTCATCAGGTTCATCATCATCAAAATCTAAGAGGTTAGGGAGAATTTTCCCAGTGATTTTAGGATGGCTATTATAACCTCTGGTGGATTGATGGGAAAATTGAAGCATTGAGACTCACAAAGTGGAACACTATGTAAAGGTTTAAGAGTAAGGATATTGAAGACACCATGGTCTTCAAATATTTGAAATTTTAAAATTTAGTGTCACCCTAAATCCTATAAATGGCTCTATTGTGAGTGAATTTAATGCATTGGTAGGCAGAAGAAGCAACTGCTCTCATATAGTGAGTTCATGGCCTAACAAGGAAGATATTATAGGAGAGGGGAATGTTAAAGATCATTACCTTCACATGAATGGTGATAAGTGTGATAGTAATGAGAAGCCACACATAACCTAAAGGAGACATTTGCCTTTGATCATATCCTTAACATGTGTTATGTGTGGACTTGAGATTGCATTCAAAATATCTAAGGGTTTTGATGAAATTGATAGAGGTGACATAGGTTCTAGAACCCTCATTAATCAATGAAATATTGACCTGGATATCACCTATTTTGACACTAATGAATAAAGGAGGATCATTTTCATGAAGAAAAATCTCACTGAGAATATTAAAAGTGATAGTAAAGTTTAAGGAAAGAGAAGTGTCCATTATTTCATCAACATGGATGGACATCTCTTCACATTATTGTAATATGATATCCTTAGATCCAGATAAGGTTGTTTCACGTCCTAATAGGGGAGGATGATGGATATTAATTTTGAACAATAGTTTCATAAGATGGTTTATATGATGTGGAGAGGTCCTCATAAGTTCAAGGAATGGAATTTGGGATGGGAGATTAATGAGTTCCATAATGGGATCCCACTCATCATAACCAATAAGAAGGTTTTTATAAATAGGTGCATAATAATTAATGAGGTCCTCAAAAGGAGGATTCAAAGTGAAATGGAATTTGTGTTGATAAAAATAATAAGTTTTAAAACAAGGTTATAAGTTATGTTGAGAAGTTGAAGCAATTGGTTCAGGTTGGTTTTGAGAATTGGTAGAAGTGTTAGTAGAAAATTTATTATCATTATTTTTAGAAGACAAAAGGATGGTAAAAATATAATGGGAAGTGTTATCCAAGGGATAATTTGGAATTGGATCATCAAAAACTATAAGGTCATCTTACCCCAACTCATTTAAATGTGTTGGAGAAGAATCTTGGATAAAATGAAATGTTCAAGATAATGGAGGAGTGTAGATGGATTGAGAATAAATAAAAGCAACCATCCTTCACATATTAGTCATGTTAACCACATTCTCTTCAAAATTAGGGTCAATAAAACTTTATACATTATTAGTGTAAGGGGTGGGATTATCTTGGGTATCTTGATTAGGTTGATGATTAGGAAGAGAGTCTTTATAGATAGCCAAATCAACATTAGCTTGATTTAAGGCTTAAGATTTAGTATGTGCTTAGTGAGCCTTAAAGTCAATATAATAGGCTTGTTGACACTTTCTAATGATAGAATCATGATCAAAATTAATACCAAGAAGAAAATCCATAGCTAAATCATAGAGATTCTTACAAGTCTCTTTAGAATGACCCCAACTAGCATGAAACCAACAAAACTTGTTAGGATCATACTAGGATGAGTAGGATGAGTAGGATCAAGTTCTCATAGAAGAGGCCTAGGTAGATGATTAAGTAATTTAGATGAAGATAAGGGTTTGTAAACATTAATGGTATTTGGTGAAGATAAATGAGGATTGGTATATTGTTGGGAAGGAGGAGATGGTTTTGAAGCTTGGTTAAGAACAACAACTTGAATGGTGTAAATGGTGTCATAATAATCCAAGACACAATCATTATTATCATTAAAATTTTTGTTCTTAAGTAAGAGATGAGGACCTGTAAAATGTTGGGTTGGCTTGAATTAATTCATAAATAAATCTTAACATGTGGCTTGGTTAATATGCTCTTCTAAAGTACACGGAGAGAGTATAGACCCGATATTGTAACTTGGGGAAAAGAGCATTGGTAAAGAGATGGAAAAGGTTATCATTGGCCATGTTATATTCACATTTGTTGGACAATATTTTACACATTTTAATAAAAAATTAGGTAGTTTCATTTTCAAGTAGATTATAATTTATGAAGTGGACCAAAGTGTTTTTGGGAAGGTCACTAGTTTGAAATTATTAAACTAAAGTATTCACTAAATCCTCCAAAATAAGAATGGAATGAGTTCTAAGTAGATTGTACCAATCTAAAGCATCACTTGTGAGGTTTTTGGATAAGATCTTGTTAGTAGCAAAGGTTTTAAATTTTACCTAATCCTTATAATGATTTCCAAATGTTTTAAGATGAAGGGTAGGATCAGTTAATCCATTATAAGAAATGGTAGGGGTGATACCTCCTATATCAATATTATCAATTTGAGTGCTAAGAGGTTCATTTTTAAAAATTTTAATGGTTTTGTTGATCAAAGGAGGTTGAGGGATGAGATTAGCTTAGGAATATTCAAGAGGATGAGGGGGAACATTTTTATTACGTATGACCCAAGTCATTGGTTGAGGATGAGTTTGAAGATGGAGAAAGTGATTTTTCATTCTCATCATTTGATTTTTATTAGGATCTTGAAAGGTATTCATTTGATTGAGTGTTTGTAATAAGATTTGGTGGGTTTGATTAGCATTGTTATCATTATTTAAAGTATTAGAGTTGGAAGAAGTGGCTTGAGTACCACTATTGGTATTGATAAGATCTTGAGAGGAAATATGAGAATGTGAAGAACTAGTGGTAAAGTTTTCCTGTGAAGGAAAAGAAGGAATATTCAATAGATGAGAAGAAGAAGCACTAGAAGTGTGATTACCTTGAGTATAAAATGATGAACTAGTGGAAAGATTGAAGATAGTGGATCTTATGAGGGGCTCACTAGATGTAGAACCTACCATGTTAGTGGATATACTAGGCATGGAGGTTGAAGAAGTTAAAGAAGAAGAGGTCTTGGCATGAGAAGGGGTCATAATCAAGGGAAGAGGCTGAGAATAAAAGAAATTGGTATCTCCAAATCCATTTGAGAATGTGGGAGTAAGTGAATGAGGCTCTTCATACTGACCACTAATCATAATATGGTAAATGGTATAGGTATTATTTCATCTATTTTAAGGAAATTCAGAGATAAAGAAGAGCATTTTAGGGTTATACTCTAATTCAAGTTGATCTTTTATGGAAAATAGAGGATTACACTTTAAAAATTAATGATGAGGTGTCCCATAGTTTATTATGTAAGTAGATATATGAAAATTACTTATATCCAAGAGAGGAGCCCTACTTTACGTATGGGAGACCCTATGAGGGTGGTAAGACTCATCATGTTTTTTGAATTCAACTCAGTGTTAACTGCAAACAAAAAAGTTCATGATGAAGGAAAAAGACTAAAACATGAAAGAGAGATAAGAAAGTAAGAAAAAAATAAGTAATATAAATAGTATAAGGTTGACTAGATTGACCTAGCACAAAAATCAAGGATTAAAAATAGTACAGGGTCAATTGGGTCATCCTAGCATAGCAAACAAAGGCTCAAAAAGTGTACAGGGTTGACTAAGTCAACCAAGTATAGTAGAAAGGGAAAATTAGATAGCCTATAATAGACTATGTTAACTAAAATGATCATGTATTGAGATAAGAATAATTTTACAAGTATTTTAAAAAGCAAAAATTAAAGGGAAACACACAATCAATTAGATCAATGGGGTTGATGCAATTGAGGCACACAGCACAAAACCTTGCACCAATGCTATTTAATGCAAGTTTTTGCAATACAACACATAATTTGATCAAAGAGCAAACAATCAACTTGAAAATTAAAAGGTAACTAAGTGGTCAACTTGAATTTTGTTAGATTATTAGAGTATAGCTTTAAATGTGATAGGAAGTTGTCTGTAAGCAAGGAACTAAAAAGAAAACTAAGGATAGTTTTAGGAAGTTTGGACTGAAAGGAATCTATATTGGCAATGGTATAGGATTGGTGTTGTGGTCTACCCCCTCACTTCACACAATGCAATGATAAGGGTGTTAGGTGCTTAGCCATAATATACCATTGTCCACATGTTTATACTTGGCTTGAAAACCAAGTTGGCTTCCCCCTTGGTGATGAAATCTAAGTAGGTTAGCCTTGGGTAGACAATTATTAAATTGCTTGTTTAATATTTTTTTATTTAGTCATGTGTGCATAAAATATAAAATAATGTAACTAAATGGTATATTTAAAACCACCTAATTAAACTATGTGATTTATTCTAAGCATGCAAGAAACAAGAAATGGAAGTGTGAGCTAATTACTAGCATATAAATGTTAATTCCAACTTTGAAACATGGTATAGTGTCAATGTAGTTGATAGTATATGCATAGAATACAAAATAGGGTCAACAATGTCACCTTTATATTGTGGAAGCAAAAGGTTTGAAAATGAATAGGGTTGACAGGGTCAACCTAGTTATTTAGATAGTACACATAATATAGAACTAGATCGATAAGGTTTATCTAGTTGACATACAAGGGCAGTTTTAAAGACTATAAACTATGAAAAGAAAAGACTATAAAGAAAGAGAGAGAGAATAGAAAGGAACCTTGGTGGTTTTGAAGATGTAGAGACATGAGATTACTACAAAAAAAACCTTGTTAAATTCTTAAAAATCCTACTAATAGGGTCGATTAGGTGGACCTAGCTTTGCAGAAGCCTATTGTTGAGTGTCTAAAATGTATATGGTTGACTAGGTTGACCTAGTAGTCTAAATATGATGCCTAAAAGTGTACAAGGTTGACTGGGTTGACCTAGTAATTTAGACTGGATGTCTGAAAGTCTAAAAAATTATACTGAGTTGACTGAGTCGATCTAGTAGCCTATACCTAAAAAAGAACTTACATAGAAAGAATAGAGTCATGTGGATGCAACTATGTTTTATGCACAAAAGTTAGAATTGTGTCGACATAATCAACCTAGTATTATGAATATATGATAATAAAAAATGATAAAATAAAGAAATAAGTGAAAAAAAATCCTACAAGGGTTAGATTCACATTGGATTCACCAGAATGTATGCAATCAAAAATACATCATGTCTATAAATCAATCCTAACTCAGAGAAGATAGAGCATACCTACACTTCAGATTGGGAACACATTTGTTAAGTAAGAGCATGACAAATATGATATTCACTAAACCCGATTAGGGTATCTCTTATCAAAATACACAATGTTAAGGAAGGTTCTAAAGCCTCCAATCTAACATAATCACACAATAAACCTAAGGGGGTCCTAAGTTTTGATATTTCACCTAAACTAATAACAAGTAAATTAAATCTAATTTAGTGCTCACCAAAGCTTGTGGCATAAAGTGGGGGTTATAAACAATAAAACTAAACATGCATAAAAGACATATACTCATGTTAATGTATATAAAATCCTAATACATGTAAGATAAGCACAAATGCATATCTATCTACTCCTATAAAAGAAGAAATAAAGTTAGGAATACTTACCTTTGAAGACGAACCCATCGAGCCTCAATCTCTCCCTTGTCCAGGGTGATTTGCAAGAGGTTGTTGTGGTATGTAAGAATGACAAGGATAAATTATCTCTAGACTAAACAACCTATCAATTAATCCAAATGACTTCTCCACAAGGTAAGATATGTATCTCTAAAGAACGTATGGAACCCTAAGCTTTATTCCTCAAGTAGATTGGTCAATAAGTAGATGTTCTCATCCAATGAAAAAAATGAAATTGTATTTATAGGTGGATTTGAACCTAAACCCTTCCAAAAATCCTAGCCGATAGGTTTGACCCAATCAACCTAGCATAGTTTCAAACAATAATTCACTAGTTCAACTAAAGGTCAACTATCTCTTAAGTGAAAAATACTTTAAAACTATATAGGGTGGACCTAGTCGACCTAGTATATCCAACTAATAAAATGGGATTTAGGTGAGGAAAAGGAGGGTAAAATGTAGAAAATTCTTGGAATAGGTATAATAGAGAAGAACAAGCTTAGGATTAATGGTTTTATGAGATAAGTGTATAGATAACAAGTGGCAAAAGGTAAAATAATACTTCAATGCACTAATGGTTTACCCACTACTTTCTTGATGCACCCTTTAAGGCATCCACTTGGAGAGATTTAGTCTCGATGGGTTCCTACAAGAAACAAAGTGTTAATAATTGATAAAGTTTGAAAATATTATGTGTATACATAGGTGAAATTGTAATGGATAATCCAAATGCACCTCCAAACCAAGCTCTTGACATTTTCCATAAACCTTTTCCAAACCACCCATATTCTTCAAATAATGTGCATACAAATGAAAAAACTCTCCATAACCACAAGGTTCATACCGAATCAGTATCCTTAATGGACTTAACATTGAAGAACCCATGACCCAAATAACCTCACTTATTCCACTTCCCAATTTAATGGATAACCCAAACAACCTCACTTATTCCATTTTCCAATTTATTTGAACCAACCCAAACAATTCTACATATTCCACTTCCCAATACAATGGAACCACCCATCCTTCCTTTGGAAATCACTCACAAGGAAGATGACATCATACTTACTCCACTTCCCTCAATAGTGGAACCACCCATCCTTCCTTTGGAAATCACTCACAAGGAAGAAGACATCATACCTACTCCACTTCCATCAATAGTGAAACCACCCATCCTTCCTTTGGAAATCACTCATAAGGAAGATGACATCATGCCTACTCCACTTCCCTTAATAGTAGAACCACCTATCCTTCCTTTGGAAATCACTCACAAGGAAGATGAAATCATACCTACTCTGCTTACCTCAATAGTGAAACTACCCATCCTTCCTTTGGAAATCTTAACTAAGTAAGATGACATCATACCTACTCAACTTCATTAAATAGTGAAACCACTCACCCTTCTTTTATAAATCATGCCTAGGGAAGACAAAACCATAACCATCCCATTTCATCAACCACTTAGTCTCCCCTTGGAAACCCTTTCTGAGGAGGTCAAGTCCACATATAAACCATTTTTAAGATTGGTTCAAAATCTTGAATTCTTATCACAACCAAAACTTGACTAAGCTACATTTTGGCACCATCTTGGACTTCCATACCATATAAAGGAGACAAAAAACCTATCAATCACCTAACCTTAGACCACAAAAAATTAACCACCCTCACCTCAACCAAACTAGTAAAATCATCAATATCTCAACATTCAACTAATTCAACCAACCCAACTACCTTAAACACAATAAAAATAAACCCAACAACCCCACTCAAGCCTATCAAGAAATTGGGTGTTCTTCCAACCCAAAACCTAACTCATCCACCCTTAAAATTTGATTTGACACCACAAACCCAACCTAAATACCAATAACTCAAACCAAGGAGGAAGGTCAAACCACTTATGACTCAAAATCTTAAGACTATTTCTCCTCCCATCTCAACTCCACCCTTCATCCTAGGGCCATACCCCTTATCTATTTTAGGACCTCACCCTTTGACTTTATTGAAGATGCCAAACCCTCCAACAAATGGACCACAAGATAAACCTCCTCTTATTACCACACCTCCAACTATCAACACCAAACCTTCAACCCCCAAACCATCAACCAAAAACATTTCACAAACATCAACCAAAACTTCACTCATATTACCGACACCGAAAAGGGTACCAAACCCAATAATCAAAACAAAGACTTCAACCCTCTTAACACCATGGGTAGAATACTATGAATTTTATTACAAAACTCAAACATAACACTACCTCCCATTAAACCATTCAACCCTCTCAGACCAAAAATCATTGTGGTTCAACAATAACCTAATTTATGCTTACCATAGAACACCCGGCCTTGACATTGAGAATTACAAATATCTTAAAGATATAATCCATAAATTATATGATAAAGAATACCTTTTGATAGAGGATCCTTCTCTTATTTCACCCACCAAAAAAAAAAAAAAATACCACCTCACACAAATTTACCTCCAAGCTCTCATCAAAGAGTAAGGAATAACTAAAATAACCTACTAGCCTACATACATTTCAAATTGAGACCATCCATGTGGTCACTTGATCATAAAATATAAATTATAAGGGAAAAGATAAAGTATCCATCCCTTAGACATATCCTTCTTATATGGAAACATCCAAATCACCTTTGCCAAAACCTAAGATTTCTATCTTGGGTACACCTCAACCCAACCCATTAGGACTCATACATATGTCAGTTCTCAAACAACTACACCAAATCCTGATGAAGATGACCTTATAAAAATTGATCCAAACCTCACCTAAATACTATCAAGCCATGATGGAGGCTTTACAATAAATTGAGGTCCAACCTTAAGATCCTCAACCTCTAGCAGCCCTTGTCGCATTCTAGGATTCTGAGATACCTCCCATCCACACAGATGATCTGAATCTTCCTTTCTTCATCATAGGCTATATTAATCAAACCCAAATCAAAAGATTCATGATTGATGTGGGAAAAAATATCATCCCATGCCTATGATCAACTCAAACTTCCCAAAAATATCATGTCCTAAACTAATGTCATGTTACGATCTTTTAATGACATGATGGCAACCACCTTTGGAATAGTTGTCCTTCCCATATGCTTAGGCCATCAAACTCTCCCCAAAATCTTATACATTATAGAATGAAATTTTGAGTACAACATACTACTTATATGCCATTGGATTTTAATCATGTGTTGTGTACCTTTAACCTTGCATATATGCCTAAAATTGAACATGATGGTCAACTTCACAACATCCCCACTAACCCTAGTCCATTTAAGTCATTCAACATGACTTATAGTTCAAACATGGTCCTCATTATATTGAAGGATGTAACCCATCAAAATTCCACCAATGAAGCTTCTACAAGATCAATCAAACCCTCTTCCAAAATCCTTAAGAAAAACCCCTTTGAAATCCATGTTCCAACATCTTTAACTTGGATAATACCACTTGTTGATTCTCAATACCCTTCCTACTCCTTAAAAGTATGTAAATCTTGATTAGCATACTCATTATGATCCTAACATTGGAACTATCATCTATTTTGGTCCTCCTAACTACCAAACTAATTTTACTTATGGGGGACTCGATCAACCACCTTCAACTCCTAACACCTCACCTTCTATCAAACCATTCACCTCTAATTTTTCCTTATTGGATAAACTAGATTTTTCCCAAACATTCCTTTATTGGTGTGCTTAGAAAGGATTAATATTAGGCTATTATAATCATGGACCACATGATATTATCCCAAATAAAAATCAAAATCCTTATGAGTGATAGGCCCTTGGATTTATCAAACTAGAAAAATTGACCAAAACACCTCTCATCTCAATCATTGAGGAAGAAAACCTATCTTCACCTACCTCTTCTTCTTCAGAGTTTGATGACCCTGATTCCATCCCTCCTAACATTTTCTTATAACCAAAAATTGAAATAATGAGAATTCAATATTGGTGACCTCATCTTAAAGTAAAATCAACACATAACTAACATGGAAAGAAACAAGCGGGGAAAGTTTACTCCTAATTGGCTTGGACCATTTATCATCATGCATAAGTATGGGTTTGGGACTTATCAATTATCATCTCTTGAAGGAAGAAATTAAATAGATCCCATTAATTTTTTGTATCTGCATCTATTCTTTTGTCAAAAACAAGTTCTCAATCACCGCGTGTCTAACTTAAGCTCGCCACTTATTTTACAAACTTATCACCTTCATCTCTTTACTTTAAGAATAGTCAATTAAAGAAAAGAATCATGTGATTATCCATCATAGTTTTAGCCTAATCCTAAACATGGGTACAAAGGTTCTACCCATAACATGATTCTCATGGATACTTTTTGATCCTTATAAAATGGATCCCCATGGTCATTATCTTTTTAACCTCTATCACCCATCATTTAACCTTCTTGTGCTATGATTTTACTTTCAGAAAGGGAAAATTTAGACCTATATATGCTAGTCCATGTCTAAAATAAAAACAAATATATTATGGGTCATATTTAAACTTACAGACTGCTCCCTTGAAGCACAACTACCAAAACTATTTTGAATTGCTCAATAAGATAGATTGCTCCCTTGAAGGACATCTATCAAAATCAAATAAATCCAAGACCTAGACCACTCCCTTGAAGGATGGATAAGTCAAAAAAATTTCAAAAATCAATCACATGGAAACTTATTTCATTGATTAGTTCCCCCATCCTATCAACTAAAAAATCATCAAAATACCCTAAGTCAAAAGTCAAAAACAAAAATATATCCCAAAGAAAGTTTCCCACATTAATCAGCTTTCACAAAACATTATTAGACTTCCTGCATTGATCAATCTACACTAAAATAAGACATGGAAATGCCTATAATGATTCTTATGTCACCTTCATAAGGGGAAATTCATCCGTAAAATAAGGTTACACTACCCTCCATTCACCTATCTATAGTATATCACCCTTTTTCACCCTCCCAATCAAGAGATTTTGAGCTTACTTGACACAACATGATAAAGTCACTTATTTAATAAATGAACTAACAATAATGACAAGAAGGCAAGGGGATTATGTACATAGTCCTACCTATTGTAAATATATCCTTTTATAATGAGATAATTTAACCTCCTTATTATAATTTCATGACTACTTATTGAAATAATCATTAAGGCATGTGTCTTACATTTTTAAGTCATTGTTTCCCAAACCAAATTGTACACCAAATTGGACAACCAATTTGTACACATAAAACCAATTTTTTCAACACAACCACATTCAAAAAATCATAAACACATATTATAACACATTATTTTCCACCAAACCACCAATCAAATCACATCAAACTTGGTCATTTTGGCCTACCATTTGCACTTTTTACAATAACCTTGTCTTGGTCATTTTGACTACATAACTACCTCACCATACTTGATAAACGTGTGCTAATTTTGTGAAAAACCCTTTAGGTGAACCAAAGCATGACCCATTTTAGTCCCAAAACCTATGACCATTTTATCTTCTCAAGATCAAATCTTACTTTTGGATCCTTGAGAACATAAACATCTCAACTAGGAGACTTGAGTTTATAGGTGTGCATCATATCAACTAAGCCTAACATTATGGCCTAGTTACCTAGTCACTTGTATTTCTAGTACAACCCTATTTACAAACTACTTCAACTATGTTATCCTAGTCTATGCATGATATATGATATTGTAATTAATTGCATTCTTTGTTCTTATTCACGCTTAAATTCCCAACTAACCAACACACCTTGTCACCAAATTATTCACTTGTCAAACCCAAACCCAACTCCATTTCACATAATTGATTCTTGATTTGAGGGAGAACACCTCCTCACACACTTGGGGCATCCAACCTTTCACAAACCATTGGTTTTTTTTTTCAACTTTTTGATACAAACTGCACAATAAAAAGGGGAAGATGTAGACACTAGAAAACCACACCAATAGTTCTAGATGTCACAACACACCCCTTTCAACCCCTTGGCCCCTCTTTGGTTTAAACACTTATTAAAACCCTTTAAAGATCCATTTACCCCTACCTAAATGTTGCTAATTATTTATTTAATTAAGCTAATAAACCCCTATTTCCACCTCACCCTCAGACCAAGTCCCATGCCAACTCATTGCCACCTTGACCTGGGACTAATACACCTAAGTCCTAACCACCTAAGACCATTTATTGCTCTAACATTTACTCCCTAACCTCCTTAAACTATTTATACCCATGTAATCATACTCTTTTAAACTAAACTGAACCATTTATTTTGGTCCTAACTTCCAAAATTAAGTGCAAAGCACCATTTTTAGTAAGTTAGACCTAGTCTACCATGATCGACATTGGTCATCCCTTGATCAATGTTAGCTGACTAGGACCAGCATCAATTACTTATGTCTTCCTAGTATCTTTATTTCAGAGGTTAAAGGAGCTAAGTCTGAGTACAATTTGACTCTTTAGAGCTTGTGAGGGAACTAGAAAGCTGAAAAAGAGAACCAAAGACTTTTCCAAAGGCATAAAGGAGTTGCACTGATAAACTAAAGGTTTTAGCACTGTTACTCTACCTAGATTCTTCTAGGTCTCCATACAAATTCTCTTAACCTTCCATCCACTTCCAATCCAACACTATTGTGTCAAATAATAATCTATTGTTATTAAATCAATTTCAAAGTTACATATCTTAGCATTTATTTTTTTATTATCTTTATACCTTCCCCATAGCCCCAACTACCTATGTTAAAGATTATGCACTTCAACACTCCTTTGCCATCAAACACCCATCAACCTTATATAATCCTTTTGAGCCTAAAACTTTTATCTAGATATTCTTGAGCTTCATTCCACCCCTCATGAGCCTATCCCAAACTTTAGCCAGCCCAATAATTCTTCAAAACTCTATAAAACCTAACCATTCTACCAAAGTTAAAAATTGTGTTTTTACATGATGACCAATGCTAGTTCTTCATAACTAGTGTTGATTTATAGAGACTAACATGTGTCTCTATGTAAACATTCTTCCTAGAAATATCAAGCTAAAAACAACCATTTAAACCCATCAAAATCCTTATTTCTTAATCAATGTCACAATATAGAATTGGGATACAATAACCTGACCTGACCTTTTATCACCTTAGAATTTCTTTCATGAAAATTAGCTTAGTTTGTTTTAAAAGGAATCAAGCAATATTAAAATATTTTATCATTCACTTAAATTAATTTTTCATTTTTTTACTTAATCATTTCTTATCAGCATCTTTTGGATGCAATTTGTTTTAAAAAGAGGGTTGACAACCATCCAAGGAAGTTTCATACTTCTAAGAGAAAGCATTTTCTAGGCAACCCATTTACCAACCATACTAATTCAAACTTGTTTCAATATTATTGATTTTTAGGTCATTCTTCCCCAGCCAAAGAGGAGTACTCATAATGTTTGGATTAATAGAGCACAAAACCATATCCATGTTCACTTACACCTTCCCCCTTAATTTAGTTTTACTTTTTTTCATAACATAAAAGGAAAATGATTTAAAATCTAGTGAAACATTATGGCATGTCTAATGGGACACCTAATTTTTCTTGGGTTCATAGTCCTTTTAGGACATTTAGAATTTCATTAGTGAATAAATCATCTAATTTCTTTAAAAATCTTAGAATCTTTTCATTGCATTTATCTATTTCTAAAATTCAAAATAACTTTTTACTTATTCACTTCTAAAATCACAATTACTTGCTTTCCTTAATTTTAAACTGAGAAGGCAAAATCTCTTTTTTTTTTCTTTTTTTTCAAAGTAAAAAGTCATTTTTATCGTTTTCTTTCTTTCTAAAATTTGAAAGGCAATTGTCCTAGGATCTAATTGAAACTTTCTTACACTTAGGTTGTATTTAGAGGTTTTATATTCATTAAAAGTAATTGAAACTTTCTTTTGGGATTAAAATCAACCTTGAATACATTTATTGCCTATTTACTTAAGTCGCATAGCTTAATTAATTGGGTAAATAAATCATGTGCCAATAGATTATTTTCACACACATGTCAAATAACTTACAAAATCAACTCATCAAAACCTTGACATAAGGGAACTAACTGGGATTTAATCACCTACTGATAACCTTCACCCTGATTATCCTACTTGTATATTATCACCAAGAGAAGTAATAACTTAGTACATTGACTGAGTATAAACTCTAGATATCAAGTATGTACTAGTAAAGCACCTGACACCCTTCTGATGTGGTGTGTGAAGTGAGGGGGTAGGCCCCAATACCAATCCACATATTGATTTCAACATAGAAAATTTGAGCCTAATCAACCTAAAACTATCTGTAGATTACATCTTCTAGTACCCATTTCAAAATCCAAGTGGAGTCTCAAAATTCTAAACTTAAGGTATAACCCAAAAATAAGATAAAAAGAACCCTTAGGATATAACGTAATTTTAGTATGTGTGATATTGTTGACTTTTCTTCTTTTCTCTATTTTTGAGGTAGTGATTTTGATTCTATCATCTTGTAAACTTCCACCACTTTATTTCATGGTCTTGACACAACAAAAATCTAGAGACCAAGCCAACCAAAACCAACCTCACCACTAATCTTCTTCCTCTTCTTCATCTATGGAGCACATTATATATGTAGAGAATTCTCCTAAAAATTTTAAGAGTCCTAATGTTCACAATTTTTTGCTCGAGGGGACATGGACTTCACAAACCTTCTTGAAAATAACCCAATTTCCCTCCAACATTACCTTACCTTAGTTTCCAACCATGCCCCTACTTCAATTCCTTCTAGTGAACCCCCTTATGGCATGCCTACTCACCTTATGGGTGAGGCTTTAATTTCTACCATTTCCACTACCCAACATATGGTAACTCAATTGTCATCTTCTATAAGTGACCCATCTACTAGTATTTCCCAAAAAAAATCCTCTATTACCACACCAACAAATACCCAATCACCTTAAACTTCCACCAAACCCATAACCAACTCTTCAAATGTGGGGTCAACCCAACCAATAAAAACTCAAACACCACTAAACATTAGGATCCCATCCATAGTGTGGTTTCCCTAGCTCTTATCACCCAAAACCAAAATAGTCAAACATCATCCATATTATTTCACAACTTAGAGTTTTTATATCATCCATTCTTCTACCTATGAGTACATTGGTAACCACACACATTCAACAACCAAACCCAACCGTGCCCATGTATCAACAAGTATCCAATGTACCTAATCAAGGATATGTCCCAAATCAACAAGTATACATGCCTCCCATATCATCCCAACCTTTCATAACCAACTATCAATAGGTGGTATCTACCCAACCTTAAAATTCCTTAAACATGCAATACATTACATCATCATAAAAAAAACAAATACCTTATAACTATGGGTGTGCACCACAAACCAACATCATCAAGATGTTAATGGATAAAATTATACCTTTAGAGACATCAATTTTTGGAGCTCAACACATTTTATCTTATGACCAAATTTTTAATGAACCTATTCACCCTTTTGTACTGATTTGTCCTTACCTCACTCAATGGGAACTTCCTAAATTCACAAAGTTATAAAATAAGGAGGATACCCAACAACATTTAATATCATTTAGGAATTCATGTTATCTCATCACCTATGATAATTCTATTATACTTTGAACCTTTCCCATGTCTTTAGCAATACCCATGCTAGATTAGTATAGTATTAGATCGAGGCACTCCCTCTTTTCCTTCACCCAACTCACACAAAATTTATTATATGATTTATCTATAAATATTTCCAATAAAGTGTCCATAATTGAATTGAACTCTATTCACCAAATTGAGGATGAATCCATTGCATATTTTGTTTCTCAATGGAAGGGGTTAAAAAACCAACTTTCCTTTTCCCTACCTCAATCAGAATTGATTTAACTTTTCTCTCAGGCATGTGCCAAGAACATTTCATCTACCTTACAAGTTCAAACATTATGTACCTTTGATGAATCATTTTCCATGGCAAGGATATTTTAAATTTGAGTGATTGAAGAATGCATATTAAACCTTATAAATAAAAATGTCAGCTTCAAGTCTATTGAAACTTCCTCCAAACCACCCCAAGCCCAAAATATCAAACAATGTGGTTATCCTTAATATGTATCCTCCTCCAATGTTAAACCCTTAAAACCAATCCACATATTCAAATCAAAAACAAAATCCAAAACCCTAAAATTGCTTTTTTCAAAAGCAATACACTCCACAAGGGGAGTCTTATGATTCAGTTTTGTAAAAATTGTTAAAAGCATCAACAATCTAACTTCCACAAATTAAACCCATTCAATACTTTGACTCATCTCATCCTATACCAAGATGGTATAATGAGAAAAAAAATTTTAATTTCCATCACATCATCAGACACATTGTTGATAGATGTAAGACCTTTAAGGACATAGTTCAAGACTTGATTGATAAAGGTAAACTTGTAATAGATAATCCAAATGCACCTCCAAACCAATATCTTGACATTATTTGTCAACATTTTCCAAACCACCCACATTATTCAAATAATGTGCATAAAAATTTAGAAACTCTCCATAACCATGAGGTTCATATCATAAACATTATCCTTAATGGACTTACAATTGAAGAACCCATGACCTAAACAACCTCACTTATTCCACTTCAAAATTTAGTGGAACCAACTCAAACAAACTCACTTATTCCACTTCCCAATTTAGTGGAACCAACCCAAACAAATCCATCTAGTCCACTTCCCAATATAGTTGAACCACGCATCCTTCCTTTGGAAATCACTTACAAGGAAGATGAAATCATACCTACTCCACCTCCCTCAATAGTGGAACCACCCATCCTTTCTTTAGAAAGCACTCACAAGGAAGATGACATCATACCTACTCCACTTCCCTTAATATTAGAACCACCCATCCTTCCTTTGGAAATCACTCACAAGGAAGATGACATCATACCTACCCTACTTCCCTCAATAGTGAAACTACCCATTCTTCCGTTGTAAATCTCAACTAAGGAAGATGACTTCATACCTAATCCACTTCATTCAATAGTGAAACCACTCACCCTTCTTTTATAAATCATTCCTAAGGAAGAAAAAACCATAACCATCCCACTTCATCAACCACTTAGTCTCCCCTTGGAAACCCTTCCTGAGGAGGCCAAGTCCACATATAAACCATTTTCAATATTGGTTCAAAATATTGAATCCTATCACAACCAAAACTTGACCAAGCTATATTTTTGCACCATCTTAGACTTCCCTACCATACAAAGAAGGATCCAACAAACTTATCAACCACCCAACCTTGAGCACAATAAACTTAACCACCCTCACCTCAACAAAACCTATAAACTCATCAACATCTCAACCTTTAATCAAATTAACCAACCCAATTACCTTAAACACAAGAAAAATAAACCCAACTACCCCACTCAAGCCTATCAAGAACTTGGGTGTTCTTCTAACCCAAAACCTAGCTCATCCACCCTTAAAATTGGATTTGATACCACAAAACCAACCTAAATACCAAAAACCCAAACCGAGTAGGAAAGTCAAACCACTTAGGAATTAGAATCTTAAGACCATTTCTCCTGCCATCTCAACTTCACCCTTCATCTTAGGGCCATACCCCTTATCTATTTTAAGACCTCACCCTTCCAATTTTTTGAAGATGTCAAACCATCCAACAAAGGGACCATAAAATCAACCTACTCTTATTACCACACCTCCACATATCAACACCAAACCTTCAACCCCAAAACCATCAACTAAAAACATTTTGCAAACATCAACCAAAACTTCACTCATATTACCTACCCCTAAAAAGATGCCAACCCCAACAACCAAAATAAATACTTCAACCTTATTAACACCATTAGTATAATAATATTCTACTATCCTAAAAAGGTTGTTAAAAACCTCAAACATAACCTTATATCCCATTAAAGCATTCAACCCTCTCAGCCCAAAACTAGTTTGGTTGAATGATAACCTAATTTATGCATACCATAAAACATCTGGGTATGACACTAAGAACTACAAAGCTCTTAAATACATAATCTTTGAATTATAAGATATATATGACCTTTTTATAGAGGATCCTACTCTTAGTCTACTTATAAACCAAAAAATAAAAAGTACCACCTCACACAAACCTACCTCTAAGCTCTACTCAAAGAGAAAGGATGAACCAAAGTAACCTACTAGCCTACCTACATTCCAAATTGATGCCATCCATATTGTAACTCAGTCAAAAAATCAAAAGGATAAGGGAAAATTTAAAGTATCCATATAGTGGGCATATCATTATTCTACAAAAAATTCCATATCACCTTCACCAAAACCCAAGATTTTGATCTTGGGTATACTTCAACCCAATCCATTGGGACTCATACATAGGTTAGTTCTTAAACAACTACACTAAACCCTGGTGAATATCATGTTGTACAAATTGATCCAAACCTCACCTTAACACCATCAAGCCATGATAGAGGCTTTAAAAGCAATTGAGATCCAACCTAAATATCCTAAACCTCTATTAGCCCTTGTTAGATCCCTTTAAGTATCAACCCTTGTCACATTCCAAGATTTTGAGATACCTCTCATCCACCTAGATGATCTCGATACTCTCCTCTTCATCACAGTCTACATTAATCAAACCCAAATCAAAAGGGTCATGATTGATGGGGGAGATAGTATCAACATCATCTCATTCCATGCCTATGATCAACTCAAACTTCCCAAAAATATCATGTCCCAAACCAATGTTTTGTTATGATCTTTCAATGGCATGATAGCAACCACCTTTGGATAAGTTGCCCATCTCATATGATTAGCACCTTAAACTCTCCCTAAACTCTTTTATGTTTAATAATGGGAATTTTAGTACAATGTACTACTTCCAAACCATGTATTGTGTAACTTTAACCTTGCATAGATGCCTAAAATTTGAACATGATGGTTAGGTTCACATCATCCCCATCAACCCTAGTCTATTTAAGTCATGAAACATGAATTATCACCCAAATAAAATCCTCATTAAATTAAGGACACAACCCCTCCAACTTACACTATCTAATATTCTAAAATCTCAACCATACCCTCTTCCCAAATCCTTTATAAAGACCCATTGGAATCCATATTCCAACATCTTTCTCTTGGATAATAACACTTGTTGACTCTATATACCCTTCCTACTCCTAAAAATTATGGAAATCCTGATCAACATCCTCACTATGATCCTAATAGTGGAACTATCTTCTCTTTTGATCCTCTTAACTGCCAAACCAACTTTACATATGGGGAACTCAATCAACCACCTTTATCTCCTAACACCTCACCTTCTATCAAACCATTCACCTCTAATTTTTCCTTCTTGGATAAACCAAATTTCTACCAAACATACCTTCATCATTATTCTTGGAAAGGATTTAGTTTAGGTCATTATGAACATGGCCCACATGAGCTTATCCTAAGTAAAACTCAAACTATTTGTAAGTGATGAGGCCTTGGATTTATCAAACTAGAGAAACTAATCAAAATACCTCTCATCTCAATCATTAAGGAAGAAACCCCATCTTCACCTACCTCTTCTTTAGTGTTTGATGACCCTGATTCCATCCCTTCTAATGTTTTATTATAACCAACACGTAAAATAATGAGAAATAAACATTGGTAACCTTGTCTTAAAGTAAAATCAACATGTAAATAACATGTAAATAATCAAGTGGGGTAAGTTTGATCCTAATTGGCTTGGACCATTTATCATCATGTATAAGTATGGGTCTGGGACTTATCGGTTATCAACCCTTGAAGGAAAGCTAGAACTTGATCCCCTCAATGCTTGCATCTACATATATTCTTTTCTTAAAAATAAGTTATCAATCACCTTATGTATAACTTAAGCTCATCCCTTATTTTACAAACTTATCACATTCATCTCCTTATTTTAAGAACATCTGATTAAATTAAAGAATTATGTGATTATCCATCACAGTTTTAACCTAATCCTAAACATGGGTATCATGACTCTACCCATGTCATGATTATCATGGATACTTTTTGTCCCTTATAGGATGGATCTCCATGGTCATTATATTTTAAACCTCTATCACCTATCATTTAACCTTCTTGTGTTATGATTTTGACTTCATAAAGGGAAACCTTAGACATATATAAGCTAGTCCATGTCTAAACTAAAAATAAAAATATTATGGGTCATATATAAACCTAAATACTACTCCTTTGAAGGAAAACTACCAAAATAATTCATAATTTATCAAAAATATATACTGCTCCCTTGAAGGGTAGCTATCAAAATCAAACAAATCGAAAACCTAGACTACTCCCTTGAAGGATGGATAAGTCAAAAATTTGTCAAAATGTAATCACATGAAATCTTCCCACATTAATAAACTTCCCAAACCTATCAACAAAAAAATTATTATAATACCCTAAGTTAAAAATCAAAAACAAAAATATATGCCAAAGAAAGTGTCTCACATTGATCAGCTTTCACAAAACATTAGTAGACTTATCACATTGATCAGTCTACACCAAAATAATAAATGTACTTGAATATAATTGTTCTTAGGTAACCTAAATAAGGGAAAATCCATCCCCATAATAAGGTTACACTAACCTCCATTCACCTGTCTACAATATATTACCCTTTAACACCCTCTCAATCAAGGGATTTTGAGCTTACTTGACACAATGTGATCAAGTCATTATTCAAGAAATGAACTAATAATAATGGAAATAAGGTAAGGGGATTATGTACATAATCCTACCTATTGTAATTATGGTCTTTTAAAATGAGATAATTTAACCTCATTCTTCTAATTTCATGACTACTTATTAAAATAATCATTAAGCCATGTGTCTTACATTTTTGAGTCATCATTTCCCAAACCAAATTATACACCAAATTGGGCAACCAATTTATACACATAAAACAAATTTTTTCAACACAACCACATTTAAAAAACCATAAAAACATATGATAACACCTTGTTCTCCACTAACCCACCAACTCAATCACCTAAAACTTGGTCATTTTGGCCTATTGTTCACACTTTTTGCTATAACCTTGCCTTAGTCATTTTGACCGCATAACTACCTCACCATACTTGATAAATGCATGATATTTTTATACACAACCCTTTAAGTTAATTGGATAATGACCCCTTATGGTCTTGATACCTATGACCATTTTGTCTTCTCAGGATCACATCCTACTTTTGGATCCCTGAGAACACATACACCTCAACTAGGAGACTTGAGTTTATAGGTGTACCCCATATCAACTAAGCCTAACACTATGGCTTGATTACCCTCTCACTTATCTTTATATCTTAACCCTATTTAATAATTACTTCAACTATTATATCCTAATCTGTGCATAATCTATGATATCACAATTAGTCACATTAGTTGTGTTTGTTTGCACTTAAACTCCCAACCAACCTTGTCACCAACTTATCCACTTGTCAAACCCAAACCCAACTCCATTTCACCTCATTAATTCTTATTTTTAAGGGTAACACCTTCTCCCACACTTGGGGCATACAACCTTCCACAAACCATTAAGTTTTTTTTATAGATTTCCAATACAAACTATGCAACAAAAAGGGGCAAATGTAGACACTAAGAAACCTCACGAATGATTATAGATGTCATAACACACCCCTTTTGACCCCTTGGCCCCCATTTGGTTTAAAACCCTATTAAAACCCATTAAATACACATTCAAACCCTACCCACATTTATCTAATTATTTATTTAAGATAGTAAACCCCTATTTCTACCTCACTCTAAGACCAAGCCCCATGCCAACTCACTGCTACATTGCCCTAAGACTAATTCACCTAAGTCCTAATCACATAAGAACATTTATTTCCCTAAAATTTACTCCCTAACCTCCATATACTATTTATACTTGAGTAATCACACTCTTTTAACCCAACCTAGATCAATTTGTTTGGTCCTAACTTCTAAAAATAAGTGTAAAGCACTATTTTTAGTAAGTTATGTTGAGGAATGTTCTTGTTGTTGTGTTAAGTCATTAATGTTGTCATTGATGTCAAAGGTAATTGAGTGTCATTGATGTCCAGTAAATTTTTTTTTAAAGATTCATGGTAATTTATCATGATGGCTTAAGCATGATCTATTAGGTTATTGAGTTCTGCATAAGATCTTGGCACAATGTTGTGATATGAAAAACTTATGAGCAGTGTTGTTTCGTAGTGCTATGAGTGATTCAATGGAGTGTCTTGTGAATCATAGTGAGTTATGGTAAAGTTATTGGATATAATTATTTCAATTTTTTTTAATTTAGTGTAAGTTTCATATCTTTGATGAAGATCTTTAGAGCTTCATGAATTAAGAGAGAGATTGTATTTATGTCATGTGTGTTCAAGAAGGCTAGTTCAATCTTAGCTAGTGACCTATATGGTTTAAGGAGACTTGGTCAAATAATAATGATGGGATATGCTTTTTACCATATCTAAAATGTTTGGAGGTGGGTAGTAAGCTTCATAAGATGTCTTGAAGAATTGGTATAATGTCAGGTGGGTCTATTTGATGGACTAGTTCTTCAACATGGATATGGATTGTAAAGGCATGACAGTAGTGATATGGATGTGTATGAGATTTAATTTTTGAATTTTAGTGTTATACCATGTGATAAAGGTTTTTAGTTAGTCAAATGACTCTCAGAGTGAGTCAAAGGTGTATGTTCTTTTTTATTGGTCTTCTCATAGACCTAGTCTTAAGACCCTAGGTGGTAGAGTGAGGTATCATGAGTAGTTTCTGGCTTGTGAGAAGAATATTTTTATTGTGAGAGAATGGTATGAGGTTTAATGACATTATTATGAGGTGTTGAGAGTATTTAAATATGTTTCAAGGTGTGTTCAAATTCTAAGTGTGGCTTCCAAGTATAGACGTTATGTGCAAATAGACATAGTGTGGCCTAATGAGGGGTCAAGTTCAATTTCCAAGGTGATAGATATAATGTAAGATTTTATAGAGGTTTGAGAGGTTTTTTAAATATTTATAATGAATATTTAGGCCTTTTATTAAATGAAAATATATAAAAAGTGAAGTTAAGGTCTCTTGAATGCTAAAATGAGATGTTCCAAACCTGAGAAGGTTTTTCTTGTGCTCATTGGCATGTGCAACCTATGCATGGGGTTATGATAAGTTAATTTTAGTTTGGTAAGTGTCCTAGGTGTATTTTATTATCATTGTTTTATATTTTAATGGAAATAATTTATGATTGATTGCTAAGAGTAGAAATAGGTTTTTAGTGCCTTAAAACCTTAAGTTAAACTTGATGTTAGAGATATGATTAAAAATGATTATAATTATTTGTAAAAGTTAGTTTTATGATTATATATTATATTAAAATCTATCATTCACCTCAAAGTGGCATTGGTTAGAGAGAGGAGAGATAAAATGATTAGTTACAAGCATATTTGTAAAGAAGTCTATGTAGTTATCAAAAGTTGCATTGACCAAAAGAAATGAATGAATGGAGGGAGGGAGAATTTAAATAATTATATTTTATATCCATTAAGTTTTTAATACAATATATATCCTCTATTTCAATATTTTTAGTCTTCCAAGTTAGCCAATCGCTAACTAGTCTTGTAGTGAAAATGTGTGTTTTTAGAATTGTTTTTGTTAAAGGTCTTTGCATGGTAGATTGTTGCTCCTAAGTGATTGAATATGTTTCTTGTAACTTATATTACATGTAAATATTTCTTATAGATATTTTTTATCAGTATAGATGATGAAATTACTTAGGCTAAAAAGGTCTATCTGAGTGACTTAAGACTATGTAGTGGTGTATTGAAATTAGGTATATAAGTTGAAACCTTTCATTAAGACCTTATTGTTTTTGTATCTAAATTTATTATAAAATATAAAAAATTTAATTTTAATGTATTTTTATTAATTATAAGTCCCTGTGAAAGTGTGGAGAGTCAAAGGTTCTTGACTGGGTTTTGGAGCTTTCTGGTAGTTCAAATTAAGATTTTTATAGAGGTATTTCTAAGTATTTGGAGCCTAAGTGATGGAGTATAATGATTTTTATGATTACCTTAAGGTATCAAATTTTCCATCCATATGTTGATTGTTCCTAGAAGGTGTTTTTTACATGTTTTTTGAGCTTCATCTTTGAAGATAATGTTTTTGGGGTAATTAGGCCTAATAGGTCTTTAAGGCCTAATGGTGCTTTCAAGGTGTGAGCGAAGGATTTGTGACTTATTGAGCATGGAGAAGGTTAGTTTAAGTTTGTAGATAATTTTTTAAATGTTTTAGTTCTTTTTTGAGGTCCGTATAGTCCATAAAGGTTCACGTTATTTCATGGAAAGCATAGACCTAATTGCAATTAGGTCTCTAGTAGACATAAAAGAAGAAAGAGGTCTAAGTGAGTTTGGCCGATCTAATGGTGATAATTTTTTTATTTATTATTATGTGTAAAATGTACTAAGACATTTTTTATTACTGAATTTGATGGATTAGTGCTTTGGCCGATAGAGAGAGTGAGTGAACTAGTGACAACTATAAGAAGAAGGCCAAATAGGCCTATTTGGGATAGTTAGATGATTGGAGATTGAAGTGAAAGAAATAGAAGATTTATGAGTGGTGAGAGGTCATTAAGACCATAATAATATTATTTAATAGTCCATTAAGGTCTAATAGTGTTTATATAGTGATGAGTAAGTAAATTGTATTGATACAAGGTTATTAGGCCTATTTATCTAGATATGCTTATGAAAAGGATTTGATTGAATATCAAGATAAAGGAGCAGAATAGAGGCATAAATATGGATACTCATGAAATGTATTCATTAGATGATGATTCATATTCATAATTTTTTCAATCAGGTCATATGTTTGAGTTTTTATCTAGAAGGGTAGAGTGTGAAAGGAAAATTTAGAGAGCTTTAGATTGAAGATATAAGCTAAGAGAGGGTAGTGAGTAGTGGCCTATGAGAGTTACATGAGGTTTTCATAGATGATCAATGATGTGTTCCTAACGTTTTATAGGTATTTATGTGTTTATTATGGTTGATATAATGTTATGTTGATCTATATTGCTGAATATGAGGTCTATTTGAGCGAAGAAGAAGGACATGTTTGCTTGTGTAAGAGGTAGATTTGAGTGTGATAAAGCAAGAGAAGACCATAATAAATTTTAAAAGGGAAAAAAATCAAGGTAGAGAGTTTCATAGTTTTTATTTAGTGGGTTCTTGATCAACAAGGCCGTTGTCTCCTCCTATCAATTTTATGCTTTCTAAAGTGAAGTTGGTGCTTGATAAATTTAGGGGTTGGTGTTCCTTATTGGGTTGGTGCTACACTAAAATTTATTCATGGTCTTATAGTAAAAGTTTTCCAAGATTTGTATTGGTGATTTTTATTCCCCATGAGGATTTTCCACATAGATCTTGTTTTCATGTGTTATGTTCTTGCTTCATATTCATATGATTGATTCTAAATGCATTGCTTAATCACTATATTTGTGTGATTGGTTAATGAGTGATAAGTGTAATTAAATGTAAAGTTTTAAAATTAATTCACCCCGCCCCCCTTCAAATATTTTTTTGTAATTCCAACAATTGGTATCAAATATTGGTCCTTTGAGAGAGGCTTAACAACCTAAAGGTGATCTTAAGAATCACAAGTTTGAAGTATGATGATGATAGTGTTTATCATGATTGTAATGATGGTCTACCAAATAATTATGGTACTATTAGATTTGAATAATAATAAGAAGGATGAAAATATGAGGCATGATAAACTCATAAACCAAGGTGATTTATGTGTTATTGTAGGATATAAGTCAGATTTGAAAAAATGTCAAAAGTGTTATTTTCTAGCTTAGAAGGATTATGTAGAATCCAAGTCAAAGGTCAAGCCTAAGTTGATAATCAAGTATAGAAGTACATTGAATACATGTTGGGATAAAGGAATAAGTCAAGACATCAAGTTATCTTGTAGAAACTCATTCTAGGCCTTGTTAGAAGGTATGTGTAGGTATCTTGGTAAAGTAAGCCTAAGTATATGAGAAGGTTTGTTGCATTGTATGAGATTAAGAATTAGGTGTATACATATTCATAAGTTTTGTAAGGAAGATATTTGAGGATTCTTGTGCATGTATATGAATAATTAGAGACAATCCTCTATCATTAGATGCATGAGGTTGCAAAGTATATGTATGATGACTTGATCAAACCAGTCACATTTATGTTCTTGGAGTAGGTATATAGTGCCAAAAAGGTATATAGAGACATAAAAACATATTGTATGCTATTGAAAGGACTGAGGGCATGATGAATATTTAAGCAAGGAAGGGAATATGGATACTATCCTTATGTTAGTAGATGAGATGGCTCCATGGTGTGTAAAAGGGATTAAAACCACTTTAGATCATTATAAATGATTGTTTAAGTATTATATGGTATTACTTACTCCCTATAGCTCATTATTATGCTTTGAAAAAGATATGAAAGTTCATTTTTGTGTGTGCAAAATACCTAAGAATATGACTATACCTTATGGGCATGATCAATGGTAGATAAGGGTGTTTGAGCATATGACATGACTAGTATGTAATGAGGGTTTCAAGACTCCATGGGATAGTAATAAGTGAATTAAATTATAAATACTTTTGGAGCTCAAGAAAAATAAAATTGAGTGTCTTGAAATTAATCATATTGAATTGAAGTGATCTAAGTCCTCTACTTGTCTTAAAAGTCAAGTGGAACATAGATTGGTCTGCAAAACTAATATGAGCATTAGATAAAATTTGTCTATGAGAATAGAGATACTATAAGGGTCATAAAAAATTAGGTTCACATAATATATATTCCATAAGGAAGATCACAAAGGTTTGGTCTTGAAAATCACAGTGAAAACATGAAAATATAGTGAGTATAAGGTGACTATAGAATTGGTTGTTTTGAGTCATTACCATGTGGAGTTGAGTGATATTGGTAGTTTTTAAGGTTACATTAAGATCATTTAATGAATTTGGATAGTGTATAAGGTCCTTGAAAAATCATGTGAATTACAAGATTGATCAGAGTACTCTTACTCAGAGGTCTAATATGCCATAACAATCTTAACATAGTTTGATGAATGTTGCATGTAGAGGTGCCTAATGCTATTTGTCATGAAGAATGTTTGACATAGGTATACCAAAGAAAATGAGGTCTCATAGACCTAATTGTTAGTTTTATATGTGTAATTTGTTATGAGCTAGTCTGAGCAATGATGGCTTATGAAAATGTTGGCCAATTTTGGCTTACATATATAAATTTGCCTAGATGGATCAGTTTCTATAACTCTTGGTATGGAGTGACAAACTAAGAAGAGTTCCTATTTTAGTGGATGATCAAATGATGATGTAAAATATCAAATTTCACTTTCAAATATTTTGAAACAATTTAAGCAAGCTTAAAGTGTAATAAATTTGATCTTTGAGAAGAAAATCTGGAAGAAAGTCTGGAAGTAAGTCTAAAGTTACAAGAGAAAAGATCTAGTAGGTTTCCATGGTGTTTGTGGAATTTAGGGTGAATGGATAAATTTTTCACAAAGAATCAAAGGTTCTTCAAAAATTTGGTAGATCAAAGGATGATTATCATAAGCCTAGAGCAACCAAACCAGCATGGTAGGCCATACAAACATGAACAAGCTAGTTCACTTGTGCATTTTATAAGTATGCTTAGAAAGTCAATTAAAGTAAAAGGATCACATGGTGATGATGTTTTTGGTCCCATAAATATCCTCTACAAATGTTGTATCTTGATGAGTCTTACATCTCAAGATATAAAAATTCAAAGTTTAACCAGTAGAGCAAGATGTATACAGGGACATCAAGTTAAGGTCATGCCAAGTAGCCATTTGGATTAAAATGTTCCTAAGGGTGAACATAGAGTTGATAAGTGTCTATATCATGGATGGTAAAATGAAGATCGATGGTGCATAGTAATCAATAAAGTTAATGCAACCAGATAAATTAATGGAGCATGTTGATTCATACAAAAGTAAATTGATGGCAAGTGAGAGGTCAACAAGTCAATGAATCTTAAGGATGAATGTAGAGATACCAAATGTCATGAACATAATAAATACTAAATGAATCAATGGTGCACATTCAACCATGAAAAATTAGATTGATGGTTTTCACAAGTTAAAAAGGTCAATAAGCTTAAATCAAATGTGAGGATGTCATGTGGTGTAAGCATAGGAACCAAATGGAACTAACTACAAGTCCCATGGAATGAATGAGGAGATAAAAATTGAATAATTTGGGAAGTATAGATCAAGATCAATGGATGATATTAAAATTTAAAGCTAGGAAACTTCAAATGGAGATCTAATGCAACTCAGGTCGAACTAGAATAAATATTTCAAAGGGTATATGCCACTATTAGAGTTCAATAAAGCATTTTTAAGCATAAGACACAATCATTTATTCAATATTTTTAATAATAAAATGTTGCCATTAATTCTCAATCTCAACCTCTATTTTGAAGATTTAGAACATATAGGGTCCATTTTATGGGGTTGTAGTATTGTTTCACAACTATGTTTGCTAATATTTAAAGAAGACCTATACTCAAATTTTGAATTAGGGGTAGATTATGACTATGAATAAATGTATCATCTATAAACATAATCATAGATTTAATAAGTAGGTACATATAGTGGCTCAAATTAGACATGGTTATGGCTCTATCAGGTTTAAAGATATGAGGATTTTATCCTCATAAGCAAGTCAAATGAAAGATGGTATAGAATCCCAAGATGGATATATGGTAGTCAGAGAAAGAATTTGGATCATTTAATAGATTTTCAAGGGGAATCTAAGGGTTTTTCTTCTTATCATGAACATGAATCATTATCCTAAACACATTCTTGTCTTCTAGTATGTTTCTCAGCCAATGAAATAGTTTGAAGACTATTAGGACAAATGAAAGGTTAATTTATCTATGATGGATTAGTCTTTATTGGATCAAAATGTGGTTGAAAATTCATTTAAGACTAGTGGTAGCTCATTAATTAATCTCAGATGGCATGCTCTTTTTCTCTCTTCCCCTTTCTCTTATATCTCCTATTTTCTTCCACATTGTAACTCTCTCTCGGATTTGGGAATTCTCACAAGGACTCTTTGATTTTGAAAAGAAAGAGACTCTCATTTGATAAGGATAGACCCTATCAAAAAAATTTAATAACTACCTCTTGATGCAATAAAAGACTTTCTTTATGTATATCTCACCCCTAAACTATGTTTATCAAAACTTGTGCATGATAGCATTGTGAAGGAAAATCTTCCATATCCATTGTCCTTCTTTCTTGCCAATTTTTAGGTAATTTCAATTTAGTTACAAGTTTGGGCTTTTTTTATTTATACTATTAATGTAAGCTTAGTGTGATTCTAAGAACTCATCTTTGTTTTCATTCATTGCTTCTTGAACTTATTTTATGAAATACTTATGCAATTAGCTAGTTTTGTGAGATTATGTGATCTAGTATTATCTAATGTTGATCTAGTGTGGGTTCAAGAATATGAGAGCCTCATTTAAATTTAGTGCATTACCTTTTTAGCTTTCTTAAGATACCTATTTCTCCCTTTCTAACCCTTTTCCTAGTAGTAGAATTAATTTAGGTGATTCATTAAAAGGAATTCAGCCTTCTCCAGAGGTTCAACCTCACCATATGATACCCACAACCTGAGGTTATTCCCATATTATGATTAAGAGTGGAGGATCCTGAAGAGATCCTCTAAAAGGATGAAATTCCATATCTCAATAGTTTTTAGCATGCTCGATGGAATACTAAATTTTTCACTAAGTGAAGAGTTTTGGTATTCTCCTTATCCAATCAGCTTTTGGAGGCATGTGATAAAAAATCAATGGGACTCCAAGTATTCATTAGCTATTTCAAGTATCCCAAGTGCCTAGTCATCATTATCTAGTATGTAAAATCAATCATATTTTGATCAGTATGTGTATTCTCTACCTCAGCATCACACTTATCAAGAAAATATTGTTTATGTGTTCCCCCTAAGTGGTCCTAAAATAACTTATTAGCCCTATCATGGCCTTTTCCCTCCTCCCATACCTACATACAACCAAGACTATCCTCCTTTGCATTCAAATCACCGCCTAGTACATATTGTCAAAGCTCATACTTGTCAAGATTCTAGAAAATTATTCTAGACCATGGGAGATCAATAATGAAGGTGAATGTAGAGGTAGCCCTTGGCAAAGAGTTCCTTATCCATTCCATGAATAGGATAAGTTCATTATTTAAAGAGTTTTTTAGGGTGTGGGTAGCCACTGAGGAGGGAGATTACCCATATTTTAAGAAGAAATAAGTAAATGAATTGATGTTATCCATAAAGGAGATGTTTACTCATTAGGAAGATAAGTATGTCAATCCCAAAGCAATCAGTTTACCTTCTACTACCCCTATGCCCATTCCCAATTAAGATTTTGAGATCCCACCATGGATCCTCTCTTATGCCAATGACCTTGGTTGTGTCATACCCTCCCTTGTGAAACTTCCCTCTCCTATACCCATTTAGGAAGAGGAGAAGGTGGTTGTACCCTATACATTTTCGTCATGGAAATAAGTTGAAAAGGTCATTCAAAATAAGGAAGAGGTGTCAGTTGTGGTGTCACAAGAACCAATTCAAGAGAAGGAAGAGTTAGTGGTTAAAAAAATGGAAAAGAGGTGTTATCTCAACTCAATGAGCTTGCCATACAAGAGTTTCATGACTCTTTGTCCATCCCTCAAGAACCACCAAAAAGAGACTTTAAAGTCCCTAGTTGGAAGGACACTCTCTTAAGCTTCAAGCAAGGTGAAATTTTTCACCCTCCTACCATATCCCTCATGGAGGAAGAACCTATTTTACAAAGGATAGAGGAGGAGCTTATAGTCAAAGGTGAACCACAAGAGGACAATGAAATTTTCTATGATGAAGAAATCATGATAGGCAACCCACTTCATTCAGAGGAGGAAAAATCAAGTTTGAATCAACCTTTTTAATAAGACTTTGACACTAATGCATTAGTGCCAAAAAATGAAAATCTTCAAGCTAAACATGGAGGATAACTTGAATGTTCCACTGACTATCTATTCTACATAGACAAAAAAGGGGATCAGAATAAGGTACCAAAGGTTATCCCACTTCAAGATGAGGTGTCAAATGAAAATATCCCTAATGTATTAGAGCTAGAGAAAGTTAAATTAGACCTTGAGAAAGATAAATGTGTCCTTTTAGACCTTGTTTATTCAAATCAACCATCATTTTTAGTTGAAAAACAAGATGAAACCTTGAGTGAGGTTGATTAAAGAGACATCTTAAGTGCTCAAGTGATACAGTTTAAGGCATGATGAATTAGACCTTGCTTACAATGATGATCCTCCCATCTATACAAAAGAAGAAGATCTTAATCAAATCAAGATTAGCTTGCATACACTAACAAGTGAAAGGGAGTTGTAGGACTTGTTTGAGATATTGGAAGTAGGCTATGTTCCTCTCCAAGTAGACTATGATCTAATTTTGCCTAAGAAGCATAATGATGGAGCAACAAAATGTTAGAGTGAGGTAAAATCTAATTATTCAATGTTTGTATTGACAAGAGGATGTCCTATCAGGTACCTATCTCAATTGGAATATGACAAGGAGGATCCATCACATGTGTTTAATTTAGAGCACAAAGTTGAGTATAAAAAAATCGAGATCAAATTACCTATCCACTCCCAGATAGTTATGTTTTCAATCAATCAGGCTAGGTAAGTTTATTTTTATTCTTATTCTTGGATAAGTGTATCACCAATATGTTATATATCTAGTCCTTCTCCATCTTTGGTTGGCTTCCCTCAAACATGTAAAACATATTAGATTAGTAAGAAAGGGTAGCTATTTTGTACAACCAGTCAATGGATTTGTGTAAATACCATTTTGATTGGTTAGTTTAGGGTGATTTAGTGTTTTAATTTCCTATAAGTTCTTGTGTACACATTGTATTTAGTTTTAGTTTTATTTTCTTTCCTATAAGTGCCTACATGCACATGCACTTTGTTGTTTTACTTCTTGTGGTCCTTGTTACTCCAAGAGGGGGGTTTCAAAAAAAGGATAGCCTTGTATTAGTTTCATTTGGGAAGAAATACTTGAGACTCCATGCCTAATAGATTAGATAAGGATATTAGTATTTGCATAATAGGCATGTAATCCCAGGATGTCACAAAAAATGTTGGTCGATTTTGGCCTATATATAGAAATGTGCCTAGATGGATCAATTTTTGTAATTATTGGTATGGATTGATAAGTTGAGTAGAGTTTTTATTTGAGTGGATGATCAAATGATGAAAAATAAAATCAAATGTCACTTGCATAGATTTTTAAACACTTTAAGCAATCTTTAAGTGTAATCTATTGATGAGAAGAAAGTCTGGAAGCAGGTCTAGAGTTGCAAGAGAAAGTATCTAGCATGTTTCTTTGGTGTTCATGGCATTCATGTTGTATAAAGTAGGTTTGCACAAAAACTCAAAGGTTATTTAAATCTTTGACAGATCAAAATATGATTAGCATAATCCTAGAGCAACCAAATCATCATGACACATCATGAAACATGAACAAGCTAGTTCACTTGTGTATTTTATAAGTATGCCCATAAAGTAAAAAAAAAAAATTAAAGGATCACATGGAGATGATGTTTTTGATCCCATACATATCCTCTACAAATTTTATCTCTTGATGAGTTTTCTATCTCAAGATATAAGCATTCAAAATTGAAATAGTAGAGTAGGATGTGCCCAAGGGCATTAAGTTAAGGCCATAGTAAGTAGTCATTTGGATTCAAATGTTCCTTAGGATGAACATGGATATGTGAAGTGTCTAGATATTAGATGCCTGAATAAATATCAATAGTGTGTGGTGATCAAAAAATTTAGTGGGATAAGATAAATCAATGGAGTGTGTTTAATCATACAAAAGTGGATCAATGGTGAGTGAGAGGTCAACAAGTCAATGAATCCTAAGGATGAATGTAGAGCTACCAAGTTTCATGAACATGGTAACTATTGAACAAATCAATGATGCTAATTCAAAATGTGAAAAATCATATCAATGATATGTGCAATGTCAAAAGGTCAACAAGCTCATATTGAATGTGAGGATGCCACATAGAAAAATCATAAGAACTATATGGATATAACTATAGGACCCAAAAAATGAATGAGGAACTAATAAATGGCATAATTTGGGAAGCCCAAATCAAGAACAATGGCTGATATTAAAATTCAAAGCTAGGAAACTTCAAATCGAGATTGAATGTCACCTAGGTCAAACTAGAATAAATATTTCAAAGGGCATATGCCAACATTATAATTCAATCATGCATTGTTAATCATAAGACCTAGTCATATAGTCATGATTGTCAACAATAAAATGTCACCATTAAATTTCAATATCAACCTCTGGTTTGAATATTTAGAACATATAGGGTCCATTTTTGGGGGTTGTAATACTATTTTGCAACTATGTTTGCTATTCTTTAAAGAAGACCTATACTCAAATTTTGAAGAAGGGGAAGATATGTGATTATGGATGAATTTATAATCTATCAACATAGTTATAGATTTGACAATCAAGTACATAAAACCACTCAAATCAAACATGGTTATGGCTCTAAAAGTTTTAAAGATATGAAGATTTTATCCTCATAAGAAATTCATGTGGAAGATGGCATAGAATCCCAAGATATAGATTTGGTAGTTAGAGAAAGTAGTTGTAGCATTTAATAAATTTTCAAGGGGGATCTAAGGGTTTCTTCTTAGCAGGAGCATGACTCATCATCCTAAACACATTCTTTTTTTCTAGTATGTTTCTCAACCAATGAAAGAGTTCAAAGACTATTGGGATAAATGAAAGGCTAATTTGTCTATGATGGATTAGTCTTGATTAGATTAAAATGGGGTGAGTATTCATTGAAGACTAGTGGTAGTTCATTAATTACTCTCAGATTGCATGCTCTCTTTATCTCTTCCCCTTTCTCCTATATCTCTTATTTTCTTCCACATTATAACTCTCTCTCTCTCAGATTTGGTAATTCTTAGAAGGATTATCTAATTTTGAAGAGTAAGAGACTCTCATTTGATAAGGCTATATCCTATCAAAAATTTGTAATAAATACCTCTTCATGTAATAAAAGACTTTCTTTACATATCTCTCACCCCTGAACTATGTTTAGAAAAGCTTGTACATAATGGCATTGTGAAGGAGAATCTTATGTATCCATTATGATTATTTCTTCCATGCTTTTAGGTAATTTCAAGTTAGTTTTAGGTATGGGCTTGTGTTCTTTCTACCATTAATGTAAGCTTGGTGTCATTCTTAGAACTCCTCTTTGTTTTCATTCATTACTTCATGAACTTAGTTTATGAAACACTTATTTATTTAACTAATTTTGTGAGACTGTGTGAGCTAGTATTGTCTTATACTAATCTAGTGTGGGTTCAAGCATATGAGAGCCTCATTTAAATTTGGTACATCACCTTGTTATATTTTTAAATATCCCTATTCCCCATTTATAACCCTTTTCCTAGAAGTATCATTAGTTTAGGTGATCCATCAAAAATAATTTGGCCTTCTCCATAGGTTCAACCTCACTATAGGATACCCATATCTTGAGGTTGTTCCCATATTACAATTGGGATTAGAGGAGCCTATAGAACTCCTCTACAAGGGTGAAATTCCATGTCTCAATAGAAACATAAAGGGGATAAAATATTACATGAAGAATATTTTGATATGATTTATGGACATTGAATATGTTTATGTATGGACAAATAATATTGTTCTTTTGGAACAATGTTTTTAATTTCCAGGCCTAATGTGTTTAAGTCTCTATGAGATATAATTGAAGATGTTTATCATTACTAAGATGATGATTCATCAAAGGGGGAGTTCCTTCTTCAATTTATTTTGAATATCAAGAAAGGAGAGTGATGTTCATGTATTTTACGTATGCATAAGCTTAATGGGATCATGGTTGAGTACTTATATGAGTTGAGCTCATGTTTGGTTGATTAAAGGAAGTCTGGTCTTATTTAAGAAAAAGCATGTTTCAAGTCCAAAGATCAGATGTTAGTATTGTTAGATATGACCCTTTGTCATTAATGTCAAAGGGGGAGAAAGACCATATTGGGAGAAAGATAAATTTATGGGAGATCCAACTTGAGGAGATGAGAATGGTATTCTTTGATTAGAGTGTTTTCCATCAATGACAAAGGGGGGGATTATTGAGGTATGTTCTTATTGTTGTGTTAAGGAATTGATGTTGTCATTGATGTCAAAGGTAATTGAGTTTCATTTATATCCTAGAGGTTCTCTTTTGATTATGAATGGTAAGTGATCATGATGGCTTAAACATTGTTTATTAGGGCAATGAATTCTGCATAAGGTCTTAGCATAATGTTGTGATATGATAAGCTTATGAGTAGTGTTGTTTTATAGTGATATGAGTAATCTAATAGAGTGTCTTTTGAAATGAGTGGATATAGGTATGTGGAAATTTTGAGGTAGTTTAAGTTTCATGTCTTTGATAAATATCTTTAGAGCTTCATGAGTTTAGAGAGAGATTATATTCATGTCTTATGTGTTCAAGAGGGTTATGAAGTCTTGGGTAGTGACCTATATGGTTTAAGGAGAATTTGTAAAATGATAATGATGGGAGATGTTTTGTATCTTATTTCAGATGTTTGGAGGTGACTCTTAATCTTTGGAAGGTGTATTGAAGATATCAAAGTGGTATAATTCCCAATGGGTCTGTTTGATAGACTAGTTCTTAAGCATGGATATGGCTTATAGAGGCATGATGTTGGTGATATAGATGTGTATGACATTTAAGTTTTGTAATTTATTGTTATATAATGTGATAAAGGTGTTGATTTAATCACATTACTCTTAGAGTGAGCCAAAGGGGTAAGTTCTTCTTTAGTGGTCTTCTCATGGACCTAGTCTTAAGACCCTAGGTGGTAGAATGAGGTATCATGAGAATTTTGAGGCTTGTGAGAAGAAGATTGGAATTGTTTGATCATGGTATGAGATTTCATGACATGATTATGAGTTGTTTATATCAACTCAATAGGTTTTAAGGTGTTTTCAAGGTCTGGCTTACAGGTATAGGCTTGGTGTGCAAAGAGAAATAGTGTGGCCTAATGAGGGGTCAAGTTTAATTTCCAAGATGTTATAGTTAATGTGAGATTATTTAAAGGTGTTAGAGGTTATTTAAATAATTATCATGATTTTTTAGGTCTTTTATTAATATAAAAATCATAAAAAGTGAAATTAAGGTCTCTCAAGTGCTAAAATGATGTGTTGTAGACCCGAAAAGGTTTTTCTTGTGCTCATTGGCACATGAAAATTGTGCATGGGGTATTGGTAACTTAATAGTATTTTAGTAATGTTAATATGTTTATTTAATTGGAATTGGTTTTGTATTTTAATGGAAATCCTTTATGGAAAATTATTAAGAGTAGAAACAGGTTTTTAGTGCCTTAAAACACTAAGTTAAACCTGATGTTAGAGTATGATTAAAAAGTGATCATAATGGTATATAAAGGTTAGTGTGATGATTTTATATATGATTTAACTCTCTCATTCACCTCTAGGTGGCATTTTTTAGAGAGAGGAGAGATAAAATGATTAGTTACATGCATATTTATAAAGAAGTCTTTATAGTTATCAAAACTTGCATTGACCAGAAGAAGTGAATGGATGGAGAGAGAAGTTAAATACTTGTATTTTATATACATGAAGGTTTGAAGACAATATATATCATCTTTTTCAAATTTTTTGGTCTTCCAAGTGAGCCAGTTGCTAACTAGTCTTGTAGTGAAAATGTGTGTTTTCAAAATTATTGTTCTTAAAGGCCTTTGCATGGTATATTGTTGCTCCTGAGTGATTGGATGTTTTTTTTGGGACTTATATTAAATTTAAATATTATATATATATATATATATATATATATATATAGATGGTGAAATTACTTAATCCAAAAGGGCATGTTTGAGTGAGTTAAGACTGTGTGTAGTGGTGTATTGAAACATGTTTGTAAGTTGAAAACTTGCATTAAGACCTTATTATTTTTTTATTTTAAGTTTTTATATGGGTATAAAAAGTTTAATTTGAATTTATTTTTCTTTATGATAAGTACCTATGCAATTATGGAGAGTTAAAGGTTCTTGACTAGGTTTTGGAGCTTTCTGGTAGTTCAGAGTGAGCTTTTTGTAGAGGTATTTCTAGGTCTTTGGAGGCTAGGTGATGGAGTATAATGAGTTTGATGATTACCCTGATTTCATGAGTTTTCCATAAATATGTTTATTGTGCCTATAATGTGTTTCTATAGGTTTTTTGAGCTTCGTCTTTAAAGATAGTGTCTATGGGGAAAGTAGGCCTAATAGGTCTTTAAGGCCTAATGGTGATTTGAAGGTGTGAGTGAAGGATTTGTGACTTAATGTATTAAGAATGGAGAAGGTAAGTTTAGGTTTTAATATAAGTGTTTTAAAGGTTTTATTTATTTTTTAAGGGCCATCTGGGCTATATAGGTTCAAGTTGTTCTGTGGAAAGGATAAACCTAATTATAATAAGGTCTCTAGTAGGCCTAAAAGAAGAAAGAGGTCTAAGTGAGTTTGGCCAAACTAATGGTGATAATTTTTTGATTTATTATTATGGGTAATGTGTCCTAAGACATTATTTGGTTTTAAACCTAATGAATTAGTACTTTGGCCAACAAAGAGAGTGAGTGAACTAGTGACAAGTATAAGAAGAAGGCCAAATAGGCCTATTTGGGCTAGTTAGATAACTGGAGATTGAAGCAAAACAAATAAAATATTTTTGAATGGTGATAGGTCATTAAGATAATAATAATAATAGTATTTAATATTCCATGAAGTTATAATAGTTTTAATTCAAGTGATGATCAAGTAAATTATATTGATATAAGGATATTAGGCCTATTTGTCGAGATATGCTTATGAAAAGGATTTGATTGAATATAAAGCTAAAGGAACAGAATAAAGGGATAAGGATGGATATAAATTCATGACATGTATTCATGAGATGATTATTCATATTAATAATGCCTACAAGCAAGTTATATGTCTGAGTTTTTATCTAGAAGAGCATAGTGTGAAAGGAATATCTAGAGATCTTTATATTGAAGATATAAGATGAGAGAGGGCAATGGGTGGTGGCCTATGAGAGTTACTTGATATTTTCATAGATGATCAGTGATGTGTTATAGGTTAGTATTTGTTTATGATGGTTTATATCATGTTGTGTTTATCTATATTACTGAATATGAGGGCTATTTGAGTGAAAAATAAAAAGGGTAGTTTTACTTGTTTAAAAGGCAGATTTGAATGTGATAGATCAAGATAAGACCATCATTAGTTTTGAGAGGGAAATAAATCAAGGTGGATAGTTTTATATTTTTGATTAAGTGGGTTATTTATCAACAAGTGGGTTCTATCTTCCTAGTAGGTTTGTGCTTTCTAAAGTCAAGTTGATGCTTGATAAATTTAGGAGATGGTGCTCCTTATTGGGTTGGTAATCAACTTAACTTGATTCATAGTCTTATAAGACAAGTTGTCTAAGATATGTATCAGTGGGTTTTATTCCCCATGAGGGTTTCCCACATATATCTTGTGTTCATGTGTTATATTCTTGATTCATGTTTATATTATTAATTCTAAATGCATTGCTTAATCACTATATTGGTTTAATTGGTTAATGAATGATAAGTGGAATTAAATGTAAAGTTTGAACACTAATTCACCCCCCCAAACTTAATGGTTGTGATTCCAATAAGCTATACCTATTCTATCATCACTCATGTCGGTCATCCCTCAATCAATGTCAGTTGACTAGGACCAACATCGATTACTTAGGTCTACCTAGGACCTTTGTTCTAGAGGCTAAAGGAGTTGAGTCCAAGTATAAGTTGATTCCTGAGAGTTTATACATGAACCAAATAGAAAAAATAGATAATCAGAGAGTTTTCTAGAGGCAAAAAGGAGCTACACCATCGATAAAGTAAAGTTTTTAGCATATTTACACTACCCAGACACTTCTAGGTCTCTATGCAAGTTCTCTTAACTTGTCATCCACTTACAAGACAAAACTATAACATAAGAGAAGTATATATTATTATTTAATCAATTTAAAAGTTACATATCTTAGATTTTTTTGCTTTTATTGTATTCATACCTACTGCATAGCCCCAACTACCTATGTTGAAGATTATGTGCTTCATCACTCCTATGCTATCAAACACCCATCAACCTTCCATAATAATTTTGAGCCTAAAACCTCTGTCTAGATATTTTAAAAATTCATTCCAACCCTCATGAGCCTATACCAACCTTTAACCATCCCAATAATTTTTTAAAACTCTCCAAAATCTAACCATTCCACTAAAGTTAACAACTATGTTTTCACATAGTGACCAATTTCAGTTCTTCATAACTAGTCTCAATCCATAGAGATCAACATCAGTCTCTATGTAAACATTCTTCTTAGAAGAAAAAAGATAAAAATAACCATTTAAACCCATCAAAATCCTTGTTTCTCAATCTCTTTCAAATACATAACCAAGATATAGCAATGAGACCTCACCATTTATCACCTTAGCATTTCTTTCATATAAATTAGCTTAGTTTGTTTTAAAAGGAATCAAGCAATCTTAAAGTATTTTATCATTCGCTTAAATTGCATTATCATTTATTTACTTAATAATTTTTTATCAACATATTTTGGACTTAATTTGTTTTAAAAAGTGGGTTGACAACCATTTGAGGAATTTTCATACTTCTAGGAACTAGCATCTGATAGGCAACCTATTTAACACCCATACTAATTCAAAATTATTTAAGTATTATTGATTTGAAGGTCATTCCTCCCCATCCAAATATGGTTACTCATAATGTCTAGATCAATGGATCACAAAACCATATCCAAGTTTACCTACACCTTCCCCCTTAATTTAGTTTTACTTATTTTCATAACATAAAAGGAAAATGATTTAAAATCTAGTGAAATAGATAGGTGGGTAAGTGGGTCATGATAATTTTAAATTCCTAAATAATGGATAAATTTGATTAGGATAAGATTAAGACATGATTAAAAGAATTAATAGATTGGTGAGGATAATATAAGGTTAGTGGATGAAGAATAATGAAGGGGGATATTAGATAATTAGGAGCTAGCATTTTCTAGGCAACCCACTTACTAACCATACTAATTCAAATTTGTTTAAGTCTTCTTGATTTGAAGGTCATCGTTGCCCAACAAAAAATGAGTACTCACAATATCTAGGTTAATAGAGTGCAAAACCATATCTAGGTTCATCTACACGTTCCCCCTTAATTTAGTTTTACTTATTTTCATAATATAAAAGAAAAATGATTTAAAATCTAGTGAAATAGGTAGGTGGGTATTTGGGTCATGAGAATTTTAAATTCCCAATTAATGGATAAGTGGGATTAGGATAAGATTAAGACATGATTAAAAGAATTAATAAATTAGTGAGGATAATATAAGGTTAGTGCATGAAGAATAATGAAGGGGGATATTAGATAATGAATAGAAGGGGTGATATTAGGATAAAATTAAAAGAGATAAATGAGATAAGTGAAATTAGTGTCGACTAATATTAATATTAGTGATGATGAATGAAGTGAGAAAATATAGGTGCATACATTTTTACCTTCTTTGAAATGGAATTACAAATGGATGAAGTGGAAGGATTAATGATCTTTCAAAGAAAAACTATTTCATGGATGAATGTTAGTAGATATGATGCCCCTTGAGGGGACATGTAGGGAAGAATGAGTTAGATGGACATTCAAAATAAGAAATGAGGGATATATGATTAATATACGAGGGGATGGGATGATAAATATTGAGATATATGATTAATAAGATAAATTTGACTTGAGTAATGAGCTATAGATTGATGATGCCCCTAGAAAAGATATGTGTATAGGGAATAAAGACAACTCTGACACGTTGTCGACACATCCCAAAGGGGAATCAACTGTAACATGAGGACGATAAGAAAAAAAGGTTACAATATTTTGGCATATCCCAAAAAAGGACACATGTCAAGGAGATCTTTAGACCAAGATAATATTGATGTGATAAGATTAAGGATGAGTGTAGCTCAAATCTAGAGTCAATCAATATGATGAAGAGGATAAGATAAATGATATGATTTAGTGACCAAAAGGGGAAGAATTATACCACATTACAATGAATCAATTATACATAATATGATTAATAGTGATGATTCCCATAGCAAAGACACATGTAAGGGATGAGAGATGATAAATTTATAGTCCTAGTCATGCCCCAATCAGAAGTGGAAATTGTAAACTTTAAATGGTGAATTGATCAATTAGTGTTATGAAAGAAAGGATGGATATTGTGATTTTTTGGGCCCAATAAATATTTTTGAGTTATTGATGAAAAGAGTAGCTAAATGATTGTGGGGATGATGACTGATCAGTAGATTGATTTATGAATGATTTATATTATAGCTCAAGGATTTGAATGATGTAAAATGTGAGGATGGATAGATAAATGTGATAAAAAATGATGGAGAAAGTGGAGAGAGTGGATGAGCTAATCTTATACATGTTATGTGACTAAATTTTTCCTATATAGTCTAAAAATACCTCAGGCCAATGTAATTCAAAACTAGATGATAGATGACAAGATATAATAGGGGAGGAGGATAAAAATGACTATGAGACATGTTAGTTGTTAGATAGATGTCAGGTGTTATGATAATTAGATTGAGAGTTTAATTGAGATGTTATATAATAATTTTAAGTAAATTTTGTATACTTATATTATTTTTATATTCAATTATGGTGCCTATCTTAATTTATCTTGCTTGATGCTTTGATATATTTATGAATTGTGAATATTATTTAGATATCCCTAAAATGATCAAATTCAATATGTTATCCACAATATAATAAATATATTTGTAAGATGGTAAATTTAGTCAAAAGAGATTTGAATATTTAATTCAACCAAAACACCCAAATCTATAATCTACCATTAAAATCTAGAGTGATTAGATCAAAATGCAATACCATGAACATCATTCAAAACAACATTCTAATTTAAAGCTAAGCACTCAAAATTAAGATTTAAATAAAAATAATATTAAATATTATAGATGAAGATTGATTATAATAGACTCAAAATTTTAGCATGATTTTGGATTGAAGACTTGATTCAAAAGATTGTGTTGATAGACTGGACATGGATTATTTAGTTAGCTTCTAGTTAGTTTGGACATGGAGGGGTGATGATGTTTATATATAAATAAGGAGGGAAGATCAATGAACATTATTCAAATTTGGGTGAAGAGGTTCAATGATGGAGGATTATACAAGGAATTAAAAATTCCTTGGAAGCCTCTAGAATAGAGGCTTCTAGAGAGAAAGTGGCTAAGTTAGAGAGGATTATAGAATTGGATAATTCTAGAATCCATTTAGGGGATAATTAAGATTAGTATGGTATTAGGGTAGTTGATTACATAGGTGATTAGGAGCTAAGCATGTAGGATATCCTAGGAATAGGCTAGGGTAGGTGGGTACGTAGGTCATGGGAATTTTAAATTCCTAAATAATGGATAAGTGGGATTAAGCTAAGATTAAGACATGATTAAAAGAATTAATAGATTGGTGAGGATAATATAAGGTTAGTGGATAAATAATAATGAAGCTTTTATATTATATAATGACTAAAAGAGTGATAACATTAGGATAAAATTAGAAGAGATAAATAAGATAATCAAAATTTATGTTGACTAATAATAATATTAGTGGTGATGAATTAAGTAAATGAATTTAGGTGCATAGATTTGAGCCCTATGATGAAGAGGATGCATATACCTGAGTATGATTTAGTGGACCAAAAGGGGTAATAATTAATCTACAGTATAACAAATCAATTATCCATGGATGAATGTTAATAGATGATGATGGCCCTAGTCAAGACACATGTAATGGAGTGAGAGATGATAAGGTATATGGTCCTAGTCATGCCCCAATTAGAAGTGGACAAGGGGTGGGACTTGAAATGAATAAACTAAGGGGATTAGTGATGATGAATGTGATAAAGGATGGCTATTGTGAATTTTTGGGCCCAATTGATAGTTGATGAGATTATCTGATGAAAAGTGTATGGGAAATTGATCCTATGGGGATGGTGATAAAATTACCTCAGGCCAATGTAATTCATGAATGATTGATATTATAGCTCAAGGGTTTGACTGATGAAAAATGCAAGGATGGATAGATAAATGTGATAAAAAAATTATGGAGAAAGAGGAGAGAGTGTTCAAGCTAACCTTAGACATTTTATGTGACTAAGCATTGCCTATATAGTCTATAAAGATCTCAGGCCAATGTAGTTCAGAACTAGATGATAGATGATAAGATATACAAGGGGAGAAGGATGATAATGACTTTAAGACATGTTAGTTATTAGATAGATGTTAAGTGTAATGATGATTGGATTGAGATTTTAATTGATATGTTAAATGTTTATGACTAGAGAGATTATAGATGAATCGTTAGAGTCTATAAATGTGATGAAAATGATTCAGAGGAATGATTGGATATTGATGAGTGAACTATGATGATTGACTTGGTGATTGGATAAAGATAATTAGACATTTAGACATGTGATAGAGGATAGGATAAATTATGGGTGTGTCTATCATCAATCCATCATTGTTGGTAAGGCTCATCATAGTCTAAATAATCTAATAAAATATAGCACTTGGTAGTATGCCCCAAGATATAAGTATGAACAAGAGGACATTATCCCAAAGTGCATAAAAAAGGGAAAATAGCAAACTCTACATCATCAAGGGCACCTAAAATAATCATTGTAACTTTTTATGTCATCATAGAATCCTCATTCATTTCCCAATAGACAAAAATACATGATACAATATTAATTAAAAGACTAAAATAAGATAAACAAATACTAGTAAAAAAACATAATACAATCATATATATACATGATAAAAGTCAAGTCAAACAATAGACAAGTAACACACACAAGTATCTACATGCAAATTCATGGTGTTTAGTGTTTTATCTAATGGTCTTTATGAGACTTCATAGTATGATTGATTAGGTAATGGGTTGGGCTAAGTTGCTCATGATGATGTGATGTGAATTTAGATTAAGGATAGGAACTTGGACAAAGTATGGATTTGGAGTAGACTCAGGACTTTAATAAGGATGCAAAATACATGAGACAAGATGACTAGGATGTTGATACAAGGAAAGATGATAAAATGATAAGATTGGTAAGACTTTATTTAGGATGATTGGGATATTTAGGACATATGAAAAGATAATATGATAATAGAATATGACAAGATGATATGTATGACTTAAGACATATGAAAAGATGATCGAGATATATGTGATAAGATGGAATAAGATAAGACAACTTAAAAGTTTTTTGATTTTGTGGATTTTAAAAGTTTTTTAGATTTTTGACATATTTCATTTTTAGGTATTTTAAGAATAAGTAGGTATACTATACAAATGGGGTTACTAGCAAAGGGAATACCAAGCCTAGAAACTAGGATAAATAATGATTGAGTATGGATGGGATGACAAAAATATGAGGGTGATATTGAAAAGGGGATGAGAACCAAGGAAGAATGGACTAGGGATTGCCAATGACCACATCATTAAGGAATCTAGATAACTAGTTGCTTGAGTGTCCATTAGAGGATATGTCAAGATGATTATAGAAAACTTATCAAGACATCTTCCATGTCCTTATGAAGGTCAAGGTAGGAAGGAAGGATGTACATGCAGGGATATGATATGTATAGGATTATGTGGATTTTTCCCCAAAGTATTGAGGTATAATGCAAACAATAGATTATTTTACCAAGATGCTAGAAACTAGTTTTCATCATGGTACTTGCCCAAGGTGCTTGAAGACTAGTTTTCACCATTAGATGAATGATTATATATATATATATATATATATATATATATATATATATATATATATTATATATATATATATATATATTGATGTCATCTCAAATTATTAGAGGTGGATGAGATGCAAGATGAAAACATTTTTATGATCTTCAACTAACACTTATTCTGGAGATATGTGATTCTAATATCATGTTGTCACTATTGTATGTATTTATGTATATGTGACCTTAGTTGATTCTTGATTGAGACCCTTCTAGATATCTAGACTAGGTGTCTTCATCACCCATATGAGAGGTAATGTTTCTTGGAAAGGTGATGTGAGCTATGGATTGGAATAGATCTTGATGATAATGAGGTGTGTTGGACTTAAATGGATGATAAGATCATGATAAGAAGAAGGTTTGATGGGTGTCTGAGGATTAGGAGTAGTAGTTGCACACATAGTTAGAGATGTTAGACATTATTTATTTGATTGTTTCCAAATGACAAAAAACTGTAGGAGATCCAAGATGCTTTAAAATTGTATTTCATCTTTGAACTAGTTATTTGAAGGATTATCAACTATATAGATAGTGATTTTGATTTTCAAATTGATAATTTCTTGACTACCCCTTGGTGCCTAACTTTGGGCTTCACTAGAGGAAGATGATTTTTGACTTGATAAATAAAGATGATTTTGGCATTGATGTTCCTTTAGTGCCTAAAAGATTTTTTCACTATGGGAAGACACATTTTGATTAAGTTGATGATTTGAAATTTCTTGATTTTGAATTATGGCATCAAAGATGATTTAATCATTAAATAAGACTTTTTGAAAATGGTCTTGGACCTTTATATTTTTGGCAGATGTTATGTTGCTTGAGAAATGATCCAATGATGTATGTTCTTGTTCATCCCTATGAATGGAGGATATTAAATGATCATTTATAGGAAGAAAGGGGTTTTTGATGGATGAAGGTGGGGGAGATGGTATGATAAGAACAATGAGTGGTGATTGGGTAGCATGGTCCTCATAGGGGTTCCTAGGAGACCCAGATTTGACATTGAAAAAAATATCCTCAAGAACAGTAAAAGGATCAATAAGACTAAATATAAGACACATGTCCAAGGTAGTATCAAACAAAATTTGACTTCTTTTCACAAATAAGGCTTGTAAAAAAATTTTAACTTTATCATCTTGATCGGGATCAAAAGATATGCCTAGTGATTGATTAACATATGGATTAGAGGTATCCTCAAAAAGATAGGTATAAATATCATCTTTTGAAATATATATGATGGATGATGTTTTTGATGAGTAATATAATTTAGATACTAGTGTTTGGCATGATCTTAATGTAGATACCACTAGTATTGACTCTGATATATAGGATGTGATGTTGCTAGTATAGGATTCTTTATTCGTACGTGACCTCTCAACATGGGGTATTTGTTATGACATATGAAAGGGAGATGATGGAGAATGATGTATTCTCAAAATATATACCCATGGCATAAATACTCATTAGAAAATTAGGGACTAGGTTCATGGGGAATAAGCATGTTTTTTTATGTAGGATTTGTCGAAGATAGGTGGACCACAAAAGATGGATGTGGTGCATTGACCTTAGATTGGAAAGGGAATGGTGTGATAGTGATCAATAATGGAATATTGTAATCCCTCTTATTGTTAATCCAAGGATGTATAATCATCTAATTCATTCTCAATTTCAATTTCACCATGGTCGATGAGGTCTTGGATATAGTCTTGAAAATTATGACATCAATTAATGATATGCCCCCAAGTTTGGTGATATACATATTATTTGTTAGATTTATACCAAGAGGGATTAGGCTTTTAAATATTAAGATGTCCTATAAGTCTCTATACCATCATGTTAGTGATAATAAGTTGGTGGAAGAGAGTTTCTAAGGATATAACAAAAGAAGAATATGGTCTCTCTTCACTTCATATTTTGGATGTGGATGAATTAGACTTTAGATCAAATGGGTGTTAATGTGAGTGAGTGGGAATACTAGTAATATATGAGGTGGAAAGGATTGGATTCCCTTTTCTACTATAGAAAGGGTTTGATGATTGGTGGATGGAGGATTTGAATGGGGATAGATGGTGTGAAGACTAGGAGTTGGTTAATGTGGATGGGTGTAAATTGGAGGTAATATTAGTTAGATGGGGTTGAAGTCTATAGGATGTGGAGTGTTCATCTCAAGAAGGTGATAAAGGAAAATTTCCCTATTTACCATGATTCATTGTTCAATTAGAGTATTGACCAAGTCTTTTTTAGATGTCATGGATAAGGATGGGATAAAGTATAGATGATGTGGTTTGACAGTCTTTATTTGATTGGTGACATATGATAAAAGAATAAAAGATATCTAAGATGGTTTGAATTTATGGTTCATCTTTGATTTAGTTATTTTAAGTATTATTATCCATACTAATAGTGCTTTTGACATTATTTTTATTTTCATATTGATTTTTTTTTTACTACCCCCTGGTGGGTGACTTTGGGCTTCACCAGAGGAGAATGATTTTTGACTTGATAGAGGATGATGATTTTGAGTTTTATGGTCCCTTAGTGCCTTAAAGAGGTTTTCACTAGGGGAAGACACATTTTGATTAGGCGATTTGACATTTCTTGATTTTTACTTATGGGATCAAAGATGATTTGATCATTATGTAAGACTTTTTGAATATGGTCTTAGACCTTTGTATTTTTGGCACATGTTATGTTCCTCAATAAAGGATCTAATAATGTATGTTCATGTTCATCCCTATGAAGGGAGGTGATTAAATGATCATTTAGAGGAATAAAGGGGTTTTTGATGGATGAAGGTGGGGGAGATAGTATGATAAGGTCAATGAGTGGTGATTGGGCACCATGGTCCTCATATAAGTTCCTAGGAAACCTAGTTTTGACATTAGAGAAAATCTCCTCAAGATCCTCAAAAGGATCACTAAGACTAAATTCAAGACACATGTCCAAGGTAGGATCAGATCCAATCTAACTATCTTCAACATATAATTATTGTAAAAAAAAATTTATGTCTTCATCATCCTAATTGGGATCAAAAGATACAACTAGTGATTGATTAACATTTGGATTAGAGGTATGCTAAAAAATGTAGGTATAGTCATCATATTTTTAAATATATATGAAGGATGATGTTGTTAATGAGGAATATGATTTAGATACTAGTGTTGACTATGATCTTGATGCAAATACCACTAGTACTGACTCTAATGCTTACTCTAATACATAGGATGTGATCTTGATAGTAGAGGATTTACTTTTCATAAGTGACCTCTCAATGTGGGGTATTTGATATGATGTATGAGGGGAAGATTTCAAAGAAACAATGGATTCTCAAAAGATAGGGCCATGGAAGAAAGACTCATGAAAAAGTGGGGACTAGGTTCATAGGGAATAAACTCATTTTTTATGGATGATTTATCAAATATGGAGGGACCATGGAAGATGGATGTGATGCGTTGACCTTGGCATGGAAAGGCAAGGGTGTGATCATGATTAGGAATGGAATATTAGAATTACTCTTCTTATTTGACCAAGGATGTAAACTCATCTAATTCATTCTCAATTTCAATGTCACCATGATCAATGAGGTCTTGGACATAGTCTTAAAAATTATGACATTGATTAATGGTATGGCCCAAGGTTTGGTGATATACATAGTATTGGTTAACTTTATACCAAGAGGGCTTAGGCATGGTGGGATTAAGATCTCATATGGGTGGATAGACCATCATATCAATGGAAATAAGTATGTGTAAGGGAGATTCTAAGGATATAAGAAGAGGAGTATATGGTATCTCTTCACTCCGTGCTTTGGATGTGGATGCATTGGACTTTAGATCAGATGGGCGTTGAAGTGATTAGGTAGGTAGACTAGTAATAGATGAGGTGTCTAGGATTATATTCCCTTTGCTAATATAGAAAGGGGTAGATGATTGGCTATGATTGGTGGATGAAGGATTTGAATGGGATTAGATGGTGTGAAGAGTAGGAGTTGATTGATGTGGATGGTTACAAACTAGAGGTAATGTTAGTTAGATGGGGTCAAAATTTATAGGATGTGGAGTCTTCATCTCAAGGAGGTAAGAAAAGAGCATGCCCCTATTGGCCATGAGGCATTGTTCAATTAGGGTATTGATCAAATCTTTTTTAGATGTCATGGATAAGGATGAGAGAAATTACAGACAATGTGGTTTGTTAGCCCTAATTGGTAGGTGTGGGGGATTGAATGGAAAGATTGAGTAATGAATATGGGATGTGTGAAATAAATTTGGACAAAGGCTTGCTTTAGTCTGATCTAAAGTTGGACTAGGTTTTTGATGTGATGTTGAATGAGTTAAGATAGGATTAAGTGGACCAAATTAGGATGAGCTAGACTTCACTAATTTAGACTAGGTTCAACTGGGTGAGCTAAGATAAGCTCTCAAATTCAATGGGGGTGGGGGATAGAATGGCCCAATAGACTAATTTTGACTAGGGATTGATTGGATTAAGACTATCTCAAGACTAAGATGATCAACTCAAATAGGATGAGATTATTTGATTGATAGGTTGATAGGATTGTGATTATGATTCAAACTTAATTAGACATGAGTAATCTAATGATGAGGACCTTGATACATAAAGAACATTTTTTGAAGGTAGATGAATACTATTGTTTAACTACAAACTTGATGGGAGGACTAGTATAGATAAGGGGATGACTTGGGTTGGACTATGATTAAGACTAGTTTGATAATATTGTGGATGGGGTGATTAGGGAATACAAGGTTAAAATAAATGATTTATTTAGACTAGGGTATTGAGTAAGTCTAGGTGATGTGTGATCGGTTATGGATATTGTGGACTTAGTCTTATGACACTAGGTATGATTGTTGCTAAGGTTAAGTGACTAATATGGAGGTTAGATTATGAAAATATGTGATGGAGGGATGACAAGACTTAATTAGGATATGTAAGTGATGTGGTATGACTAGTGATATGTAGATGAGGTTAGACTAAGATGTGACCAAGATACAAGATGAGACAATGTTTAAGAGGATGCATAAATACGATATGTAAAAGAGGATGATATGATGATGAGAAAAGGATATAAAATATTATGATGATATTTATGAGACCTAGATAAGTGTTTATAGGTTTGGGTAAAAGGATGACTTGGTTGAACAAACAACACTAGTCTAGTGCAATACTAACCAAATCAAGAAAACCACAAACCTATCACAAGTAAACTAATTTGGGTGAGTAACTTGATGATTGTATTGTATAATGGATTTGTGGGTGAGGCTGTAGGTTGGTGACCGATTAAAAAACCTCTCAAACCCTCTCAACCCCATCTACATATGATAGTCACTTGGGAGCTGATACTGACTCTAGCAGTAAATCATTTGTTATAACCTATGGTCATATGCTAGGTTAAATAAGCTCTTTAGGGGTATCCCCAATATATGTAAGGTATAGTGGGGACCAAGTCTATATAGCGTGTTTTATAATGCCTCATTAAGATAATTAACTCTTATCCTTCATGAAAGACATATATGGGGTTAATCTCTTGACCTAATGATAGTTATCCTTGATATTTATATTCTATAAGAACATAGAGTTTGGATTAGTGTATGGTGGTGAACTCCATGGTAATTATCCCCCTAAGACTATGTAAAATGTATGGGTTTCAACTCCACATCATGTTTCCCATAGAAAAAAATTAATGGATTTATTAGTGGCTCTTGATCCTCCAAGAATCACTGTAAGAACACAAGAAGGAGAACATAAACCATTGCCTCACGTAACACACAAGTAGACAAAAATATTTGTTAACTAATTTAATTAAATGTGATGTATATAAATATATATACAAGATTATTATAAAATTCCAAAATATCTTTGACAAGTGCCCTACAAAGAAAGTGATTAGTAGTTTTCAATTGGTAATCTTGAGGGGAAACTTGAAAGATAAGACATTAGTCAAAATATATGACCTACAAGAGAATATGCTAGTAAGTTAAAAATTGCTACTAGATTTACCTATGTAAGAAACAAAATGCTAGTCCAATAAGTCTTAATAAAAATACTCAAAAAAATCATGATTTTATTCTATAACTTCTTTTGGATGATGAACCATGATTCGAGGGTCTAGGAATGACAACCCCAATGGGATCAAGGGGTAGTGCCCATTATAGAGTTAAGGGGCAGTGCCCCTTATAGAGTTAAGGGGTAGTGCCCCTTATAGAATTAAGGGGTAGTTCCCCTTATAGAGTTAAGGGGAAATGCCCCTTATGAAGTTAAGGAACAACTCTTTAAATAATAAAAGAGGGGTGTATATATATATGTGTGTGTGTTTTATTATAAAATCTTGTTTTAAAATAAAATGGTATATTTTATGAGCCAAAAATTTAGTTCTTTAAATAATAATATTTATGTAAATATTTTAATATAATCATTATTTTTAATTTATTTATTTAAATATTATTTTGATTATGATAATTAAATTAAACTAGTATATATATCTTACATAAATTTATGTAAAAGATACTAATATATATTTTTATCAAGATGTTTTTATTGTATTTGTGATATAAATAAAGCAAGTTGTAGACACTACAAAACCATAAGGTTATCATTGTCGTCAAACACCCCTTGGCCCCCTTGGATTAGAATTAATTACTAAACCCCTTAAACACACTCATTCACCCTTTTTGGCTAAAATTGATTAAGTTAATTAATTAATTAAGGCCTATTTACACCTCACCTACCCAAATTGATGGCTAGTTGATCAACACCTACCCTAAGGAGCATTTCTACCTTGGCATTTATTTCCTTAACTTCCTAAGACTTCTTCCTCACACATCCCAATGACTCCTTTATTAACCTCAGACCATTTCTTAACCTCTTAAAAACTAATCATTAGTGCAAATGGCTAATTTTAACCATTGTTGACCTTTTCTCCCTTACTAATGATGGTCACCCTTCAACTAGTGGTGGTTGACTAGGATCATCGAAGGTTACTTAATGTAACCCAAAAACCTTGCCTTGGAGAGGTTGAAAAATATATTTTATGTGTGACTATCTTAATCTTAGGTGAATCAAATCTCCTAGGTAAACCAACAACCATACCATATAAATTAGGTGCTTCAGCAACTCATCATGAAGATCCAAAGTACCATTAATCTACTTTTATTGCTCCAGGATATTGTATAGCTTACCACTAAGCCTCAACACTCTTACAGACCAACAAACTCAGAGCTAATTATCTACATTTTTTATCAAGTTTAGTTGATAGTTTTAGTAGTTTTATTTTATTATGTCCATTCCCATCTCTCAACATTCCATCCTTTGTGTTGGAGTTATGTAACTCCAAGCACTTCACCTTCTACCCCAAACCACCCACAAGACATTTTAGTTACTTGAATACCCAACCTATGAACTAAATACTTCTGAGAATTTATTTCACTCTCATGACCAACATTCAACCCAAAAACCACCTATAGATCCCTTTTTCAACTCACCCCAATAGTCATTTTTTCCAAAAAAGGACTTATAAGAACCACCAATAGTCATTCCTCAATCGACAATAGTTGCCCTAATTAGAAATGGTTTCATAGTAACCATTGATGGTCATTGTGTGTTTTATTTTACCCAAAATAGTAACCATTTTTCACCTATCAACCCCTACCCAATTTTTGGTTTCTAAATTTATGTTGCATCATAGAGGTTTAAGTTATTTTCTAAATCAGGTTTGGACACTTTAACATTTGTATTTATCAATTTATTGTTATTTTAGTGAAATCACTTCATTCCTATTCAAAAAACATTTCTTGAATTAAATTTTTATTACTTTCTATTATTTTATGCAAGCATCTATTTTATTTTATTATAACTTAATTATCTTAAAGAGTGGATTGACATCCTCCAAGAAATATTAGTGCTTCTTGGATCAAACTCATGCTAGGTAGTCCACCTAACTATCTCACTAATCCACCCCTTTTTTATTGTCTTTCTTATCTAGAAGTCATCCTCCCCAAACAAAGAGGAGTATCTATAATTTACTGGATCATGCATGTACAAAAAAATTAGGTTCTTATACAACACTCTTCTTTAAAGTTTCTTCTTGCTTTCAAAAAAGAAAATAAACAAAAAAAATAGTGAAACATTTTGGCACACCCGGTGGGACCCTTGATCTTTTTCTTGGGTTCTTAGTTTTTTAGTACATTTAGTTATAATAGTGAAATTTTCATCCATTTGCATAATTTCAATTTTGAAAATTAAACATTCTTTCTTTCATTCTTACATTGAAAATCTTAGTTTCAATCTCTTCTTTTCCAAAAACAAGTTTTAGTCTTTCTTTGCATTGTTAGAAAAGGTTAAATTATTTTCATTTTTCCTTCATTTATAAAAATAAAAAAATCACTCATCCTAGGATTAGGACTTTCATATTCATACCACATTTATTTTCATCTTAGTTATTCTTTTACTCATAAAAAATAAATTTAAATTTTCCTTTGGGTTTAAAAATCACTTAAATCCATTACTTGCTTGCTTGTTTAACTCACATAGTTTAATTTAAAGGGTGAAATTAATCATATTAAGTCACTTCTTATCACTCACACAATACCAAACCATGCATTAAAATCAAACATCAAAACTGATATAAGGTAAAACTAGGATTTCATCACCTAGCGGTAAACCTTTCCTTTTGGCTATCCCACTTGTAATTCACTACCAAGGTGAAAAACCAAGACTCAGTTCACTAGCTAAGTATAATCTCTATAAATCTGGTATATTTTAGATAATCACCCTTATCACTATGGTGTGTGAAGTGAAGGAGTAGGCCCTAATATCAAGCCACATACCAAATTCTAGTACATATTTTGAGAGACTTTAATACCCTAAAACCATCTTTAGATTGCCTTTTCTAGTTCCCATTTTACAAGCCCAAGTTGAGTCTCATAACTTCTTAAAAATTGAGGCATGAGCCCAAAGAGAGATAAAAATTATTTTATGACTTAAATGTACTCTTAGTGCATGTTTTTTTTCATTGAATCCTTTTTTTTGCTTCTCTTTTAAGTGTGTGAGATCACTTTCACCTTTCTTTCATCTTTATTTACATGGTTTTGACAAGAAAATATCTTTAAAACCAAGATCCACCTTCCAACCACCCATCATCTTCTTCCTCATCCATGGAGTACATCTCAAATGTAGAAAGTTCCCCCCATCCCTTTGGAAGTCCTAATATAACTTGAAAAATTACCCAAGGAGATACAAATTTCACCACCCTTCTTGATAACAATCCTATAGCTCTCCACTTCTACCTTACCACTATGGCTCACTATACCTCTGCTTTGGTTACTACCATTGAGCCACCATATGGCATTCCACCTCATCTTATGGGTAGTACCTCTATTTACACTATCTCTACCCAACCTTTGGTGACCAAAGCCTCTTCCTCCACCAATAATCCTTCCAACACCACCACCTAAAACCAATACATTCCAAAAACTAATACCTAAACACCTCTTACCCTAACCAACAACCCTTTTAATGTAGGAGAAACCCAACCTTTAGTAACCCATACACCACTTAATATTGGAATACCTTCCACTAGTGTTTTTACCCTACCACTTGTCATTTCTAACCCACCAACTTCCACCCCTTTACAAAATTTGGTAGTTTTCATACCCTCTACCCTTCCACCTATTATCACCAAGGTTACTACCCACCTTCAACCCATAAATCCAACCATGACTTTTACCCAACTAATGTCAATTCCCCGACAAGTTCACATTGCATCAAACCCAAGCTATATTCCTAACACACAAGGGTGTATGCATCCACCTTCTTCCCAACCTCCCATGCCTACTTACCAATACATATCATCTTCCCAACCTTCCATGCCCACTTACCAATACATGAAATCCTCCTATCCTTCTACTAGGTACCCATATGTTGCACCTTCCCAACCCAAATAGAATGTACCTTACAATTATGGGGGTGAACAACCACAAAATAATTCTATCAAGATGTTGATGGATAAGATGACCAATCTAGAGTCATCCATTTTTGGTGCCCACAAAATATTGTCATATGACCAAATTTGTAATGATACAATATGTTATATGTACAATCACTAAGAGGAGGGTGAATCAGTGAGCCAAGATATTTCAATTATAACTTCATACCTCTCAAAATATTAAACAATTAGCATATATCAACTTGATCAAGCAACATTAACAAGAGATCTTATTTATTCAATGCATACATAAGATCAAATGCATAACACAGTTTCTATGGGAAACCCTCATGGGGAATAAAACCCACTCTAAAAAATGTAACACCTAGACTACTATCCTATAATAAATTGCAAACAAGAGACTAATCAATTCATTTAGACTAGAAAACCTTGATCATATCCTCCTGACCAAATGTATTTAGCGAAACACATGTTTCACAAGAATCAACTACCCCTAAGAAAGGCCAAGTCCTCTAGACCCTCCATTGAACACCTCTACCTTAGAAATGATGTATTAAACACCTGATGATGGATCTCCATTTTTGACCCCTTCATAAACTCTCTATCTATCTCAAATAGGCCTCTCACATAGGCATGTCACAAATTTTTTCCTTCTTCAATCAAACTCTCCTCATATGCACACTTAGACCTCTTTGCATATATTCAAACTATAAGATCACATTTTTTACATTAGAAATATGACCTATAGTTCATACACATAGTCATCAATCTACTCTGCTTATCAACTCATCCAACTAGGTACTCTACCTCTCCTTCACTCCATAACTCTCACATCCACTTTACACAAATCTCTCTCACAAATCTTCTACAAGCCTAGAAACCACAAAATTTGGTTTTATATATATATATATATATATATATATATATATATATATATATATATATATATATCAATTATCAAGTTCACAGTCTTTTCTTTTTCAGCCACAATAGATGCATTCACCCTTAAGGCATCTTACATGGGTCACACTTAAGCACAACACACTTTCAAATAGGCCTAAGTCACTTTTAGGTCCTATGGAAACCCATTCAACTCTTTGACACTCATCTGAGTAAAACAAGAACATATGAACACTTTTTAAACTCATGAACCCATTCCAAATGATCTATAGGTTCCCCTTAAGTGTACATATACATCATCGTATCCTTTTACTTAAGCACAAATCACTTAAACAACATTATGTGCACATAGTCACCATGAACAAATACACAGTCACATTTTAAACCATTTTACATACTACATAAAATTGTTCAAACCTTAAAAATACACATAAATCATCCTCATTTAGTATAAAATACTCCCTAATTTTCAATTCATTAAGATATATCGAAACAACATCACAATGAGCTTAATTACCCTTCTTGGGTTACTTTCAGAACATGCACAAACACATAGTCAACTTTAGAGCTCAATATATTTGTTTGTACACACTTATATATCTTAAAATCCATATTTTGATATGAACCTTATATTCATCTACCACTTTTATTTTTTCACCATGAACAAATTCATCCTTGATCAAAAGATATGGTCCAAAACCCATAAACTAGTTTTTCCCTTTGTTAAATTCAAATATTCAAAAACAAACAGTCATAGTTAAAATTTGAACACTATGCTCACATATCATGTCATCTCAGCTTTATATCAACCTTGTACCATCTATCTTCTCCAAACTTTAATGCATAAGAACCAATGCTCAAACATTAAACATATTATAGTTAACCTCACCTCATGTACTCTAGCAACTTTGACCTCATGCACTCCATTGATCTCTTGTACGTATCTCAATATTTAAAAAATATAGATAGCTATCACTTTTACCTCTTGACTTTAATATACACCATTTATCTCTATTTTTATGATCACCTACTCATCGTTGATCCTTAGAATTATTTCAAACTTTAACTCTACTCAGCATTAAACATATAACACTTGGTACCATCTCATTGCTTCTTGACTTCTTAGAGAAAACATGCATCATCTATCTCATTGATATTTTATAAAACATTACATTATGTAAAATTTACTAAGTATGGGGACCATTACAATCTATCTGAGTATCTATCTTTAAATCGTAATAACTTCTTTTACACTTAGATACATTATCTAAAATTTGGACCATATGATCTTCTCACTTAAGAGAAACCAAACATGTGACAAAATTATCTTATAACCCTCACATGTGAGATATAGTTATATTAAAATTCTCACTTAGAGATTTTACCACATAGCCAATTATGTCAAAAACTTATTCAGAAGGCTAACTTTGATCATGCATATCTTTTGATGCACTTCAGTGCATGACCTAAAATTTAGCACAAATCAATTAGGCTTAAAACTAAACAAACCCATATGATCATCTTGTTCTTAAACTTCCACATGTGAAATATATTCCATCATCAAAATGTCTACTTAACTCTTCTTACCACATTGCAAATTTGACTATGGGAAAACACTATCAAAATGCCTGGGAACCCAACTTTGTACCCACATATCTTTGATTGTATTTAGGTGCATGACCTAAGATTTAGTACATATCAATTATTGAATAATTTTATTACAACCATATGACTAACTTCCCTTGACTCATCCACACATGGCAATATGGATGTCATCAAACTGCGTAATTAAATTTTTTGATACTAAACCCAAACTATCTAGATGAAAACTATGGACTACCAAAATAAATCCACTCATGCATAAAATATCTCCAATCATCCTTAACCACTGATAGGACCCCTTGAACATGATCAAATCACCATACTCATCCTTTAACATCTCTAGTCAAGCCAAAACTAAAGATCAACCAAGCCTCCTTTAAGCACACTAGGACAAACACATTGCACACTTTGTCATTATTACTTAGGCTATAAAATCACTTCATCAACTCACCAGGACACTTCCATGACATCACTAACAACTCTCCAACAATCTCCTCTTTTTTCATTGATGTCAACAAACATCATTTAGCTCACCTTCTTTCTCATTCAAGCACTCTCACAATAAGAACTTTCTCCCCCTTTGACACAATAACATAGTGGGCACAAACTAATCCCAAGGACATGAAAAAACCATCAATAGGAAAGGACCATCTTAGAAATATGATACAAACTCCCCCTTACCTTGAGCCAACCTCTTCTTTCCTTGACAACTTCCTCTTGCTCTATGCCAATACTCTCTTCTTTAAACAAACATTATAACAAAAGAAGAAAGAACACACAAAAATATTGAAATATGATGTAAATCACCAAGAAACATCTAAGAGGGGATCCCCATAATATTTATAATCAATTTTACCACTTGGTCATCTTCAGATCTCCATACACCATGATGAACCACCATGCAAGATTGCTAGGCTTTTCTCTCAAGACACTTCCATGACCACCAACTCTACATCATCAAAATATATTCTTTAAAAACCTCTAGAGAAAGCTCATGAACTTGTTTCCCCTCATTAACCAAAGACATTTTATTTATTCATAGAGAAATAAATGACACCCAATATTTGTCTTAAATACTCAAATGTAGTTTTTGACAATGATTTGGTCATAATATCTATAAGCTACTTTTTTGTAAGTACATACTCTAACTTAACACTTTGATTATTCACTTTTTCTATCAAGAAATGATATCTAATAGGAATGTGCTTAGTTTTTGAGTGCATAATAGGATTCTTTGAGATACTAATTGCACTAGTGTTGTCATAATAGATAGAACAAGGTCTATTTTCTCTTACTTTATAATCTTCTAAAGTTTCTTTCATCCACATGAATTGTGTGCAACAAGAAGCAGCTGCTATATATTTAGCTTATGTAGTTGATAAATAAATTGAGGCTTCCTTTTCACTTAGACAATACACCAAGCATTATTTCCTTCTATCTTTATGGATAAATTACTATCAGCTACCCCATTTTTAAAACCTTGACTCAAAAGATACTTATCCATCCTATCATACCCAGCTCTAGGAGCCTATTTAAGACCATACATATCCTTCTTTAATTTACACACAAAATCTTGATTACTTGACATGAATTATCCTTTAGGTAACTCAATGTAGACTTCTTCTAATTTAACATTCAAGAATGCAAATTTTACATCGATTTGATATACCTTAAAACCCTTGAAGCTTGCATATACCAAGAAGATTATAATTTCTTCCATTCTTACCATAGGAGCAAAAGTATCATAAAAATATATTCCTTTAACCTGAGCATATCCTTTACATAAAAATCTAGCCTTGTTCCATGTGACTTCTCCTTTCTCATTCATCTTATTTTTGAAACCCAACTTGGTACCTATCACATTTTAATCTTTTGGTCTAGGAACTAAGTCCCATGATTCATTCCTTTCTATTAAATAAATAAATTAATTCATTAAATCATACCAACTTTCATCTTTAATAGCTTCCATAAATGTTTTGGGTTCAATCATGGATAACATAACTAAGTCTTATTGATTCTGATTGATTGACATTCTCCTTCTAGTCTGCAACCTTGCACCAACCTTTCCAATAATTTGAGAGATTGGATGATCTTTATGAATTCTTATATATGGGGATTTAGAATCTTATCTCCTTCATCTTCATCTTCATCATCTATTTGAATAGATAACTCATCATTATTTGCAACAACATTTTAAATTGAGTCTCTTACCTATAATTTTGGCTTCTTGACTCTACTAGTCACATCTAACCTTACATTTAAACATTCAATAATCTTGTGAAGTCTCTTGTTTAAGCACCTATAGGCAGTACTGATAGAGGATTAACCTAAGAATATGCTCTCATCAAACCTTGAATCAAATTTACTAATATTCTCTTCATCTCTTTTGATGAAGCACCTGCTCCTAAACACTTTAAAATGTTTGACATTATTTGTTATATTCTTCCATAACTCATAAGGAGTCTTATCACCATTTTCTCTGATTTGACACCTATTTAGGATGTAAATTGAAGTGTTGGTTTCCTCATCCTAATAACCATCTGATAGTTTGGAATCTTGAAGCATGGTTCTACTCATTTTTTGAATAGTTATATTCTTCCTTTCAACAATACCATTTTGTTGTGGTGTTCTAGCAACAGAATATTATCTCTTTATCCCTTATTTTTCACAAAAATCTTCAAATTCATAAGACTAAAACTCACCTCCTCTATTTTATCTTATACACATGATCTTTGACCCTTTATCATTTTCTACAAGTGCTTTGAATGCCATAAATTTGTCAAAAGCTTTTGATTTTTCTTTAAGGAAAATTATCCAAGTCATCTTAGTAAAATCATAATTGAGAAGCATGAAGTAGATATTACCTTGAATACTCTAGGTCCTAATAGGTCCACATAGATCAGCGTGGATCAACTTTAATGGCTTTGCAGTGGATAACTCCTTGGAGTTGTATCTTATTTTGATTTGCTTCTCATGAAGACATGCCTTGCAGAGAGAATGAGGAATCTTAGAAATTTTTGGCATGTGCCTTACCAATCCCTTTGAACCAATCTTTACCATGCTATAAAATTTATATGTCCAAGCCTTCTATGCTAAAGCTAGATTTATTCCAATTGACTCATAAAGCACTCTTCCTTCTTAGATAAATGGAATACATACATGTTATTATATATTTATAAACATTTGCAACTAATTTGCCATCCTTTCTTACTTCACAAACATCATTATGAAAATTTACAACATTTCCTTGATTACACATTTGGCTTACACTTAAAATATTATGTTTCAAACCCTCTATATATAAGACATTCTTAGTCCTATAATGACCATTATCCAAACTCATAGTACCTTTGCCAACTATGTTAGCAGATTTGTTATCACCAAATCTCACTGAAACAAGATTGGTCTTCTTGAGGGAGATAAACTTACTCTTTTCTCTTGTCATATGATTTGAGCATCCATGGTCTATGAACCATCTCTTATTCCCATCTTCTTGAGGATGCAAGGCTGTTTGAACAAACATTAACTCTTCCTTTGGATGACCACTTGAATTCTATTTATTTTCTTCTTTAGTATTTGACTGTCTTCTTGAACCATTTGATGGTGTTTGATTTAACTTATATTGGGAATAATGGAATTTTAGTTAAGGGTCTGGATTAATAAATCAGTATAGAATATAGAAATAAATATAGTCCTAATTTATGCAACTATTTATCTTTTTCACCTTTTTAAAAATAGCAATAAATAAGAAAACATATAAATTAGCTAGAAAATAGACTAAGATGGCTAATACAAAGGTTGAAAATGACTTTCCAAGACTGGGAAGGTGTCATAAAGCTAAATCTATGTTTCATTGGGTGAAAGGATAAAATAACTAAAAAGTGGATGCTTTGGTACCCAACACTATTTTCTTTTCATGCCACTATTGTCCACACTAATCACAGAGACCTAAAACATTATAGATAGTTACGTTGTGTCTGTGTGATCATGTCTATGAAAAATTAAACACTATTCATTGATGAAACTTGTTGTGGACCTAATTTTATCTTCAAACCATAACCCTCCATCATGCTTGATAAAACAACATTTGAGGCACTTGAGAAAGAGGGGGGTTAGTTTGAAAGATGTAATGAACATGCAATCTACACCCCTTATGTGGGTACATTGCCTACATACCAATACTCCTGAGAGGGATCAAGCCATATGTAGTTTTCCCACCTAGTGTGCTTTGTGAAATAGTGTGATGTGGATGTAAATGCCAAATTGATAGTGTTTTAGGTGGCTAGGGACTAGTTTGAGGATTTGAGTAGGTTTGAAACTATGTTGGGTGACTGTGTGCAAAGAATAGGTAATTTTTCCTTAGTGTTCTATTTGTATTCTTGCTTAATTTGTAATTTTGGTCACCTCCTTTGTAAATGAGCTTTGAGTGGGATTTTATAGGGAATAATTAGTCATGGGTTAGATGTATTTGTCCTAGATTGACCTATTAAGGATAAGGATTAGATGAAGATGACTATTGGGGATCAAAGTGAAAATATATAGGACTAAAAAAAATGGGGCACTTATCCATGGGTTGATATTTTCCAAATAGGGTGCTCCTATCCTATAAGCTCGAGACCTAGGAAAATAGGATTGGCATGGGTAATATTGTCTAGTTGAGGTCGAATGATTGTTTAAAAGGTTTTGGATGATTGGTAATGAGTAGAAAGGTGTCTATAAGGGTCATAAGAGCATACAAAAAGGAACTATGGATGGGTTGTCACAAGCCACACTCAAACTACCAATTTGGATATTTTATATGACTACATTTACCCCCCTTTATTCTAGTGATGCAACAAAGTAAAATACTAGGATAAAGGAAAATTATAAAGTTTACCTAAACTTACCTATAAGGGTGAATCACATGAAGGTGTGTGATCCTAAGTGTGCATAAAAAGAGCATATCATGAAGCATAAATATACAAGAGAAAACAAGGAGTAGATTAGTTCTTACTAGACATGCTATGTCTAAAATAAGAATGTACAAAGGTTGGGTAAAAGAGAGAGGAAGAGAAAGGAATGAATACACCTAATTGGGTATGTAAACCAATATAAAACCTATTATGATGTTGAGTGATGTTGAGTGATGTTGGGTATGTGTTAGACCAAGAGTAATATCGTGAACAGAGTTGAGTGTTCAATTCCCTGAGGGTGGCTCAAGAATACAAAGGTTGGCCCTTTGGATCTATCATCACCCACTATGTAGTAAATCTACATGATTATGGATGTGTTTATCAATGTTTGGATTATGTATCCAATCCCCCTGAGTAGGTCATGCAAAAATACAAAGGCTAGCTAGTCATTTGGATCCATCATTGCCCACTAAGTGTGAACTATGAACTAATATCAGCTGAATGTGTGCCATATAAGATGGTTCATGAATCCCATGAATGATTTTTAATATAATAATGTAGTGTGAATATTTGAATCTGGCTAAAAACTAGGCCAATCTTTGCTACTCTAAAAGGTGGAGATTAGGCTTGTACAAAAGCCACTCTAAAACTAAGAACTAGGCTTATATGAAAGCCACTCTGAAATGATGCCAACCACTTTAAAATGGAATAAGGTATAAAATGTTGAGAATACCTGAGTAATGTAATGAACTAGAAATAAAATAAGGTAAATGTGTTGTGTAAATTACCCCCAGTCACTAGTGTCTATATCATGGATTCTAATCTATAATTTATACCAATTATCCAATCTAAAAGTGGAAGAGAGAGTCATCATGTCATGCATGATGCCCCCTATATCTAGATAATCTAAATAAAAACTATACTAAAACTACCCAATCTAAACTAGACTATAGCTGAAAAAAGTTTAATTAACCTTACCTTTCTATCTATTTCTAAAAATTATGGGTTTTTAGTTGTTTAGATAGGACCACAAAAAAGTGGACACTTTGTGGTAGAGCATTGTATTCTGAATGGGGTGCTCTTGTCTTTTACTATTTTTGATGATTGTTCTATGTTCATCCCTATTTTTCTAGTCTATTATACAGGTTTTGAATTTTTATTATTGTTTTGAGTGTTCTGTAAACTGATTTTAACCAATAGAGGGCTTTGATCTTTGTGACAAAACCCTTATTTATTTCTCCCTCTTCTGAGGGTAGGAATGAAGACCCTATAATGACTTTTCTTAGAATAAAGAGACCTAAAAGTGTGTTATGATAAAAAAAAATCATGATATATCAATGATAATCCAAAATATGTCTCAAGATATAGCATAATTTGTATTGTAGATTGTTAGATCAACAGGGATATGCCTAGATAGATGTAACAATGTAATAGCATGTGTAGTAAACTGAACTAAAACTAGAAATCTAGTTAGCTGTCAAGGAGGGATGGAGCATGATGTCCATCATGGCATCCAAGAAGGCAAGATGATGCATGATGTGGATCATGACATTGTAAACAACTGAGAAGTAAACAAGCAAACAAGCATGCAAGGCAAGAAGCATACAAAAGAGGCCAAGGGGCCAAGTAAATAATGGACATGGGTACATGTCACTCAAACTAGGAAAATCAAGCATATAAGGCATATTCAAATGCCCACATACACATAAAATTACAAAAAAGAAAGATTGGCATGAGGGTCACCAGCACATACAAGATTACAAGCAAAGAACATTGGAAAATTTCCTAAGGCACACAGAAGTAACAAAATAAGAACTGAGAAATGCAATCTCATATAGTTAATCAAATCAAGAAAGGAAGGCATGTAAATGCTAGAAATACTATCACATCTAATTGATCAATGCAAGAAGTGAAAGTATGCTGAACATGTAGTATAAGAATAAGTAGATGCTAAAAAATACACAAGTGTTATATACTAGTGAGTTTCAATATAATAATCTATGTAAGCTAGTAATTACTTTACATCAACATGATAAATAGAGTGTGTGGTATAGGAATGACATAACCTGGATGTTGTATTCATGTAGAAGATGCCCCCAATGGGTACATATGTCGATGTATGTCACAAATGTAAAATTAGGATGCCCCCTCAATGGGTAGAGTGAAGCAATCAAGAATCTGGGTGCACTGCACATAATCAAAAAAGATCAAGTGAAGCATGGTAATGTAGATAAATCAACAAAAAATAGCATAAAACAATAAAATGTAATTCTAACATGGTATTAGAAATGTAAAACATGGATAATGCATACAGTTTAAATTTTTTTGGTATTTTGAGTTATTTTAATGTTTTTAAATTTTGAAATATTATATTTTTTAATATTTTAAAATAATCTATGTACAAGTAAGAAAAAAGACACTGTATAATTAAACTGAGAAATTATGTACAAAAAAGATTTAAAAGAAATGATACTAACTGATGAGTATCATAAGAGACTCCCTATCACGGTGTCCTATATCAAAGAGAGGGATCGTGCATGATCATGAAGCATGATGGAAGGGATGAGACTATGACTCTAAAAGCTATGTATGTTGTAAGTGCTCTAAAATATCTATAATAGAAACTAAATGTGGGATCCCTCTATAACTCTAAGAAGTGGATGCAATTATGGGGCTCTTAAGGACCCATCTGGTAGTAAAATAAGCTCTCTAAAATGTGTTCTAGGTGTAGATTCATAAGAGCTCAATGATACTACACTGGGTGTGAATAATATAGCTATAAACTATTTAGAGTCCTAAAACTATCACTGATGTAGTGGTCACTCTAAGAGAGGCTTTCATGAAAGTGTATGAACTCTCTATGCTAGTGAGGGAGTCCTCAACTATGTTTGAAAATTAACTAGAAGAAGAAATATAACTAGTGAAGGAGCTAAAATTGGTGATTGTAGAGTAGGAGATGGCTATGAAGTGGGGAGTGGTAACTCATATGAAACTCTACTAACTATAATAACTTGATTAGCATGAATGCATTTCATGTATCTATGAGCTATATAAGGTACTTCATGAAGTTTTTAGATCCATGGTCGACCAAGCAACATGTTGAAGACTCCTACAATTGGAATAATAGTAAATGGTGTGGTCATATGTGCTAGACCAACTTGTAGAAGAAGTACAATCTCACATAATGAACTCTATATGTATCCATTGAATCCACTAATAACTTGTCCATTGGGGTGATATTTTACTCTAAATATCCCAAATGCTAAAGTAATGTCATATTGCACATGTTCACACTAGATCCATTATTTATGAGAACACTACAAATGGAATGGTGATCAATGTAGGCTCTAATAAAGAGTTCATAGTAATTTGAATCATCCTCAACTATCTCCTACTCTGAGAAGAAGATCAAAGATCTAGTTGAAACTCTTGAATTAAACACACCAATCATGTTGCTCAAAGAATGTGACTCAACTAAAGGTGATTGGTATGCAGTTGGTGGAGGGTGTGCATGATAGACATGGTGAAAACCTGATGTTCCCCCAAATCCTATTTATAATGTTATGGGAAAGGATTAGAGAAAAATTTTAGAGCCTTGTCATGTGTTTGTTTTGCCTAAAGAAGCTCAACTAGAGTGCCAAGATCAATAAGGTTTCCATATATCAAGTCATATATCTTATGTCATAAAATGATGCATATGTTCATTATGTGACCTGGTGCCCTATGAAAATCATATAATGCATTATTATCATATCCATGTAGAATAGGCTTTGTTATATCAACTTCCCAAATAGGGAGGAGAGATAAGACATTGCATTCTAATAGCTATTATAAGACTCTAGCTAGAGATATTGGTAGATTGGTAAAAGCTCATCAAGGAGGCATTGAAAAAAACACTCCCTGAAGGGACTCTAAAGCCACATTAACTATAGTTTGATTTTTATTTTTTATCATTAACCTTTACTTTGTATGGGACTTTACTATTACTATTGTTTGTTATTTATAATATGCTTGTGTACTTGAGTTTTCCCATTGAAATTAATTTGACTTCCCTTTCCTTTAGTGTATGACATAACTCAGTAGAGGAATTTTTTTTTGAACATTATTGACTCATGCAAAGCTGGCAGAAGACTCTATTTGAAGAGATCTTGTAATTCTTGATCGACCATAGGGCTAGTCATTTTAGCCAAGAACAGTCTTATATCTAAGAACATAATCTGTGAGATGATCATTTTAACTTTATTTCAATTGTGTAACTTGGGCATAATAAACCTTGTCACATATGTTTATGCTGAAATGAGCTAAGAACATGTTAGCTAAAGGATTAAATACTTTGATCAACTAATTCGGTAGACTATAGAACCACTGTAAATCATAATATTTTAAAATCTATGGAAATAGCTTAGTTAGTAACCAATCATTTAACACATAGTCCAAGCATGCTACATGAAAAACTCTCAAGTGTGTCTCTAGATCAACCTTGTTATCATATAGAGTGAGCTTGGGTTGAACAAAACCTAGTGGCAAGGGTGTAAAAGCAATATGGCATGCCAATGGTGTATGAAGTAGAGAAAAAGAGTCCAAATCTTGTGTTGGTCTATAGGCACCTTGCTCAATATGTATCACCTTGGATTGAAGAGATTTAATATTTTTCACAAGGGTACCCACATTAGGAGGCAAAGATGTACTAGCCATAACTATTGTTGCCACATACGAAGGTTGGGTTACTATAGGGGGTTATTGAGACATAGTTGCCCCTATAGTGTTATTTGCAATCAATTTTTATATGGTTTGAGAGGATTGACCATTTTTTGCTTTTTTTTGTTCTTCTTATATTATTTTAAGCATATCATCTTGCATATCAATATTTTTAGTTAAAATGTCTTGAAGTTCCCTCTTATCTGTTTCATCAAAGCTGATCTAATGGGCCCATTATTAAAGTAGGAAAACAAAGTGAAATTAGATTGATTTTTTTTCAATAAGTTGTAATAAGAAAAATGTGATGGAAGGAAACTAATGAATAAAGGAAATGTAAAGTCCTAAAAATAGCAAACTAGAATATGCATAAAAAGGATATGAATCTCATTAATAAGTAAGGTGATACCTCCAGAAACATAGGACCTATTATATTCCACCAAGATTTGAAAAAATTAATTTTTAAAATGACTATGGTGAATTTTAAAAATTAAATTCGAAATTTTTATTTATATATGTAGGAAAAATCAAAAGAATATTGATAAAATCAGCAAGAAATTTTCTCTAGAGTTTTTGTGCACAAACAAAGTTGGGTTCACCAAATGATTTAACTTATTTTGAGAATAATGGAGTTTTAATCCTATTTTAGTTAAGTGCCTAGATTAATAAATCAGTATAAAATATAGAAATAAATATACTCTTGATTTGTGAAACTATTTGTCTTTTTCACCTTTCTAAAAATAGTAATAAATAATAAGAAATATAACTTAGCTATAAAATAGACTGAGACAGATGATACAGAGTTTGAAAATGGTTGTGCAAGACTAGGAAGGTGTTATAAAAATAAATCTAGATTTCATTGGTAAAAAGGATTAGAGCACCAAAAAGTGGATGCTTTGATGTCTTGTGTTATTATTTGTTCCTGTTGATGTTGTCCAAACTAATTATAGAGACCTGAAACTTTATGGGTGGTTGCATTATGCCTATGTGAGCGTGCTTATGAAAAATAAAGAATTGATCATTGATGAAACTTGTTTTGTAACTAATTTTTTATTCAAACCTAACCCTTAATTATGCTTGATAAAATGACATTTGAGTCAATTAAGAAAGAGGGGGGTTAGTGTGAAAGATGTACTGAACATGTAATCCACACCCCTTGTGTGGGCACGCTATCTACATACCATTACTTTAAAGAGGGATCGAGCCATATGTAGTTATCCCATCTAGTGTGGTTTATACAATAGTGTGATATGGATGTAAATTCCAAATTGATAGTGTTTGAGGTGGTTAGGGATTGGTATGAGGATTTGAGTAGCTTTGTAACTGTGTTGGGTGACTGTGTGCAAAGAATAGGGAAGTTTGCCTTAGTGCTTTGTTTGTATTCTTACTTGCTTTATAATTTTGGTCATCTACTTTGATTGAGACCACCAACCATCATGTCCTATAGATTCTTGACTATTTCTTCTATATCTTTCACTTGCATCTTCACAGCATCCATGCTTGAATTGACATTTGATAAAGCACATATTAGTTTGTCTTGGAGATAAGCCATAGCCTCTTTGTCAACCATTATACCTTTGATCACCTTCTAGTGGTTCAAAATTCAAGAAGGGCCTAATCTAATACTAATTATTAGAGGTACTATCACTAAGATGGGGTTAAATCTATGATCCTAGATATTTCAATTATAATTTCAAACCTTTCAAACTATTAAACAATCGGCATATATCAACTTGATCAAGAAACATTAACAAGAGAGCTCATTTATTCAATGCATACACAAGATCAAACACATAACACATAATTCCTATGGGAAACCCTCATGGGAAATAAAACCCACTCTCAAGCCTTTAACATATTGACTAATGTCCTATAATAAATTACAACTAAAATATTTATCAACTCCTTTAGACTATTAAACCTTGATCATATCCTCTTGACCAAAGGTATTTAGTGAAACACTTGTTTCACAAGGAGAAACTTCTCCTAAGGAAAACCAAGTCCTTTAGAACCTCCTTTGAACACCTCCATCATATAAATTATGTCTTTAACACCTGATGATGGATCTCTATTTTCTAATCCCCACACAAACTCTCTATCTCAAACATGCCTCTCATGTAAGCATGTCACAAACTCTTTCCTTCTTTAATCAAATTGTCCTCATATGCACACTCAAACCTCTTTGCATATCTTCAAATTGAAAGAGAACATTTTTGACATTATAAATATGACCTAAAATTCATACACATAGTCATCAATCCACTCTACTTCTCAACTCATCCAACTAGGTACTCTACCTCTCCTTCGCTTCACAATTCTCACATCTACCTTACACAAGTCTTCTACGAGCCTAAAAAATACCACTTTTAGTTTCACTATTTATAGAGAATTCATGAATTATCAATTTCATAATATTTTATTTTTTGGCCATAATATATGCCTTCACCCTTAAGACATATTACATAGGTCACACTTAATCATAACACACTTTCAAATAGGCCTAAGTCACTTTTAGGTCCTATAGATACCCATTCAGCTCTTTGACACTACTATGAGAAAAATAAGAACACAATAACACTTTTCCAACTCATGAACCAATGTTACATGATCTATAGGTTCCCCTTAAGTGTCCATATTCATCACAGTACCCTTCTACTTAAGCACAAATTGCCTAAGCATCATTCTATGCATATAATCACCATGAACAAATACATAGTCACATTTTAAACCATTGTTCATACTACATTAAATTGTTCAAACATTCAAAATTCACATAGATCATCCTTATAGAGTCTACAATATTACCCAATTGATAATTCATCAATAGATATCACAATAAGCTCAATTACCCTTCTCAAGTTACTTGTAGAACATGTATGAACACACAGTCAACTTTAGAGCTCAATATTTTTTTTTTATACACACTTCTATATCCTCAAATACATATTTATATATGTGCCTTGGATTCCTTGACCACTTTTATTTGTACACCATGAGAAAATTCATCCTTCATCAAAAGATATTATCCAAAAACCACATACTATTTTTTACCTTTGTTAAATTCAAATATTCAAAAGCAAATGGTCACAATTGAAATTTGAACACTATGATCACATCTCATGTCCTATTAAATTTAGATCAATCTCTTACCATCAATATTATCTAAACTTTAATGCATAGGTATCAATTCTCAAACATTAAACATTTGATAGTTGACCTCATCTCATGCACTCTAACAACTTTGACCTCATGCACTCGATCAATCTCCTATATGTAGCTCAGTCTTTAATATAGATAAATAGATATCACTTTTACCTATTTAATTTAATATTCACCATTGATCTATATCTGTACAATCACTCACTCACCATTTATCCTTGGAAAAAGTTTAATCTTTAACTCTGCTCAATGTTAAACATAGAACACTTGGCACCATCTTGCTACTTCCTAACATCTTGGAGAAAAAACACATCATTGATCTCCTTGATATTTTATCAAACATTACCTTGTACAAAATTGACTGAGTATGGATATCATTGCAATCTATTTGAGTATCCAACTTTGAATTTTAATAACTTATTTTGTGCTTAGATGCATGACCTAAAATTTAGACCGCATGATCTCATCACATAACAGAAACCAACAATGTGACAAAATTATCTTGTAAACCTCACATTTATTAGATATAATGATATTAAAATATTCACTCATATTTTTCTACCACAGATCCAACTATGTTAAAAACTTGTTTGGAAAGCCAACTTTGAACATGCATATCTTTTGATGTGCTTCAGTGCATGACCTAAAATTTAGTAAAAATAAACTAGGCTCAAAATTAAACAAACCTATATTATCATCTTGTTTTAAAATTTCCACATATATGAGATATTCCATCATCAAAATACTTACTCAGTTCTTCTTACCACATTACAAATTTGACTATGGGAAAATACTATCAAAGTGCTTGGGAGCCCAGCTTTGTACCCACATATCTTTGATTGCATTTAGTTACATGACCTAAGATTTAGCACATAATAAATAGGTAATAACATGATCACAACCATATTACCAACTCCCCCTGATTCATCCACATGTGGTAATGGTTATGTCAGTAAACTACCTACTTAGATTTTTTGCCACTAAACCCAAACTATCTAGATGAAAACTAGGGACTACCAAAATAACTCCACTCATTCACATGATCTCTCCAATCATCCTTGACCATTTATAAGACCCCTTTAAAATGATCAAATCACCATACTCATCCCTAAACATATCTAATCAAGCTAAAACTAAAGATCAACCAAGCGTCTTTTTAGCACACGAGGATAAGCACATTACACACTTTGTCATTATTACTTAGGCTACCAAATAATTACATCCACTCACCATGACACCACTATGACATCAATAAGAACTCTCCAAAAATATCCCCCTTTTTCATTGATGTCAACAAACATCATTCAACTCACCTTCTTTCTCTTTCAGGCACTCTCACAATAGGAACTTTCACCCCCTTTGACACAATGATAAAGTGGACACCAATTGATTCTAAGGACCTAAAAATACCATCAATAGGAAATTAAAATCTTATAAATATGATACAAACTCTCCCTTAATTGATATAACCTCTTGTTTCCTTAACAAATTCCTCTTGCTCCATGCTAATACTCTCTTCTTTAACCAATCACTACAACAAAAGAATTAAAACACACAAAATACTAAAATCTAATGTATCTCACCAAGAAAAATCTAAGAGTGAATCCCCCTAGGATTTTTGAGTAATTTCACCACTTGATCATCTTCATATCTCCATACACCATGAATAACCACCATGCAGGCTTACTAGCCTTCTCTCTCTAGACACTTCCATGACCACCAACTCTGTATCTTCACTGTAGCTTCTTTACAAACTTATAGAGCAAGCTCATTAACTTGTTTCCCCTCCTTAACCAGATACATTTTATTTATTAATAAATAAATAAATGACACCTAATATTTGTCTTAGATACTAAAATGTAGCTTTTGATAATGGTTTGGTCATAATATCTACAAGTTGCTCTTTTGTAGACACATACTCTAACTTAACACTTTGATAATTCACTTATTCTCTCAATAAATGATATATAATAGGAATGTGTTTAGTTTTTGAGTACATAACAAGATTCTTTGAGATACTAATTGCATTAGTGTTGTCACAATAGATAGAACAAGGTCCATTTTGTCTTACCTTATAATCTTCCAAAAAAAAATTCATGCACATGACTTGCATGTAACAATAAGTAGTTATTATATATTTAGCTTATACAGTTGATAAATACATTGAGGCTTCCTTTTTGGTTAGCCAAGACACCAAGAATTCCCCCATGAATAAGACCCCACCATTGGTACTTCTCCTATCATCCACATAACCTGCCTAATCTACATGAGTATAAGATTTCAAAAAGAATTCTTTACTCCTGGGATACCATAAACCATACTCTATGGTGCCTTTGAGATATATAAAGATCTTTTTTACTACTTTTAAGTGAGATTATCTAGGTTTAGCTTGAAACCTTCCTACAAGACCCACTAGTTGCATGATATCAAGCCTAAAAGCAGTAGAGTATAAAAGACTTCCAATCTTAGATCTATACAAAGTTTGATCAACTTTCTAGTTTACTTAACTTATAACCTATGATCATTGGAGTATCAATTGGCTTACAATACATCATGTCAAACTACCTCAACATATCCTTGATTTATGTATCTTGTGAAATTAATATCCCTACATCAAATTATTTAATCTATAATCCTAAGAAGAAAGATAGTTCTCCCAACATTGACATTTCAAACTCAATCTTCATATTATCTAAAAATTCTCTACTCATTTTATCATTTTCAGATCTATAAAATATATCATCAACATATACAACAATAAATAATTGATGATTGCCTTCTATCATAATATACAAATTACTATAAGCTACCCTATTTTTAAAACCTTGAATCAAAATATACTTATCCAACCTATCATACCGAGCTTTAGGATCCTATTTAAGACCATACAATTCCTTCTTTAGTTTACACACAAAATTTTTATTACTTGACAAGAAGTATCCTTTAGGTAACTCAATGTAGACTTTTTCTTCTAAGTTGAAATTCAAGAATGCAGATTTCACATCCATTTGATATATCTTAAAACACTTGAAGCTTTCATATGCCAAGAAGAGTCTAATTGCTTCTATTCTTGCCATAGGAGGAAAATTCTCATCAAAATCTAATCCTTCAGCTTGAATATATCTTTTACACACCAATCTAGCATTTTTCCTTGTGACTTCTCCTTTCTCATTCATATTATTGTTTAAACCCCACTTGATACCTATCACATTTTTATATTTTTATCTATGAACTAACTCCCATGTTTCATTTATTTCTATTTGATCAATTTATTCATTCATTGCATCATACTAACTTTTATCTTTTCTATCTTCTATGAAGGTTTCAGGTTCAATCATGGATAATATATCTTAGTCTTGTTGATTATGATTGATCAACATTCTCCTTCTAGTCTGCAACCTTGCACCAATATTTTCAATAATTTAAGATATTGGATGATCTTTATGAATTATTCTAGATGGGGATTTATAATTTTACCTTCCTTCATACTTTTTATATTCAACATCTATTTGAATAGATAACTCATCATGGTTTACAACAACATTTTGAATTGAGTCTCTTACTTGCAATTTTGGCTTCTTGACTCTACTAGTCTCATCTACCCTTGCATTTGATATTTTAATAATTTTGTGAAGTCTATTTTTGAAGCACCTATAGGTATTATTGATAGAGGAGTAACCTAAGAAGATGCCTTCATCAGACCTTAAATCAAATTTGACAAGATTCTCTTCATCTCTTTTGATGAAGCACCTGCTCCTAAACACTCTAAAATGTTTGACATTAGTTGCTTTATTCTTCAATAACTCATAAGGAGTCTTATCACCATTTGCTTTGATTTGAAACCTATTTAGGATGTAAACTAAAGTTTTGGTTTCCTCTTCCTAATATCCATCTAATAGTTTAGAATCTTGAAGCATGGTTCTACTCATTTATTGAACAGTCCTATTCTTCCTTTCAACAACACCATTCTATTACGGTGTTCTAGTAGCAGAATATTGTCTACTTATACCCTTTTTTTCATAAAAATCATAAAAATTTTTAGACCAAAACTCACCTACTCTGTCTGATCTTATACACTTGATCTTTCACCCTTTATCATTTTCTACAAGCACTTTGAATGCCATAAATTTTCCAAAAGCTTCTAATTTTTCTTTAAGGAAAAATATCCAAGTCATCCTAGTAAATTCATCAATGAGAAGCATGAAGTAGCTATTACCTTGAATAATTTTGGTCCTCATAGGTCCCTATATATTAGTGTGGATCAACTCTAATGGATTTTTAGTGGCTAATTACTTGGATTTGTATCTTCTTTTGGTTTGCTTCCTATGAAGATATGCCTTGCAGATTAAATGAGGAATCTTAAAAAATTTGGGCATATGCCTTACCAATCCATTTGAACTGATCTTTATCATGTTACTAAAATTTATATATCTAATCCTTCTATTCTAAATCTATCTTTCTTCCAATTGACTCATGAAGTACTCCCTCTTCTTGGATTCATACAATACATACATGTTATTATCTATTTTATAAACATTTACAACTAATTTGTCAACCTTTCTTCACAAACATCATCATGAAAAGTTACAACATTTCTCTGCTTACACTTAAAATATTATGTTCCAAACCTTCTACATATAATACATTCTCAATCCTAGAATGAAAATTATCCAAACTCATGATAGCTTTGCCAACTATGTTAGCAGATTTGCTGTCACCAAATCTCATTGAACCTGGTTTAGTCTTCCTAAGGGAGATGAACTTGTTCTTGTCTCATTTCATATGATTTAAGCATCCACTATCTAAAAACCATCTCTTTACTTAAACAAACTATTAAAATATATAAAATTTAATAAGCATGGATCTAGAAGAGATTTAATGAGCAAAGCAGAACATAATGAACCCAGATCAATAAAACACAACAAAAATATTTATCCTAGGAAAAACCTCAAAGAGGTAAAAAACCATCAAAGTGATATTCAATATTGAGAAACAATAATAACCACAATACATCAAATCTTCTACATCTCACTCCTCAGATAAAATTTTCACAAGTTTGTCTTAGATAAGTATTTGCCGCACATAGGAATACTTGAATATTTTTGTGTCCAAGAGATATTTTACAATAGGGGTAAAACCCTATTTATAATGATTCACGAGGGGATGTGACCATTTTAAAAATAATAATTCCATCCACCTTGATAAATCCAATTAATAAACATTTGGTAAATATTAAATAACTATAATAAGATTATTTATTTTCCTAAAGTTTACACCTTCAGTAAATAAATAATATATTATTATTTATTTATTTAATTACCAATGTAAGTTAAGGGTTAATAATAACCACTTAGACATTAATTATTCTAACACTCCCCCTTAATTTTAAGTGGGAATAAAATACATAGTCACCATAAACGAATTATACTATGTGCTAAATTTGAAGGATTTAAAAACTTTCATCATGTCAAAAGTCACCTTTTGAAACAAAAGGAGTTGTAATCCATAAACTACTCAAAAGCAAGTTTAGGATATCATGATTGTGAGATTAAATCTCACTATTTCTCATGAATAATCACTAAGCATATTTGGAGCCTTTTATAACATAAGTACCTCCATTACAAATTATGTTTTTAAATGTATTGGGGTACACAAGTAAAAATTTCACATGAAGTTTACTTAAATCAAATAACTTCTACATGAAGTTTTTACAATTATTTAAAAATGAGAAGAAGTAAAGATAAGAAGAAGTAACACATGACTGTTAGAAAATGGCATTGTCATGCACACTCCCCCTCAATGATAACTCTGAGAGGCCCAACATTACACAAAACTGACAAAACTTGGTAGCACCAAGTGGTTTTGTGAAGATATCTACCACTTGTTCATTTGTAAGATAGAAATACATATTAATATCACCATCGAGGACTTTATCTTAGATAAAATGCACATGAACTTTAATATGTTTAGTTCTTTAGTGTTGTATTAGATTTTTTGCCAGAGATATACAACTTTAGTTATCATAATGAAGGATGGTATTCTAAGAAACATCTAAATGAAATTATCCCAATAGCCTTTGTAGCCACATGGATTCTTTATTAGATTCAATAACACTTTTATACTTTATTTTTATAGAAGAGAGAGATAATAGGTTACTTCTTGTTGCTCCAAGTGATAGCATCTACACCAAAATTAAACACATATCTAGAAGTAGATTTGTGATCTAAAGTATCACTAGCATGGTCAGCATCACAATAACCATATAATTTAGTATTATCAATGGAAGAATAAAATAAAACATAATTAATTATTCCTTTAATATAGTGAAGAATACATTTAGCTAATTTTCAATTATCCAAATACGGATCCTACATAAATCTAGAAGTAACATTGATAGCATATGAAATATCTGGACTAGTAATGGTTAGATAAATCAAACTTCCAATAAGTTGTCTATACAAATTAGGTTTAGTTTTTTCACATCCAGGTTTAGGATCAAGTTTAATACCAAATTCAATAAGAGTAGTGGTAGATTTATAATCAATCATGTTAGACTTAACAAGAAGATTATGTGCATACTGAGATTATGATACAACAATTGATTTTTTATTCTAAAATATAATCATTCCTAAAAAATGATGTAGAATACCTAAATAAGTCATTTCAAACATTTTACTTAGTTTATCCTTATATTTATGAATTAAACTAGTTAGATCACTAGTAATCAATAAATCATCAACATATAATACAATTAGAATCAGATGACCATTTTCAACTTTAACAAAGAGATCATTATCTGAATAGCAATTAGAAAAACCTAATTCTTTGAAAAAATAAGTAATTTTTATATGGGATAAAATAAGCTCCTTGAGCTAATAAGAATGGATCTAAAAGATATTTAATGATTAAAGCATAACATAATGAGCGAAGATAAATAAAAAACAAAATACGTATTTATCCTAGGAAAAACCTCAAAGAGGTAAAAAAAAAAAACCCCAATAAAGTGATATTCAATATTGAGAAACAATAATAACCCCAATACATTAAATCTTCTTCATCTCACTCCTTTTCAAATAAATTCTTCACAAGTTTGTCTCAGAAAAATATTTGCCACATGTAGAATACTTGAATATTTTTGTGTTCAAGAGATATTTTACAATAGGGGTAAAACCCTATTTATAATGATTCATAAAGAGATGTGACCATTGTGAAAATAATAGGTTCATCCACCCCAATAAATCTAATTAATAAACATTTGGTAAATATTAAATAACTATAATAAGATTATTTATTTTTTTGAAGTTTACACCTCAAGTAAATAAATAATATATTATTATTTATTTAATTACTTACCAATGTAAGCCAAGGGTTAAGAATAACCACCTAGACATTAATTTTTCTAACACAAACATTGAGTCTTTCTTTGGAGGACTGCTTGAATTCTACTTATTTTCTTCTTCAGTCTTAGACTTAGTATTTTTGAACCAGTTGATGGTGCTAATGACTTGTATATCCATTTTCCAAAAATATTTCTTGTATTTTTTGGTTATATTATCTTGTTAGTTACAATTATAGCATATAATATTCCATTTTATCTATGGAGAGAAAGCATAATCCCTATATCTATGACCAAATTGATTACAGGAAAAGTAGTGCCCATAGAAGACATCATTCAAATTTGACCTACCATTCTCTTGATCATTACCTATCCATAAATTTTTATTATTGACCCTTTTGGTGGAGCTAAATTCCCTTTTGTCCTTGGATAAGATCACATCTGATTAATTCATGACTTTATTTTCAAATTGTTCCTCCCTTTGGTTGAGACCACCAACCATCATATCCTACGTATTCTTGACTATTGCTTCTTGATATTTCATTTGCATATTCACAACATCCATGCTTGAATTGACATTTGATAAAGCACATACTTATTTGTCTATAAGATAAGACACAACCTCTTTTTCAACCATTATACCTTTTATCACCTTCTAGTGGTTAAACTTGCAAGAAGGACCTGCTCGGATACCAATTCTTAAAGTTATAATAATTGAGAGGGAGGGTGAATTAGTGAGCCCAAATATTTCAATTATAATTATATACCTTTCAAAATATTAAACAATAAGAATATATCAACTTGATTAAGCAACATTAACAAGAGATTTGATTCATTCAATGCATACACAATATCAAACACATAACACATAGTTCCTATGGGAAACCCTCATGGAGAATAAAACCCACTCTCAAGCTTGAAACACATGGACTACTATCCTATAATAAATTACAAAAAAGAGACTTATCAACTCCTTTATACTATCAAACATTGATCATATCCTCTTGACCAAAGGTATTTAGTGAAATACCTATTTTATTAGGAGCAACTACCCCTAAATAAGACCAAGTCTTTTAGACCCTCATTTGAACACCTCCACCTTATAAATGATGTCTTCAACACCTGATGATGGATATATATTTTCTAATCCCTACACAAACTCTCTATCTATCTCAAATAGGCCTATCATATAGGCATGTCACAAACTCTTTCCTTCTTCAATCAAACTATCATCATATGCACACTTAGACTTATTTACATATCTTCAAACTATAAGAGCACTTTTTTGGCATCATAAATATGACCAACAGGTCATACACATAGTCATAAATCTTCTCTACTTATCAACTCATCCAAATGGGCACTCTACCTCTCATTTGCTCCATAACTCTCACATCCACCTTGCAAAAAATATCTCTCACAAGTCTTCTACAATCCTAGAAATTACCACATTTGGTTTTACTATATATAGATCATTCATGAATTATCAATTTCAAAATGTTTTATTTTTTTTCCACAATACATTCCTTCACCCTTAAGGCATATTACATGGGTCACACTTAAGCACAACACACTTTCAAATAGGCCTAAGTCACTTTTAGGTCCTATGGAGACCCATTCAACTCTTTGACACTTCTCTAAGCAAACTAAGAATATAGAAACACTTTTCAAACTCATTAACCCATGCTACATGATCTATACATACCCCTTAAGTTTCCATATCCATCATAGTACCCTTCTACTTAAGGACAAATCTCTTAAACAAAAGTTTGTGCACACAGTCACCATGAATGAATAATCAGTCACCTCTTAAACCATTGTTCATACTACATACAATTGGTAAAACCTTAAAAATGAACACAGATCTTCCTCATGGAGTCTAAAATACTCCCTAATATCCAATACATCAATATATATTGAAACAACATCAAAATGATCCCAATTACCCTTGTCAGGTTACTTGCAGAACATGTACGAACACACAGTCAAATTTAGATATCAATATCTTTATCTATATATGCTTTCAGATCTTTTAATCCATATTTTCAAATGCATCTATGAGTATTCTACCACTTTTTTTTCACACCATGATAAAATTTATTCTTGATCAAAAGATATTGTCTAAAAACCACAGACTATTTTTTCCCTTTGTTAAATTCAATTATTCATAAGCAAACAGTCATAGTTAAACTTAAAACACTATGCTCACATCTCATGTCCTCTCAACTTTAGATCAATCTGACACCATCAATATTCTACAAAATTTAATGCATAGGTGCCAATGCTCAAATGTTAAACATCTGACATTTAACCTCATCTCAAGTACTCTAGTAGCTTTGACCTCATACACTCTGTCAATCTCCTATGCGTATCTTGGTCTTTAAAAAAGATAAAAAGTTGTCACTTTGACCTCTTGAATTTAATACACATTGTTAATCTCTATCTATATGATCACCACTCATCATTGATCCTTGGAAGAATCTTGATCTTTAACTTTGCTCATCATTAAACATAAAACACTTGGCACTATCTCATTACTTTTTGACATCTTAGAGAAAATGTGCATCATCGATCTCTTTAAGAGTTCCTCAAACATTAACTTGTGAAAAATTTACTCTAAGTATGGGGACCATTTCAATCTATCTGAGTGTCCAAATTTAAACCTCAATAAATTCTTTTCTGATTAGATGCATGATCTAAAATTTGGACCATATGATCACCTCACATAGGAAAAACCAAAAATGTGAGAAACTACTCTTAAAACCCTCACATGTTTGAGATATAATGATATTAAAATTCTCCCTCAAATTTTTCTACCACAGAGCCAACTATGTCAAAAACTTATCTTAGAAGGCCAACTTTGAACATGCATATATTTTGATGTACTTCATTGAATGACCTAAAATTTACCTCAAATCAACTAGGCTTAAAATTGAACAAACCCATATGATCATCTTGTTATAAAACATCCACATGTGTGAGATATTCCATCATCAAAATGATTACTTGACTCTTCTTTCCACATTGTAAATTTGACTATGGGAAAATAATATCAAAATGCCTGGGAGCCCAGCTTTGTACCCACAAATATTTGATTTCACTTAGGTGTATGACCTAATATTTATCACATAGAAACTATGGACTAATTTGATCATTACCATATGACTAACTCCCCTTTAATCATCCACACATGGTAATGGTGACATTAGTAAACTACCTACTTAGATTTTTTTCCACTAAACCCAAAATATCTAGATGAAAATTATGGACTACAAAAATAAATACACTCATGAACACAAGCTTTTCAATCATATTTGACCATTGATAATACCCCTTGCACATGATCAAATCACCATACTCATCCCTGGACATCTCTAATCAAGCCAAAACTGAAGATCAACTAGGACTCCTTTAAGCACACTAGGACAAGCATATTGCACACTTTTCCATTGTTACTTATGCTATCAAATCACTTCATCCACTCTCTAGGACACCTTCTTGACATCACCATGACATCATTAACAACTCTCCAACACAATCCACCCATCCATCCCAATCTGACCATACCCTCCATAATGGAAACTTCTAAAATTTTCTAAATTTCAAAGCAAAGAAGATCCCCAACAACATCTTAGAGCATTTATGAATTCATGTTACTTGTTTTCTTACAATGATGATATTCTCCTCAACACTTTCCTCATGTCTTTAGTTGTTCTATCATTGGATTGGCATAGTGTTATTACCAAACACTCTCTCTTCTCTTTTTACCAGTTAACTCAAACTTTCTTAGACCATTTCTCCATAAATATTTCTAAGAAATTTTCTATCACCGACCTCTATTCCATTAGACAATTCAAGGATGAGTCAATTACCAAATTTGTGGCCCATTGGAGAGCCTTGATTAACCAACTCTCCTTCTCTTTTCCCCATCCCAAGTTGATTGAGTTTTTCTCTTGAGCTTGTGCCAAGTATATCTCATAAACCTTATAGGTTCAAAAATTTTGAACCTTTGATGAGGCATTCATCATGGCTCAAAAATTTGAGATTAAAGATATTGATGAGGAAAAGATTAAATTGAGGGAAAAAATTCTAGTTTCAAATCAAACTAAGCTTCTTCCTCCACCAACCATACCAACACCAACACCAAATCTTAAATAACCAAAAATGTAGTTGTGCTTAAAATGGCTCCTCCTCCAGCTATCAACCAACCAAATTCTTCCACCTCCTTCAACTAAAACTCGAAAACTCAAAACCACTATGTCCAAAAATAATATACTCTACTATGGGAGTCATATGCTTTAGTTTTGTAAAATTTATTGAAGGCATCTATCATATAACTTCCTCCCATCAAGCCACCCTATCAATTTGATTCTTCTCATCCTATAACTAGTTGGTATATAGAAAATGAATTATGTGCCCTCCATCATGGCATTGCACATGATGTTAATAGATGTAATACATTCAAAAACATTTTCTAAGATTTGATTGACAAGGGGGAACTTGTGATGGATAATTTGAATACACTCCTAAATCAATCACTTGGCATTTTCAGATGGCCATTCCCCAACCATTCACCTTATGTGAATAATAAAAATAACAATTTAGAATATTTTCACAAGCATGAGGTTCACACTATTACTATTGTCCTTAGTGTACTCATATTTTAGGAAACCATAGTCCAAACCACCTCTTCATATCTGCTTATTGAGGTAGTGGACTCACCTACTATTCCTTTTGATAATGAAACAAAAGAATCAACTATCATCCATTTTCCACTTATTTAGGTAGTGGAGTCACTAAACTTTCCTTTGGAAACCATAACAAAGGAGGAAACCATTACTTCCATCCCTTTTTCCTCCATGATAGAGATATCCACCCTTTAGAAAACATTCATAAGGAAAATATTGATTCACCTACCCCTTCTATGGAAAAGTCATCCATTAAGGCCTTGGAACCTTTGATAGAGGAAAATGAGAACATAGTCCTCCCTCTTTCTCAACCCTTGGGTTTATATTTTGAATCCAACATTAAAGGAGCTAAACCCATCTATAAGCCCTTTTCTAGTTTGGTTCAAAACTTAGAGTTTTTATCCCAACTAAACCTTGATCGAGCCACATTTCGGCATCATCTTAGACTCCCTGATCTAACTAATAAGGAGTCATCAACCTCACCCTTGTCTACCGAATCTTTCCCTTCCACTAGAGAAATAACCATCACCCCAACCATACCAAAAGAATATTCTACCTCCCAAAACTTAGATAAACCATCCAACCCAACTCCCTTCAAAACAACCAAGATATCATCCATTATCTGCATAAAGTCCATCAAGAACCTAGGTTTGATCCCCACTTGGAATCATGCCCATCCTCCATTGAAGTTATATTTAACACCATCAAAACTAATTAAGAAACCAAAAATCAAACCAACCAATAAATTGGAACCATTTAGGAGCCCAAAATCCAAAAACTTGCCATACATTTCCACTTTGCCTTTCATTTTAGGACTGCATCCTATTTCGATCTTAATACCTCACCCTTCCACCTTGATTAAGAAACCAAATCTCTTAAATAAAACACAAATCAAACCTCCACTTGTCACTACACCTTTACCTATTCTTTCCATGCCTTATACCTCCAAACCATCCACTACCATGACTTCCACTTCTAATCCTTCTACCTCTAAACCATCCACCACCATGACTTCCACTTTTAAGCCTTCTACCTCCAAACCATCCACTACCAAGCCTTATATTTACAAATATTAAACCATATACTTCTAAGCCTTTAAATTCTAAATCATCTACCCCAAAACCACCTAAAAAATAACATTCTACCATCCAAAGCTCCTATTGACAACCCTAACCCTAAGAAGGCTTCTACCCCAACTATTAAAGCGAAAACCTCCACTCCCTTGCCACCTTTACTAGAGTCATATTCTACTATATTTCAAAGGTTACTCCAAACATCCTACTTTATCTTGCCTCCTATAAAACCATTTTAGCCCCTTGGTCCTAAGCCATCTTGGTTTAATGACAATCTAGTTTTCTCATACCATAAGATGCCTAAGCATGATACGAATAACTACAAAGATATTCAAGTCATAATCCATAAACTATGTGATGAGGATGACTTATTGACAGAATAACCTCTCATGATCCCACTACCAATCCAAGATCCAAAAGAAGATACCCCACACATACCTACCCCCAAACTCTCATATAAGAGTCAAGAGGAGCTGAAGTAGTCCACTAGTCTAACTCCTTTTTAGATCTATACCATCTGTGTAGTCACTTCATCAAAAACCCAACAAAAGGATAAAGGGAAATCAAAGGCATCTATCCCATTAACATACCCTTCTTCCACCACCATAACACCCAACCAAGCCCAAAAACCTTCACCTAAGCCCAAGATTTCTACTTGGGAGCACACCAATCCAACCCCTTTGAGTCAATATAAAGGGTAGTTATAAAATATCTTCACCAAACATTGGTGAAGATGACTTTATATGAGATAATCAAACCATCACCCCATCACCATGAAGCCATGATAGAGGTATTTTAGTCTATATAGGTTCAACCTAAAGATCCATAACCTCTAGTAGCCTTCATCATATCCCTTTAGATTTTCACCCTCATCACCTTCAAAGATTCAGAGATACCCCCTATTCATCTAGATGATCTAGATCCTCCCCTTTTCATTACCTCCTACACCAACCAAACCCACATCAATAGGGTTATGATTGATGGGGGATATATCATTAAAATTATTTATTCCCATGCATATGATCGATTGAAACTACTAAAGAACATCATATCAAAAACTACAGTAGTGCTCTAATCCTTTAATGATATGATGGTTACAACCTTATGGATATTCATCCTTCATATTCATTTATGAACTCACACTCTTCTTATGTTCTTTTATGTGGTAGAAGGTGAGTTCTAATCTAACATTTTGGCTTAGACACCCTTGGATCCATTCCATGGCTTATGTGCCATCCATCTTACATTAGTATATCAAGTTTGAGTACGAGGGTCAAATCCATACCATACAAGCTAACCCAAGTTATTTTAATTCACGCAATATGACATACAGACCTAATGATTTTCTCCTCCTTCCATCAACCAAGATACTACCAAATAAGGATGAATCCTCTTCTTCTTCATCAACCAAGCTTCTACCAACTCATCCATACCTTTCACACAAATCCCCATGAAGGACCCTTTAGAATCAACATTCTAATGTCTATCACTTAGGGAGTATTGCCTTTTGACCTTAGATGCCTTCCCTACTCCCCAAAAGTATGGTAACCTTGACCAATAACCTATCTATGATTCTAATATTGGAACCATTATTCCCTTTGAACCCCCTAATTACCAAAATAATCCTTATTTATGGGGGACTTAATCAACCACTTTTTGTCACTATTACTTCCTCTTCTCCTAAGTCATTTACCTTCAATTTCTCGTATCTGGATAAACTAGAGTTTGCCAAGATATACCTCCACTGGTGTGCTTGGAAGGGATTCAATCTAGGACACTACCATGCAAAACCTAAAAACCTTGTGAATGATTTGGTCTCAAATTCATTCCACTATAAGAATCAACCCACCCCTCATCACCATCATTGAAGAAGAAATCCCATCCTTGCCAACCCATTCTCCTTCAAAATATGAGGACCTTGATATCGTTCCCTCTAGATTTTTTTATCAACATGATCAAATTGGGACCCCTAACTTATTAAAAGGATATGGAAACCATTACCATTCCTCTGATTCATTTTGAGATGGTAGAAGATGATTCTCCTACCACTCATATTGTTCAGTGTTAGGATGATGACTCCCTTATCACCTATCTTAGTATAGAAGATTCTTCCATCCACAAATATCTCCCTCTTGAGACTTAAACCATGTTGAATAAATCCACTTTGGATGCCAACTTAGTACTGAGGATTACCCATGCATAGTCAAAATTGGCCAATCCTTAGATTCCTTAGAGCATCAAGACTTATCTTCCTTTCTACAAGATCATAGCATAGCATTTTCTTGGTATTATAGTGACATGCCCATAATTAACCCCTACATAGTCATCCATAACATCATTACCACACTTGATTACAAGCCTGTTAAGTAGAAACTTTATAGGATATACCCTCACATAACCTTTCTTGTCAAATAAGAACTTCAGCACCTCTTATCCATTAAATTCATCCAACCCATTGACTATCCCTAATGGGTCTCAAATGTTGTCCCTATCACCAAAGCAATAGGAGGACTTTGCATTTATATGTAATTTCATGATCTTAACCTTGCTTACCCAAAGGATGACTTCCCTTTGCCAATCATTAACTAGTTTTTTGACCTTACATCTAGACATGAGATGTTATCTCTTATGGATGGGCTCATAGGCTATAATCAGATCTTAATTACCCCTAAAGATCAACATAACACTACCTATATCACCCCATAGATAAATTTATACTATAAGGCCATGCCTTTTGGTTTAAATAATGTTGGTATAACCTACCAACATGTTATGACCTATATATTTCATTACCTTATTCATTAAACTATAGAGGACTACATCAATGACCTCCTCAAAAAGTCTAAATGTTGTAAGTACCATTTAGCCATTCTTAAGTTTATCTTTTAGCATCTTATCCACTTTCATGTCTACTTTAACCCCAAGAACTACATCTTTGGGGTCTTATTAGGAAATCTTCTTGGCTTTATTATATATATCTCTCTCTATGGAATTGAAGTCAATCCCACTAAATTTAAGGCAATCCTTTACATGCCTCCACTGAACAACCTCAAGCAACTCCATAGCGTACAAGGGAAGCTCTATTCCATTTATCGCTTCATCTCTTAGCTATATGATATAGATTCTAACCTTTCTATCACCTTCTTAAATAGGATATCTTTTTTAAGTGGAACAAAAACTATCAAAATGTCTTTGACTCCTTTAAATAATATCTTCTAATCATCCCTATTCTTGTTCCTCTAAAAGAGGACCAACCTTTTTACCCTTATATTTTTGCCACCATCCATTCCTTAGGGACCATGCTTACACATCGATATGATCAACATAAAGAGCAATCCATCTATTATATAATTTGAATGCTTATAGATTATGAAACTCAATATACCCATATTAAGAAATTGTGTCTCACTTTAGTCTTTGTGGCCTCCAAGCTCCACTACTACCTTCTTAACCATAAAATATATGTCATAACTAACACTGACCCACTCAATTATATTCTTTCCAAGCCATACCAAAATCAATGTATGGATAAATGGATCATGTTTTTAACTAAGTTTGATCTTGATTTCTTCCATTAAAATTCAATTAAATGTAAATTGATTTTTGACCAATTGGTTGAAGCACCCTTAGCAAACAACCAACCTTCTCCTCTTGAGTTTCTTGATGAGTCCATCACAACTCTTTCTCAAGAGGACATCACTTATCACATGACCAAGTTATTTGATAAATAAAAGTGTCAACATGGTTGGGGTGTTAGTATTGTTCTTATTTCCCTTGAAAATGATCCCCTTTCTTTATCTTTTAAGCTAGATATTTATTGTACCAACAACATGGCTGAGTATGAGGCACTAGTTATAGATCTCCAAACTACTTTAGTCTTGGGAGTTAAAACAATTAGACTTTTTGGTCACTCCCAATTGGTGGTAAATCAAATAAATAGAAATTAACAATGTAAAAATGTTTTTTTACAATAGTACAAATAACCAGGAGATGTACTATTGACATCATTTGAACATTACCTTATCCAAGCCACTTCGTGATCTATGAACAAGTTTGTCGATATTATGGATTATCTTGATTCCTAAATATCATTTTCACCTTCCAAATTTAGGCTATTTATCACTATTAACCACCATAATTATCCCTCTTACACCAAATTAGACCTTCTTTCCATTTGTCACATGGAAGAGGCCTAATTTGACATTTGGTATAAGCAAATCTTTAACTATATTAACCTAGCCATCATTCCTTTTGATCTCTCTAGAAATGGTTGAAGAGCATTTATAAAAAGTACCTCTCATTACACCATACTAGGGGGAATTCTTTATAAATGAGGTTTTGATGGTCTCCTCCTTAGATGCCTACGTAGCCATGAAATCTCTCATACTATCAAGGAAATGCATGATGGTATTTGTGGAGGACACTTTAGTGGTATATTTATCACTAAACATATCCTTCACCTTGGATATTATTAACCTACCATTAACCAAGACTATTATGATTACATAAAAAAGTGTGTCAAATGTTAGTAGCATACCAATTTTCATCATGTACCTAGTCATGATCTTCAAGTTTCTAAGGATTTTTTCCCCTTCTCATAGTGGGGATTGGATCTCATTGGTGAAATTAACCGTCATTCTTCACAGTGACATCATTCTATCATCATTTCAATATAATATTACACTAAGTGGGTAGAGGTTGTTCCCCTTGTTTCAACCAAAGCTAAAAATATTGTTGATTTTATTAACCATCACATTATCTACCTCTTCGGTGTTCTTCATAAAATTATCACCAATAATGGAAAATATTTTTAAAATAAAAAATTATAAGTCCTTTGTGATTAATTTGATATTAATTTAAGATTATTATCACCTTATCATCCATAAGCTAATGGATAGGCTGAAGTTTCTAATAAAACCCTTAACAAAACACTAACTAAAATGGTTAATACATCTGGTTGGGATTGGTACTTACACATTCCCTTCACCTTATGGGCATATCATACTATCATTGAACCCCTATGGGTGTTATCCCTTTCTCTCTTCTCTTTGGAGCTAAAGTTATCATGTCTCTCGAATTCCAAATTCCCTCTCTTCATATATCCTTACAAGATATTATCTCGGAGGGTGATTATCATCAAGAACATTTATCCCAACTTGAGCTACTTGATGAGCATCATTTTACCACACTTAACCATCTTCATGTATATCAAGAACGAATCAAGCATGCTTTAAAAAAAAGACATAAAATAATGAGAATTCAATAATGGAGACCTCATCTTGAAGTAAAATCAACATGTAGCCAATATGGAAAAAAGCAAATGGGGGAAGATTTCTTTTAATTATCTTAGACCTTATATCATAATGCAAAATTATGGGTTGGGAGTTTATTGGTTATCATATCTTGAAGGGAAATCAAAACCTAAGCCCCTCAATGATTTGCATCTACATCCTTTCTTTTGTTAAAAAAAAATTCAAACTCACCTTCTATCTAACTTAAGCTCATTACTTGTTTTATGAGATTATCACATTCATTCCCTCATTTTGAGGACAATTGATTACAACATAGAATCATGTGATTATTCATCATAGCATTAGTCTCAATCCTAAATATGGGTACCACGGATCTACCCATGGCATGATTCTCATGGATACTTTTCATCCGTACTAGGATGGAATCCCATAGTCATTGTCTATTAAAACACCCTCTCATCCACTCTTCAACCTTCTTGTACTATAGTTTTTCCATAATAAAGGTAAGTCTTAAAGCCTCTATAATCAAGTCTATGTCTAAAATAAAAAAAGTATAAAATATTCCATCATATGGGTCATCTCTAGCATTGAAAACTACTCCTTTGAAGGACAACTACCAAAAAAATTCAAAAATTGCTCAATATAAGGTAGACTTCTTCCTTGAAGGATATCTATCACATGCCTAAAATAAATCATAAAGCTAATACCACTCCCTTCAAGGATGGCCAAGCCAAATATTTATCAAAGTAATCAATTTCATGGAAGATTCTCACATTCATTAGCTTCCCCAACCTCTCAAAACATCAAAGGACCCATTATCAAATAAAAAATGAAAAACTTATGAAATCTACAATTATCTTTCAAAAAATCAAAAATTTTAAGCCATAATTGGCTTTCATAAGTAGACTTCCCATATCGATCAGTCTATACCATTACAACATAGACTTGTTTATACTAGCTCTTTGGTGACCTATAGAATGGACAAGATAACCCTACAAGAAGGTTTCATTATCATCCATCTCCTATTTTTCCCTCTATATAACAAGGGATTTTGAACTTAATTGACATTAAGTGATCAATAAACTTTTTAACAAGCCAACAAATGCTAATGTGAAGCATGTGAAGGGCTTATGCTCATAATTTGATCTAACTTCATTTTGTTTTGGATCCTCACCAATGAAAGACCATCGTGTCTTCTTATTTTTCACACCTACTTTTTGATACATTCATTAAGATGTTTATTTTATTATTATTTTAACTTTATTCATTTTTTCTTAAATATAATTTAGTTATCCAAACTTCATCTATGTTAAGATTAGTGTTTAAGTCAACCTTCATCCAGCTAAATGAAAATCATTAAAAACATCTAATAAACATTATGTGTTTTATTTAGTGATTGTCATTTACCTTATTTATTTAAGTGTTTTAAGCATAAAAACATTTTAATAAAATTCACCATATCATATATCATAATACCATCTCATATATCTAAGCAACAATCACATCAATCCAATTAATTCTATCCATTTATTCCATTATAACCATTAATCACTTTTCATAAATAAATGAGTCATCTAAATATGTTATCCATCACATATATGTATATATATAAATAAGGGATCACATAGATTCATTAATTCAAACATCCACATTTACAAAAATTTAGTTAAGCATACACCTACTCATAGGAAAAATGTTAAATACCATCATAACCATGTCATAAACATCACAAACAACATCAACACATGAGTTAAAATTAACCATAACATCATAAAATAACCACAACCATAAACAAAATCCATCAAACATAATCAAATCATAACTCATAATCAAAATACCATATATGTATGTATGTATATATATATATATATATATATATATATATATATATATATCAAGTGTCCATGTCTCTCAAAATGATATATACATCTTGTAGGCTGGTATCAGAATCATATAAGGAGTTTGGTAGGGTCTAGAGTGTTAGGGTACTACTACCCCCTGAAGCTTATCCATCTCTCAAACATGTCTGTGCACTTGTAGATTTTACCCATTGATCAAGTGTATCACTAATAATCCTTCCTCCTATCACCCACTCTATTACATACTCAACATATCAAGGCTCATCTGGAAGCTGAGTGAAGACTAGTGCCTCATAATACCTAAGATCCTCCACTATAACCACATATCTAGACATAAGGATTGTATGTGTTAGACATATCAATTCCCACCCTCCTATCTATCTCAAGGCATCCCTCTCTATTAATATCAGGGTCACTTATCCCTATACCTGATCCCTCTTTTAAGTCATTGAGGATAGTTGATCTTGTATATGGTCTCACTCCTATGTTAGTTTCAAAACCTATCCTTTCACTTGGTCTCTCTCCTAGGAAGAGTAGTGACCTATCCCTATATAGTGTCTCTCTTTCTTATGTCCTCCCTATTAACTACCATTGTGTAGTGTCTCTCTCTGAAGTCATAGCTATCAGTGTTGCCTATGTTGTGGCCAATGTTATTTTTGTTTGATCTTGCATAATGGTGAGTGCATGTCTATATGGGGCATTGACAACCATCTAATCACCATCCTCCTCCTCCATATCTACATCAACAACCTAATATTGTCCACTTTCACCCCTATCCTATCCCTATCCACTGTCTCCCCTAAAACCTATAGTGGCATAGTGTCCCTAGAACCAAAAAATATAATCCTAGGTGATGTATGCATCATTAATGTCTATAGTAACTAGTAACTCCTCATGATAAAACTCATCCTCAATTGGATATGGTAGAGGCAATGGTGCCTGTTCATCCTATCTCCTATACTGAGGAAATACCCTTGGGATACCTTGTACCAATCTAAACTATCTCCTCACTCAATTGAATGGGATCAGCTCTACCTCCTATTGCCACCTCCCATGTATCCATATATAGTTATATAGAAAAGATTTGTGTCTAACATAGATTTCCCATGAGGGGAATGTTGTGTAAGGTCTCCAAATCACCTCCCCATAGATCAGTGCCTCCAATCTATCTTTGAACCAATCTAGATCATGGCCCTTTACCCCTACTACTGTAAGTGCATAATCTACCCTCCATCTTATAAAACCAACCCTAAATTCTCTTTGATCTCATGTATGCCAGGGTAGTCCAATTGGTTATAACACCTTGATGTGCTTGTATGCCCAATAATTAAATATGAATCCTACACTCATGCCATACCAAATGTGTGCTTGATATCCCCAAAGCTCATAATAGATTTGCACTAATAACATTAGGGCCCATGTAAATACTATCCAGTCAACCATCATATCCACCAGGATGCCTAATAGTTCCTAATGGAATCTACCTCTACTCAAATCAAGAAGTGCATAAAATTTTATGTCTATCATCATCTTCTTCACTAGTTTCCTCCACACCCTATCCATGTAGTACATATCTCCAAAGTAGAACCCTCCATTATGCCACCTTGTTTGTCCAAAATCCTCCCTAAATAGTTGATCAATATAGGAATCCCACTCCTCATTGTGGATATGCTTTATCACCTCACCCTATATTAGTAGTCTTAAGATCCTATGGATATCCTCCAATAAAATCATGATCTCCCTAGTTATCAAAATGAAGGTATTGGTAGCATGGTGCCATCTCTCGATGAGGGCTACCATCATCACCACATCTCATGGCATGTGCCAATAATATCACATGTCACCTAAGCCCACTACTTCCATGTGCTCCTAAACTTGATAATTCATACCCCTAGGTATCTCATCTAGGATTGATGGTACTCGGTCCCACATCACCATATGTTCCCTCACCTACAAATTTAGATTGTAACCTTTGTTTAGCTTAGCTTTCCTAAGTTTCACACTTATGCCTACCATAACCCCTTTGTTATTAGCCTACACTATGCCAAACCTAAGTTTTAATATATACTCTTATCTCTAATTTTTTTAGCCTAAGCTAAGCCTAACCTACCTTAGCTAAGCAAAACTTCAAACATTTATTCTATAATCATACTTCCCATGACCCTGCTTCTCCCTACGATTACACTTCGGCTCATGTGTAGACTATCAACCTTGGTCATCCCACTTTGAGATATTTTCCACCTTCTTAGACCTCTCCCACATCATATTATTACCCTTTATACATCCTTAGTCCATTTTGTCCCTTTTGCACGTAAGACAGGCCCTCTAGGGACCCCCTAGGGCATTTCAAGAGCTTCTTGAGCAACCTACGCCCGTATTTAACCTATATCATGGCTTTTATGAAGGAAACCCATGGAATAGGCCACATTTTTCCTTCAAAAAAGTTATGTCCTAGTCATAACATGTGTAAAAGTGCCTATTTGGAGTCAAATGGTAAAAAATAACTAGTTTTAGGTCTTTTGGCAAATTGGGGTTGGGATATATGCCTTATTCTCATTCATTTGATCATATTTATTTTATCTCCACCCTATATCTTTAATATTATTCCCTCTCTTAAATCTCATGCCTTCTTTAATCTCTCTTAATTCATTCTTGGCACTCTTGAGCTTGATTGGTGACAAAGTGTCGCATATGCTGCTATACATTTGCTTGTAGACTCCATTATTGCTCTTAGTTATTTGTACTTCCTTATGGCTTGCCTACAGATTCTATATTTGGAATTTCACCTAATTTTTGTACTTGGTTGGATCTCTTACACCATTAAAATTTCTCAATTCACCTCCTCCTTTGCTCTTGGCTTTTGGTTTGGACTTCAACTTGGACATAGATTGCTCTTAATCTGACATTGCTTCCTCGCTTAGATTTCTAGTTGGTATAACATCTGTACATCTTATTTGAGCTTGATCTATGGGAAATTTTATATGAAAAGTGAAACTCCATTATGTTTTGTAGTGTATATGCTAGGGTTTGATTTGTTTTGGTGATTTAATTATTTTATGCATTGTTTAGAATAGTTTCTAAAGTTTATGCATTCATATGTGGTTACAAGATATCTTTATTGCTTGAAATATTTAACATTATATGTTATTCTTGCATTGGAAACATTTCTATTACATATTAGGACTCCACATGCTTAAAATAATCTAGACAACTTGCTTAAATAATCTCTCTCTCTTGTTAAACTAGAACATTGCATTATTAGAAAATAATAGCATTGAATTTCAAAGATAACTCAAACCTAAACTAGGCATGCTCTTAAACCCCTTCTTAAAAACATCTTTATTTATTAAAATGTCTTTCATTTGGCCTAAAAGTTCCTTAGCATCTAGATTTAAATTTCATTTGTTAGCTCTCTTTATTTGGTATTGTTGTTTTTGTTATTTATATGCAATAAATAGTCTAGTCTTAGCTACTTGTATTATTGTGGTTAGACTACTAGAGATACATGTGTCCTTTGTGCACCTAATCATGTTATCCCCAAACTTGTCCATAAGTATGTCTACATCATGGTGTAAGCTGGTAAATTGGTTAACCACTATAGACCTCCTATAGCCCATAGAAGTCCTAAGCCTTCTAGCCTCTTAGTAGTTTGCTTTAACACCCTGCCAAACACTAGCAGATATGTTTATATTCTTGGAGATAAATTTTGGCACACCTAATGGGACCTCACATAATATTTCAAATTATTTCTATCCTATTTAAAAATATCTTAGACAACTCCTTTTTATTAGCTCCTAAGCTTTGCTTTCAGTTGTGTTTTAGCTCTTTCCTTGGTTGTTTCCTCCTAATTTAGTTTTTTGTCATTATCCATGTTGGTTATTCATAAATTTTCCTTTTATATTATCTTCCATATTTATCTTACTTAATTTCATCCATGGCTGATCTCCCATCCTTGGGATGCCAATCCCAATGGATCCAGGGTCTCATCCCTGAGCTCACTCATGAGCAAGTTGTGTTTTTAATAGAACACCATAGACATCGTATGATCTAGGATCTTCCATCAAGCCAACATGGTAGTCTACACCCTTTCACTTTCAAAATGGAACAATATTTAGGACTATAACCAATGGACTTGGTATCTTTTTCACTAGTCTAAGTTTCATTCATCTAAGGATGTTTCATCTCAGCCTCATATTGTGTCTCATTCACCCATTTGAGGTGTTGAGGATCCCCTTGTATAAATAAGACCTCATGAGCTACATGAAATCATTGATGATTATTGTAGATATATTTAGGTGAATTAATTGCATCCTTATCCCTTAGGATTTGATGGCATGTTTCTTCTAGAAATAGAGATCGTACCCACTCAGTTTTGAGTGCCTCAACCAATTCTTGCATGAGTTCCCTACCTCTTTACTAGCTAGAGACTCTAGATTAAGAACATACTCATATCCATGTTTTGGGTCATAAATATTCCAACTTGGTGAGGTATCCCCATCATGGGGTTTCTCCCATCATCCTAGTTTTTATTTTAGAGTTTTTGATGAGTGTGATGATTTGGATCATCATCTATGGATTAAATATCCATGAGAGGCCTATCAAGATCATTATCACTAGATAATTAACCCTTATCTAATGGCACATGATCAAAAACATGGAGATTTTAGTCATCATGACCATTTTCATAAGCATGCCATGTCTTCTCATCATCCCCATGGGGACTAACACACTTTTCATGGTCTTTTCCCACCTCATTATAGAGATTATTTACAACATGAGTGTCTTCCCTATCAAGAGCCACCTCATCATCATCACCATTCCTATGGTCATGGTCATGGTCATGGTGATTCCTATGGGCATAAGAAATATCATCATCATCATGATCCCCCTCTCAGAGTTCATCACCATCCTACTATCAACTGTGCTTATGAGGTCTCTATCAAATATTATAGCCCCTTAGGTTCATGTTATTCCCCTTCCTACTTCTATCCCTAAACTACATAAGTTCAATAGGACATAAGACTCCAATCTTATGGAACATATTAAAAAATTCATGATGGTGCATATGGATTAGGAATAGGATGAAGGTATGATGTTGAAGCTCTTCACTCATTCTCTATGAGATGAAGCTCTTGTCTGGTTTCAAAATCTACCTCTAGATTCTCTCTCTAGTTTCTATCTCCTTCTAGATGAATTTTTCCAATATTTTGATATCTCTAGACCCCTTAACCTCAACATCTAGTCACTTAGCTCCATGGATCAATTAAAGGGTGATTCAAACTTTTATTTTGTGTGTAGGTAGTGTTCAATCATTCATCCATGTAGGACTAGGTTCTTAGATGACTAGTTTTATGATATTTTCACATAAGCATTGAGGTAGGAGGTTCACCTTGAGGTCCTCAAGCTTGAACCCACCTCTTATGATGAAGTTGTTAATGAGTGTCTAAAGATCTAAGTATTTAAGGTGCATATGGGCATGTAACCCATACAAAACCAAAAGTCATCTTCTTCATAAGATCACAACCATAATATGATTAGTGACAATGTCACTAATTCTCCTCTTAAGAAGAAGGATAAGAATGGTATCCATGAGGTGAATGCCTTTAACAAGAATCCACCTAAAAAAAAGGATTTTAAATTAAACACAACAAAATAATGAATGGTGTTTCATTATGACCCCACCAAGTTTTAGAATTTCCATCAAATGAAGGGGCATGATGATGCCAATTATGCAACCCAAAAGTCTAGTGGGCAAGCCTCACCGCCATCATAAAGTTCTCCTCTTGCATAACCTAGTCACAAGTTGAATGTTTTTAAGGATCCTATGCTTAACCATGATAAGGAGAATTAAGAATAAATAAAAGAATAAATCAAGGCCTAAGGCTCCACATTCTCCTTCTTTGCTCTTCCACCTCTCTAACTCCTCCTCCCAATCTGACCTAAGAGGGAAATCCAAGTGTGTTATTAGCAAGGTTGTCACTTCTATCGACATAGCCTCTACTAGGTATGAGTGATTTGTTAACATGCACTTCATTCGGGCCACTAACCCTATTGGAGAGACTAGTGGTGTTGGTCCCCTATTAAATCCACAAGGGTAAGGAACCTTAAATTCAGATTTGACTTTAGGTGTAACATCCCTCCCTAGGCTAAACAAAATCCTTATTCCATCATATAATATTTACAAGCCCTCTAAATTGAGATTTCCATTTGGGAACTTTTTTGCCTTTACCCTAAGTAAAGGGAACTCATCTTAGATGAACTTGGTCTTTCTCATGAGGTTATGCTATGTGATGACATTGAAGTGTTGTTTAATTCTGATGTACATGAGCACCCTCATCCTCTTGTCTTTTCTTTTAACCTAGCCTCCTTTTCAGATGCTTTGGCTCTTATTAAGAGTGTTTGTTTCCCTCTCTATATTGATATTTTCATTGATGATTGCCATGTCAAGTGGTGTATTATCGATGAAGGAGTTGAATTTAATATCATACCCTACATGTGTTTAACAAGCTTGGGATTAGTCAAAATAAGCTCTCTAATTCTCACCATAAGTATGTTGGTTTCAATAATGACATATTTATGCTAGTGGGGAATATGAAGCTCTAGGTCAATTTTGGCCCCAAGAAAGTCAGAATCAAATTTTGTGTGTTAGTTCTTGATATTTCATACAACATGATTATTGGTCATCCTTAGACCACTGCCATGTAAGCCATCACATCAACCACATTTCACATGGTTTAATTTGTGCATGAAGGTGAGGTTCACACCATGAAGGTTGACCTAGGCCCTTGGGCATTACTCTACATAAATATAAAGCCCTCAGGAAAGGCTTTGGCTATCTCCTCATAGGGGTCTATAGATTCTCATACACACCCTATTTTTGAGTCTCATTTTTCAAGGATGAACATTTTGATTTGGCTAAATACCGATCAGCATTTATTCTTTCAAAGTCTTATATGCATCAACTAACTCCCTCTTCCACTATGTGATACCAAGATAACTCATCTCTTTTTAGATATCTCTTTTAGGATTTTTCCCTAGATATTGAGCTTTACCTTGCATTGTGTTTTGCGCATCAAAGTTTAGGCTCTCTCCATGCATCTCCCACTAAGACCACTAGAGTGGATGAGTCTAATTTAGAGTGTTATTTCATTCATGTGATGGCATGAAACCTTTTCAAGGATAGAAATGCTTATACCAAGCTCATATGAGATTGCCATAAGAATCAGTATCTCCTTGATCATCTTGGTTTGGAGATTTCTCTCACAAATGGACCAACTTGAGGCCTTCCTATGGTGAATGTCCTAGTGGTTGAACTTGAAGTGTTAGATGAGTCTCTCTCTCTTGCACACCTAAGTGTTTTGAGGAAGGAAATTCTATGGATATTGAAGGATCCATAGATGTCAACCTTGGTACTTCAACAAGGCCTAAGATCATCAAGATTAGCACCCAACTTGATCTAAAGGAATGGGATGTTTTGGTCACCTTCTTGCATGAATTTTTGGATATATTTACTTTGGAATATGCTAATATGAAGGGCATGGATCCTAACATAGTTATCCATAATCTCATTATGGATAATGGGACCTAGCTTGTTCACCAAAAGTAATGACCAATAACTCTTAAAGTCTCCCTATTGGTCAAATCAGAGATTGAGAAACTCATCCAAGTTGGATTTATCCAATATATTGACTACCCTTGATGTATTTCAAACATTATTTACATTCTCAAGAAAAATGGAGATATCTATATTTGTATCAACTTTCGAGATCTCAATATGGGTTTCCCAAAGGATAACTTTCTTATTCCTTTGATAGAATAGATTATTGATTCCACTACTATCTTTAAGATCATGTCCCTCATGGACGGTTTCTCTACGTACAACCAAATATATATTACACTCAAATACTAGCACAAGATGGTGTTCACTACCTTACAAGGTACCTTCTTCTACACCATCATTCCTTTTGGTTTGAATAACATTAGGGCATGGATCAATGTGCCATAACCCACATTTTCCATGACCTTATCCTTAAGATCATTGAGTGTTATGTCAATGATATCCTCCTAAAATACCATAAGTTAGATGAGAATATGTGAGACCTCAAGATCATCTTTGAGAGTCTTTGAGAGTATCACATCAGTCTCAACCCTGAGAAGTGAATTTTTGATGTTTCACTGGAAAGCTCCTCGACTTCCTCATTTCATAAAGGGGCATTGAGGTATATCCTAATAAGATCAAGATGATCCTTAAGATGCCTCCCCCATATAACTTCATCTAGTTGCATTCCTTCCTAAGAATACTTGACTTTCTCACACATTTCCTTGAGGAGTATGTTCATAAATCCATACCCCTCACACGTATCTTGTGTAAGGACACTCTAACTTGTGTTCTAGTAAAGTCTAAGTGGTTTTTTAGGAATTAAAGAATATGCTTCATAATCCTCCCATCTTGATGGCACCCATTAAATGGCATGAGTTCATTTTATATAACTTTATCACTGATCTTTCCATTGGGAGCATGCTATGCCAAAATGATGACACCAATAGGGAGAGAGATATTTATTACATCTCTTATATGTTGGTTGGTTCTAAACTCAACTATTCTTTTGTTGAGTATCAGTGCCTCTCTTTCATCTTCATTAAGAAGAAATTATGACATTACATGTTGGTCCAGACTACTAATGTGATTATCCAATCTGATTCACTTAGCTACTTGCTTAGTAAGACACATCTTTCTAGCAAGATTGTAAGGTGGATCATGCTTCTTTAGAATTTTGACCTCTACATTGTTAACCAAAATTCCACCAAGGCCTTGGCTATGGCTAACTAACTCACTAAGTGCCTACTACCCAACCTTAATGTGAAACTAGTTGATGATGCCTTTTCTAATGAGATGGTTTACTTGATTGACTATGTTGAGGTCTCTGATTGTGATTGGTATCAAAACATTGTCCATTACCTTGAGGACTAATCTTATCCCAATACCTCTTCTTCACAGGAATGTTATCAAATCCATAAGTTCATCATCTACTATGTCATCATTGGTAGCATCATGTTCAATAGGGATTTTGATGGTGTTTTGTTTCAGTGCTTTACCCCTGAGGATATCCCTCTCACACTTGAGGAGTCTCACAAGAGTGTTTTTGGTGGCCTCCTAGGAGGGTAAGTCATTGCTCAATTTATTATTAGGATGGGATATTATTGACCCACTCTTTTTAAGGATGTGTTTCAATATGCTAAGAAGTGTAAGATGTGCCAAGTCATTGGAGATGTCATTAATGTCCCCACTGACCTCTTACACTCTATTTCTACCCCTTGGCCTTTTTTGGTTTAGGCTCTCAACTTTGTTGGTGATTTCAAACTTGCCTCTTCCAATGGACATCATTGATTCATCACTGCCATTTACTACTTTAGGAAGTTGGTTGAAGCTATGTCTCTTAGTGACATGTGAGAAGACCATCACCAAGTTTAACTTGAACCAACTTACTTTTAGGTTTGGGGTTCCCACTACGATTATGGTCAATAATGGTTTGGGCTGCCAAATCACAAAGATGTGTGAGGTCTTTGAATGCTTTAGATTTAAGCTCCACTTATCCTCTACCCATTACCCCTAAGTATATGGGCAAGAAAAGTCTTCAAATAAAATTTTAAAGAAGATGCTTCTTTGTACCATTATCCAGTCCAAGAGGGACTAGCATCTCAGGCTCTATCCTTCCCTTTAGGCTTATCAAACTAGCTTCTAAATGGCCATGGGGGAAACCCCATACTCTTTTGTGTGTGGATCTAAATGTGTTCTTCCTTTAGAGATCTTAATCCCTTCATTGTAGGTTAAGACATTTATGTCTCTTTCTATTGAGGATGAATGTGTCTTTCACCTCATCGAGCTTGAGTAATTAGATGAGTGACATCTGGCTACTCTTAAGTATAACCATGTTTACTAGTGCCATCAATTCTACCAATTAGAGAAGTTGGCTCACCCTCATCAATTCAAGGTAGGTGATATAGTCCTCATTTTTGATAAAGAGTACCATAAGAAGGGAAAACTCACACATAATCAGTTTTTTCCTTTTGTTATCATTACCTCTCTATAGAATGGGGCTTTTCATCTCTCAACCCTCAAAGGTGAGCCCTATGATACCCAATCAATGGGTTTTACCTCAAGACATTCCATGTCTAGGGCCCATGTGGCCCTCCAAGAAAGTCACCTATGGTAGTAAAGCGAGCCTTTCCTCTTTTTTAGCACTACTAACCTCTATGCTAGTGGTATATGTGTGTGCACATGAGTTGTTTATTAGCAGTCCTTACTATCTAATCACATGTATCTAGTATTCTATATTAGATGAAACATACACATCACACACAAAATCATATACACACATATGTTAATAATGAGAAAACCACTATATATATTTATCATAAAAATACATGTTTTTATATAGGTACAACACATGGCTTATTGTCAGCCTGGGCTCATGATCCCTAAAAACTACCACATATGTGGCTACATATGCATATTACAATCAACCTATGATTGGGTGCCATCTATGATAGTCATGCTCTAGGTGGAGATATCAATCTCTGCCTCTTGACCAATTAAGATATGATATCCTCTAGTGCATCTAGCTAGTCTACCCTTACTCTAGGTGCCTTAGCTCCTTTGACCTATTCTCAAGATATCTCAACCCACAACTAATTGATCTTAATCTCTTTTCTAGCTATTCATGATTTGGCCTCCATTATAACTACCCTCTAGGTTATTATATATGCCTCATGTCATGCTTACTCTCACTCTAATTATGGTATCTAATGTCATGCCATCACTAGCTTGAGTGAGGCTCATGTACCCACCCACTAGAAGTGAGTATATGGCTCTAATCCCACCAGTATATGTGGCACCCACTCCATCATGGGTGTCACCACTACATCAGGCAATAGTTCCCTCAATAGTAGGTCCACCTAGGATCTAGTCTAGCTAAGTTGGTCTCTTGTACACACACATAGAGAATATGTGTTAGTCGCATATCAGCTCTCACTAAGCATGATTACAAAGATAGAGTGATATCTAGAAAATACACTAGTTATACTTGGAAATTTTGATGGCCTCTATGTCCCTCTTATAGGTCATGATCCTCTTAATGGTGGTGGTCCTCACCATGGTTTCCTCTCTCCACCACCACCCCCTCACTCTATCTCAACTACCTATTGAGCTCAGTTCCAAATAACATGGTCTATACTTGTCTCTTTTGCCCCACCAAAGCCTATCTCCCTAGATGATGGTATGACCCCTATAGACCTCAAAGATCTTCCCTTCCCATATAGGGATCTACCATGGCATCCTCTAGCCACACTATAGACCTATAGGGATCATGGATGTAGCTATGCACTACGTCTGGATCCAAGGTGGTTCATATAGGCCTAGCCTTATCTACAAACTATGTAGTCCATACCATATCCTCTTCTAGTGTAGGGCACACATTGTTGCCATATGGTGTCATTGGCCATATCAATGGGAGCCTCTCATAAACCTAGGACATGAGTAAGTTAGGATATATCAATCCACCTATCCCTATGCATCAAATGTGAATAAACTACTGATACAATCCACTTAAGATATATTATCCCCAAACATATCTCTATCATCCCTCTACACATTGGAAAATTCTTGTCCATGAGAGTGGTATTTGCCCTGTACTCTAGTTGGCATAGAGCCTCCTAACCATAATCCTTGTTATCACTATCCTAAGAGTGGGTACCCTCATCAATAACTATGTGATCTATACTCCATGGTTATTCCACTAAGGGTGAGGTCCCACCAAGTAGAGATATACTACTACTATGTGTTATACTAGTGGTAGCTATATCTCTCTATCCATTGACTCTATCCTATAGAGTCAGTAGATGTCAATGTTAAAGATGACCTCTAGCTCAATCCCCAATTGGAACACATTCCTTTTTTATACCTAAGTGATCACTAACTCAAAATACCAAGTCCCTAGAGTAATGAAATGAGGGCACATGTACTAGTTTCAAAAGTCCTACACTCTATAGATGATATTGGTATGCCATAGGTAGAGTGTTTACCTCTTCAACCAACCATATTGTGACTCTCTCCTAGTTAGTTACCTCACACAACCCATATTGATATGTTGGTTGATCTCTCGCCTATGAAGGCCCTCCCTCTTCTAGTATGTTACTCCTCCACATGTCTATGCAACAACCAAATAGGCAAATAGATTAGTCTACGAGCTAAAAAATGAGCAAGAACAAGTAAAAAATAATGTTTTTCATCTATTTAGCTTCTTTTTCCCTCTTCCTTCCTATTATGGCCCTTTCCAGGACCTCCTGGGCTCCTTGGGGCCTATCTTGGGGCTTCTTTACCCTAGGTCATGGCTTTCTAAGCAAAGCCATAACTTGGCTCAGCCAAACCATGGCTTGCATTGGGATGCCTTTGGGAGCCATAGGCCTCCTTTATTTATTTCCCCATGGGCCATGATTTAAGTTCCCATGGGTTCCATTCTTTACAACTCACTGAACCCAACATTTTGACTCCTTATTTCATTCGATTCATCTACCAAATCATTTAGAACAAGTCAAAATGCATTTAGGTCCTCCCAAACCCCCAAAAAATGAATAAATTTGCAAAAAAATCATTCATGGAGATTACCTTGACCATCCTATACATCTTTGATGTTCTTTCGTGTCCTTGTTTTCTCTACTTGGATTTTGGTTACTCGTGGGATCTCCTTTGGCTCTCTTAGAGTGAAAACAAGAGTGAAAATGATTGATTTTTCTCTCTTTTTTCCTATTTTTAGCCCTTTTTCTTGCTTTTTATGGACCTTTTTTAGGTGTTTTGCCCATTTTTATGTTTTAGACCATGAAACCTCCATCTTAAAGGTTTTGGAATGTTCTAAGCACATTGGTATCCCCCATTTTTTAATATGAGGCTTCCTTGGGCCTACTCTAGCCCTATTTTGGTTCCTAAGATCCCTTTTAGGTCCCCATTGACCTCTTGGGCCCATGCCTCATTTCGTGGGCACCCAAGGATAGAAGATGCTTGCTTTGCTTCTTTTAGTTAGTCATTTCTATGTTTTTCCACAATTGATCTATTCTAATTCCCCCTCTCTCTCTCTTATTCATTTTGGTTTTAGGTAGGGTTATTAACTGGTTATGGTGATTTAAGACTTACTCTAGTCTTCTTGACTAATCTTCATCATTTTTGTTTCCCTCGACTTTGGATACAAGCAGTATGACCCTACTCGATAATCAATGAATATGTAGCCATACATCAGATCTTATGAGTTAAGGTACATGTAGACTATCGACCCTAGTCATCCTACTTTGAGACATCTACCACCTGTGTGGACCTCTTGTGTATCATATTCTTACCCTCCATACATCCTTAATCTATTTTGGCCCTTTTACATGTAAGATAGGCCTTCTAAGGACCCCTCAAGGCCTTTTAAGAGCATGTTAACCAACCTAAGACCTTGTTTGACCTAGGTTGTGGCTTATGTGAAGGGAACCCATGGCCTAGGTGGTATGTTTCCTTCACAAAATCCACAACCTAGGCAGAACACATGAAAAAGTTTTTGTTTGGATTCAAACAGATAAAATGGCTAGTTTTAGGTATTTTAACAGATTAGGGTTGGGATATATGCCTTATTATCATTCATTTGATCCTCTATCTTATCTCTCTACCCTCTCTCTTGATTATTTTTCCCTCTCTTGACTCTCATGCCTTCTTGAATCTCTCTTGATTCATTCTTGGCACTCTTGAGCTTGATTGGTGATAGAGGGTCCCATATGCTACTATACATTTGCTTGGAGACTCTATTATTGATCTTAATTATTATTAATTCCTTATGAATTGATTTCATCTTCTACATTTGGCATCATACCTAATTTGTGTACATGGTTACAGCCCTTACACCATTTCAAGTTCTCACTTCACCTCCTCTTTTGCTCTTGGCTTTTGGTTTGGACTTCATCTTACACATAGCTTGGTCTTCCTCCTATATTGCTTCCTAGTTTGGATTCCTGGTTGGTATAACATCTAGACATATTCTTTGAGCTTGATATGAGGGTAATTTTCTATTTAAAGTAAACCTCCATTATTTTGTGTAGTGTATATGCTAGGGTTTGATTTGTTTTGGTGATTTAATTATTTTGTGCATTATTTAGAATAGTTTCCAAAGTTTATGCATTCATATGTGGTTACAATATATCTTCATTGATTTAAATATTTACCATTACATGTTATTGTTACATTGGAAGCATTTATATTACATAGTAGGACTCTACATGCTTAAAACAAACTAGACAACTTGCTTAAACAATCTCCCTCTCTTTCTAAACTAGAACATTGCATTGTTAAAAAATAATAGTGTTGAATTCGAAAGATAGATCAAACCTAGACTAGGCATGCTATTGAACCCCTTCTTGAAAATGTATTTATTTCTTAAAACATCTTTTATTTGGCCTAAAATTACCTTAGCATCTAGATTTACATTTCATTTTTTAGCTCTCTTTATTCGGTATTGTTATTTTCATAATTTATATGCATGTTGGCCCCAGATTTTGCTAAGTGTTGTCTATTTTTGGCATAGAATCGACACAATACAAAATGACCATGGCACAAAAGGAACATGGTGCATAGATATGTAGGCATATAAATACCATGGTGCAAGAGGATAATGGCATGGAAATACCAACATGAGGGGACCTATTCAAAGGAGAATGAGTCACAAAGAACACAAGGACATAGGAGTCGAAATAGAAGTGGAAGACTAAGGGAGCGCATCGGAAATGAGATTAGTTAAAATAATGATTCCTATGAGGCACACTAACCTTATTAATAGGAAACTTTTCACCAATCTACAAGTAGAGGAACACATGGCAGCAAAGATCTAGCATAGAGTGAGGATATAAGGGGTGTAGAGGCTCAGGTCTTTACGAAGAACTAGTTGTTTATCACCATGAATTTTAGTATGTTGGGTATTCATTGATGAATTATTCTTTCCAGTAATGTTTGTAAACACTTGGTCAAGGAAAAATAAGTATAAATACCCCTATTATAAAATACTATGGGGACAAATTTTTACCTCTTTGATGATTAAAATGTAATATATGAAGTAGCTAGTTTTATTAAACTTCTTGTGTTCATAATGAATGGTGTCATGTGAGTTAAGTAGAGTGATTAGACTTAATATGGGTTCTATCTATATTTTTTTCTAAGAATTAGCTTTGAACTACAAATGGAACTAATCTGCATAATTATAGTAATTAATCTTAGAACTTAAAGGATCAAAATAGTCTATCTCTAATTATATAGGGTATCTAATTAAAAGTATTTTTAACATCAAGAATATGGTTAAGTATTGATGTGTAATAAAAACCTCAGAACCAGTACCAAGTTGTGCACTTTAGGTGAGCATGCAAGACATAAATCTTATGTGAAAGGGCCACCACACTAGCTCGTTGGGTTATACTACAACATTGGAGATTATTTACCAAAGAAAACCCAACATTTAGTTTTCATTATTGGGACACGTAACACTTGATGTTTATCTATGGAAAATGTTTGAGTGTATTACTCTTGAGAATATAGAAGAATGGATTACCAGTGTTGAAGATAACTTTTTAGTTCCCTACCTTGAACTAGGAATCTCCACACATTAGTGGGTAGAGTAGAACCTCTATAGTTCATTATATGAAACCTTCTTTGTTAAGATCTCAGTCTATTTACACACTTGGCTATCAGCATATGCTCAAGGATGACCAAGAAATACTTAAAGGAGATAGTCTTGGATGCTATATCGGCAAAGAGCTTTATCATGACTTGGAACTTTGTGGATGAGAGTTGTTAACATTTGGTGGAGAGGAGTTATAAATATCTATATTTTGGAGAATTTTGTAACTACATATTCATGTCCTAAAGAAGCCAAGTTCTAGTTCTTTCAAGAACCATGTAGCCATTATATTAGGATTTTTTCTTTCAAAATCAAGAAATTATTTATTTATCTTGGACTTGAGACTATACCAATGGAGAACTAAATCCTCTTGTGCATGAACCACACATTTAAAAGGGGAGAAGAGGATTTGGTAGAAGATTGTGGGTTTAGAATGGTAGCCAATTAGTGTGAATTACAAAAATAAAAGTATAATGAAGCTTGGTAGAGGATTATAAGAGTTAGTGGCATGGGAAGAGATTGAGATAATTCAAGGAGTGATGTTAGGATCTGTAGGGAAGTGGAAATGCATGAGGGCCCCATCACTTTTGATCCATGTCCTATACCATTGCTATCATATGAAGGAGGACCTAGCTTGATGGCACTAATTGAAGAACCACATCTCAACCAACCCTAATCCCCAACCATAGTGCATGATCATGCTCTTGAGTTAGATGAAGTATATATACACAATTAAGATATAAATAGTTTAGAATTAAAGATTGAACCAGTAAGAGATACTAGAGTTGAGCCTTTTGATAGTCATTTAAACTTAATGCTTTCTTTCCCTCTTTAAGGGAATCATATGGTGCAATTTGGAATGCCTAGTGGATCAAGCCTACAAGGATAGAGTAAATTCCATAATTTGACTAATCAATTGGCTTGCATGCCCCATATCATGAACACTACTATTAGAGGCAGACTAGGTGGTGGCATAGGAGGTAGTGGATTTCCTCCTCAAGGGACTAAGGCTAGAGGTTCCTAAAAACCACCCATTCAATAACCTCAATAAAATATGATATACTAAGAAATGGCACTTCACTTTCTAGAATATAGGTGTGTGGAGAATGTAGCTGAACACATCCACAAATGTGAATTGATTTGGAGGGCATGAGGTATTAGTTCTTCTAAATGTAAGGCCACCCAATTTGTAATAATGGTTTTGGAATGTATGCACAAATGGTATCAAAAGTTAGACCCTCAATAAATGGTGGTTGATTATGATCAACTAAAAATAGACTTCCTACAAGAGTTTAGCATTCATGTATTTGAGCAATAGAGCATAGATGCACTAAAGGACATAAAGCAAGGACTTACTAAAATTGTGTGAGTATGATGCTTGGTTTAAGACTTTATTATCTAAATTTTCATTTGAGATTAATTTTTTTCATTATGCACAATGTTTTATGGGAGGATTTTTACTAACCTTGTAATAAACATTATCTCAATCGACTTTCACTAGCCCTTGTGAGGTTTTAGAAGCTACTCTGTATGCTGAGTCAATTGGAAGCATTGATACTAGGATCAGTCCTTTCATGGAAGCCCAGATAGCTTTAATGGCATTATATTTGGATAATTTGATATCTAATAATTAACATGATACACATAATGGTGTTTGGTGCATAAATTACAAATCTAAAGGGTATACATGGAGCAATCACTTGTGTAAAAACATCCATGTGGTACTTAAAAAGACATGTGAAATTTGTCATGAAGAACATGATGTAAATTTTTACCCTCTTATACAACAAGATATGCAAACTAAGGTGTTTGATTATTTCAATATCTATGATGCCTATAATCATGACACTAATGAATTCTATTTAATTAGTGACATCTCTAAAGTACAAGTATGCAACATGCACCAAACCTCTATAGCCAACAATAAAGATAATGGTGGCTATCATAGATGAGGAATAGGATGAGGATGAGGATGTTGTCATTTCCAAACTAGGACATGTTACAAATGTATATCTCTATACCACTACTAATGAGATTGTCCAGAATACCCTATATGTGCTTTCTACAAAAAAGACCACTAGTTGGAAGAATGCCTTGACTTATACACAGCTATCACCAAAGAGAAAAATGAAAAGGGTGTTGTTAGTATTTGAATTGATAAACCACTCAATTCACCTACTCAATAATCCCTATATTTCAATAGGTAAACATTACTACTCGCAGTGGGGGACAAACTCATTCTACCTCTAATCCCATCAATAAAGTGTAACATGAAGAACCACAAGCAAGAAAGTATCCAGATGCCCAATATAAAAAGGATGTCCTCCAAGATATGATGGTATTAGTATGAAAAATTTAGGGAGATATTTAGTTCCTAAGAGATAAATAAGTAATGCAACATGTTGTTATGCAAAAGGAAGCTAATCCTAAAAATATGGTGTGTGATGACTTTCAAGAATTATGTAAACACATGTTAGATGAGGATATTGTCCCATAATTAAGAATTTGGATTAAGAATCAAGACCAATTACTAAATGAGGTTCACCCTCAAGTCACTAGGTAGAGTGAGGATCATCACATAAATCATGCTCGATAAAAGGACACTCCTAGTTCATCTTCTCCTCTAGAAGATCAAGAAATATTGGTTAATACTACCATTAATGGATCGATAATCTGAGATATACTAGTAGACACTAGTGTAGAAGTAAATGTCCTAACAAAAGATACATGGTGTAAGATGGCCAGTCTAACACTACAACCTTCAACACATGTCTTGTTTATGGAAAATAAGACTAATGAATTACCTATTGATGTCCTCAAGAATGCACAAGTTGACATACTTAGCATGATTTTCAAGGAAAATTTTGATGTTCTAGAACTAGCTAAATTTGATGATTACCCAAATATATTAGGATGACCTTGGTGTTATGACAAAAATGTATACTTGAGCTTTAAGAAGTGCTACATCAATTTTGAGAACACTGATCAGCATGTTGTGATATCACTAAATCAAGCATAAGGACCTCCTTACATAGAGCCTATCAATGTTGATGAAGACATAAACCACATAAATAATGTAACTATAAGGAATGATGAACAAAGATCCCACTCTATATGACATTCTTTGGTGGTTGGATACTTAGTCCCTTTATGACACTGCAAGCAATGCTTGTAATTATTGGGCTCATGGTGACTATGACCTCACTAGTATAGTATGTAGTACCATCAACAACCAAGAGAATATGTTGTACCAATTCAATAAATTAAATAGGTTCATTTTCCTTATCATTATCCAATTCATGAGGGTACCTATCATAGAGACATTCTCAAAAGACTCAATGAGGCTCTAAGGTTCCATGGGTAGATGAAAGTTTGAGACTTTCAATGCCTTGAAGAGTTTTACCACATTGATGTAGATCATATACAATATTTGTTCCATCTATTTGATGGCACAATTGCACGATAGTGGTGAACCCATTATGAATGACTCCTCTAGTGGGATGATGTGAGCTTAGCCTTACACCATCAATTCCATCATGATAACAAAATAAAGGGAATAGTCAGTTATAGCAAATTATAAGCACCTGAGCTCCACATAGAAGCTTTTCAAACAATGTGGAGAAATGAGGAATGATACTTACTAGAATATTTATGGGTGCATGCATTTTATGGTACTTTATACACTTTGGCATGAGCATGGTACATTCATGAAGAATGACACATGGGTATCATGTCTTGGCATTTACTGAAGGAGAACATGAAATCAACACTATCTTATTCTTCACTAAGGATGGATTTGTGCCTTACTCTCCAAGCCATGCATGAAGTGGTTGGAAGTGATCAAAGTCCCATATAAAAATGATTGAGGAGTATCCATCAAGACCCTGAGGAACCCATACACCTATTCAATGAACTATCAACATCCTTGGTTCTTGTGCCTATACCAATTCTTGAACAAGACTGACATGAAGTTCATCTAAGGAAACAAAATCTCGTGTTAAAAGTGGAATAAGGAAAAGGATCCACTCCACTTGACCCATTGTCTAACTATTTAGATGTTCCTATGGATGTTTTCATAAGAAATATTCAAGACATAGGTGACAATATGGACAACCCCTATAATGGACCTCTTTAGACTATTCATCACAAGATCGACATGAAATAAGAACTAAAGATGGTGATGATAGGAAACTATTAGACTAAGACAAAGATTTGAAAAATATTTAAATTGCTAAAAGAATATCAAGATGTCTTCCTAAGAAACTATAGTGAAATGAAGGGAGTCTACCCATCCTTGGGGAAGATGCATATCAAGTTTGTTGATAGTACTTGACCAGTTAGAAAATGACCATATAGAATGAATCCCAATTTATGGGCATGCATCAAACAGGAAATTGACAACATGTTTCATGCTCGAGTAATCACCCCCATTAATGAATCTAAATGGGTCAATCCCATGGGGATTAATATCAAGAAGGATGGATGTATCTGTAATTGCATGGACTACTAAGTGTTTAATACATCCTGTGTAACTGATCCCTTCTCAATGCCCTTCATGGAGGAGATCCTTGAGGATATTTTTGGATGTGAGGTATATACATTCACAAATGGCATCTCAAGGTACCATCAGGTCTAAATAGTTGAAGAAGACCAACCCAAGACAACATTCACTACCAAATGGGGATCCTTTGAGTATATTATCATGCTCTTTGGGTTGAAAAATTCCCTAGTAATGTTTTTATGAATAATAGTTGAAGCCTTTAAGGAATTCATCCACAAGTTCCTTAAAGTCTATTTGGATAATTGGATATTTTGTGGTTTGGTCAAGGACCATTGTTCTAACCTGAGGCTTATGTTTGAGCACTGTTGGTTCTTACAAATCTCATTGAAGTTAAAGATGTACCTATTTACTACACCTTTGGGTGTGATATTAGGACATATTATTTGTAAGGAAGGACTTTTGATAGACTAAGTGAAGGTATATGTTATTCTTTGCTTCCTAGGACCCAAGACTCAACATGAGGCTTGTGCCTTTTTGGGCCATATGGGTTACTATAAAAAGTTCATTTATAGATATATAAATTTTTCCACACCATTTGAGGAATTTATAAATCATAATGAGCATTTCATATGGACTTACTCTTGTAAAGAGGATTTTGAAACACTATAGGAAAAGTTGGTCATTGTTGTTATCCTCTAGTTCCCTGATTGAATAAAACCATTCCATGTCCATTTGATGTTTTTTACATGGTAGTTGGTGCAATACTTGCATAACTAGGTGAAGGTCACCTGGATCATGCAATCTACTTTTCCAGTAGGAAGTTCACACTAACTTAAAGAAACTATACCACTATGGAGCATGAAACATTGTCAATGGTTTATGCTTTGTAAAAATTTAGATAATACATATTAGCCACTCTTTTTATTTTCTATATAGATCATGAGGATTTGAATTAACTTGGAAATAAACCCATATTATATGGAGAGATCTGTCACTGGATTGTGTTATTCCAAAAGTTTTAATTTTCGATTATGGTGAAACCTAGGAAAGCCAATTATGGACCTAACCACCTATCTTAGATCAAGAATAGAGAACCACCATGTGACATACAAGATGATTTACCTAATGTACAATTATTTTATATTACATGGGTACCTAATGAGTTAGAAGACACTAAAACATTCTTGATCACTAACTCCACACTCGACTATCTCACCTCATAGGAAAAAAACAACTCACAGTTCATGCCACACATTTTTAGCTTATGAGAGGTGATCTTTAAAAAATAGGCCATGAATAAGTTCTTAAATGTTGTGTAATGCAACATGAGTGACTAGAGGTACTCTATAAATTTCATGAGGGTGTTATAGGAGGACACTACTTTGGAGAGGCTACCACATGAAAGGTTCTGCTAGATATATTATGGTGGCCAACTCTTTTCTAAGATGCTAAAGCATATGTTAGATAATGTGACATATGTTAGCATGTAGGCAAACCAATCAGAAGGGATTCCATGCCTCTATGACCCATTCCTTATTAGGAACCCTTTGAGAAGTGGACTATTGATTTTTTTGGCCCCATTACTCTAATAGGATGACGAATGGGTTATTAGTACATCATTCTAGTGTTGGGATATAAATATAACAGAAGCACACAATTGATTACCAAATACAAGAAACTTAATATGAATTAACCAGAATCAACAAGTAACTAGAATCCAGAAATACTGATATGAGAGACAATACACAACTTGTATTAATACTCATACAGAAAAGAATACAATAAAGAAGATGCCACTTCTTCTCCGCCACCTCTTCAGAGGCTTCCCACACCTCAAGTGAATAGTAATTCTCTTCTCAAAGCTCTCTCTCTTAGGTCCCAACACCCAACTCAAACACAGAGTTGGTGTTCACCTCCAGTGCTCCACGCACACCACAAGTGCTCCACACACTCCACAAGTACACAAATGTACTTCAAGTAGATCTCCCCTAAACTTGTAACAATTTGCACCTCAATCTAATCTTACTTATGGAAGGAACTACCTTGCCTTCCTCTTTGCTCTGAGTACACACCTGTACTCCAAGTAGATCCTGCCTGATTCTACTCCCTGTTGTGTTGATGTCTTCTCTGATCTTGCACACTTGCAAATCAATTTGGTTTTGCAGACCTGTGAACCTTGACCTTGCACACACATACACCTGTAGATCAATGATCTTACTTACCATGCAGATCTCCTATCGGCTCACTTGATGACCAAGATCATCACTCTTGAAGAACCCTAGTGATTCTCCAATCCAGCACCCACACTTGGTACTGTGGCACTAGGAGGAACACACCATGCTCACCTCACACACAGAAGGATCTTATAATATTCCTCTCTTACTCTCTAGCGCACCTTACAATACAATCCATGAGTCTATTATATAGATCTCATCCAAATAATAATTAGACACCTAATTACAATAATTAGATCCGTAGCTCTCAGTCTAAAATTGGCTCTCAACATGCAAACTCTTGATTCGTTAGCTAACTGCCCGTAAAACACTCGCATTCGAACCACACAGGTGACCGACGTCGGTCCATGTCTGCCTGGGGGTCACCGACGCTGGCCGACTACTGATCAATGTCGGTTGCCTTCCTGTCTCCTCTCTACCGATGACCGACATCGGTGCCTGACACACTCAGGAAACCTCCTCCTTATTAGTACATCATTGTAGTAATTGACTACCTTATGCACTAGGCTAAAGCTACACTAACAAAGGATTGTACCACTACTAATATTGTGTGATTCATCTGGGAGAATATCATAACTCAATTTGGATATCCTTTGAGTTTTGCTAGTGATCACAAAACCCACTTTTTTAATAAAATAAATTGCATCTTGTTGTCCAAGTTCATGATTAAGTACCACAAAATAACATCATATCATCATAAACTAATTAAATTATTGAGGATTTTAACAAGATCCTAGGTACCACACTGACAAAAATATATAATCTTGGTCAAACTAATTAGAATGACAGGGTGTATATGTAGACACCTAAAACTGGCCATCGATGATCTCCAACCATGCTTTTGACTAATTTCCACCTAAAATGCACAATTTTTCCTAAAAACACTAAAACATGATAAATGATGTGAAATTGACATATTCAAGTGCTGATTTTGTCCAGGGTATCCTTAAATGGGGCAATGCAATTTATGGGCTAGCTAACTTTGATAAGATCATTTTGAGTCAAAATGCCAATTTTGCACCTAGGTGCTCTACATTGCTCTTTCCTATCAAATCTTCTACACAAGACACATGCCTTTATTATTTGGTGTTGGTAACATACTAAATGGGATACAAAAATACAATGCATCTGACATGGCCTTTCAATTCCAATCTAGTTGAATTTCAGACTAATAACAAGGCATTCTGATCAATTTGAGTAATTTGTGCACAAAGTGCTTAATCATGCTTAAGAGCTAATTAATCCAAATCAAGGCCTAATTAAGAATTCCATGGAAACTTGTTGAAAACTTATTTTTGGAAATTAATATTGAATATCTACATCATCAAGTGACCTCATTTTTTGGGAAGACATCCCTAGGCCATAAATGCCACAAATATCAGGATTCATACCCTCCATGCCTCATCGATGCCTTCCATACCTTTTAATTTTCCCTTCTTCCAATTTCATGATGAGGATAATTATAAAATTAATTCCAAAAATTAAATTATTCCTCAACCACACATCTTCATCTCAAGATGGATGATTCAGGTTCATTCTAGACATTTGCAAAAATCTATAAATAGAGAAGCCATGAACATCATTTCTAAGACTTGAGAATGCAAAGTTATAATGAAGGATTGGTTCTAAAATCTTCATGAAACTAGTGTTACCATGCCAAATTGATTCCAAGCTAAGCCAATCCATAAGCCAAAGGTGTCAAGGAGAGATGGAGGTAGCCAAGCTTCCATTGCCAAGGACTTCATGAGCACAAGCCGAGCAAGCCACTATAATAGCAATTTTGGAGCATACAAGGAAGGTAAAAGAGGGATTCTTTTGAATTTTAGTTGTTTTTTATTCATGTTTGTTAACTAAGCTCTCCCTAGTGTCTAAGCCTAGATATGTTATGCTAGTTAGTGTTTTTCTTGTATTTTGTTTTCATTTTGGAACTAACACCATACTAACCATCCTCTCTTGAGTCAAATTCCTAGATCCACATATGGAATGTTTGGTGGGACTAGACACATCTCACACTTGAAGAAGATCATTTTGAAACTTTAAAATATTCATTTAGACCCTTAAAACTCTTCCAAATTGATTTTCTAACTTTATTTTACCATTTTAGTTTGCCTCAATTTTACATAGTAATTGACATCAGTAGGTAAGATCAACATCAGTTACATATCTTAACCAATGTTGGTTAGTAAAATTGATATAATTTGCATGCCTATCATCGGTCACATTGGTATAATTTATGTCAGTTGGATAATCAACATCAGTTAGAAAATGTCACCATCATCAGTTATATAAACTAACATCGGTCACTATGTTTTTCTTAAAACATAGACCCGAGAGCTCTTTTTCTAAAGTTTATTGTTTCAAACCAAAAAGAGCTTAAAATATAAAGGACATGCTAACATTTTTGCTATATAACCAAGCTTGACATTTGCTAAAAACATGTTTTAGATCACCTTTTGCATGCTTAAAAATCAATTAGGAACCTTATTTTGGTATTTAACAAAAGAATTTATATGTTTATGGTAAATGTTTTTCAAAGTTACAACTAAGAGCAAGGGGTCAAATGAACACCACCTCACTTTCCCTTTGGGCTTAAAAATGAACTCACCTTTTCAAAGCTTTTTGTATTTACTTACTTGTTTAAATTAAGTTTTATTTGGCAAAAAGAGGGATGTTGCGTGTATGCTCTTCCATTTGTCCCCTTTAGGGAACCCTTGGAATCAAAAGTGTCATTCCTATTGCAAGTATCCTATTCCAAGGATTAGAAACAAAGTCATCTAAATCACTCCCCAAAAACTCGTCAAAGTTTGGTGACCTTGGAAATGACCCTAAAGTCTTTCTACTTTCATGATTTCTTTATTTTTATGAAAACTTGGCTTGAGAGGGGGACTTCATCACCTCCCATGAGTTCTTTAGGGAAGCTTTGACCCAAGGTTTCATCTCACAACATTGACTTCACTTATTCCTTCTAAGTTTTACATGGGATGTATCTACATTTGGACATCGTACTACACTAAGCGAACAACACCAATTGTGTGGTCACCCAATTGCCATGATTTTCTTTTGAATTATTTGACATGAAAGTCATTGTGCAATTGATTCCCCTAGAGACATTTGAAACTTTCTAGTTTAGTCAACCCCACATTGTTATACCCTTGCTAGGATTTGGATGATTATACTTAGTGTATTTTTGGATCATTTTCTCATTTGGTATGTTTTAAAACTAAAACTTGTTTATTTGTTCATAAAGAGATGTCAAAACCAATTTATCTATACATCACTCTTTTTCTAAAGAGGCACCATGCAAGGCCATTTTACACCACGCTTGTGTCTTGAATTTTTTTCTAAACGTGTTTGTGTGTGTGTCATTTAAGTTGTGAAGGTTAGCATTATGCTACCCAAATCATGTCAAAACATTTTGAGCCTTTTAAGTCTTTAAAAAATAACATTAACCACATTATTTGAGCATTCTTATGTCATTAGGCTGATCAATTTTTTTCAAGACTTGTTTCACCTTGTGCTAAAAACTATTTGTTTCAAACCATGTCATGTATACCATTTGGATCTTTGTCTTGTGTTGTCATGCTATCCAATCTTATCTAGCTTATTTGGTCTAATCCTAGTTTCACCATTAAGTTTTCAATTAGCCTTGTCAAGTTTAGATTCAAACATTGATTGATTTCTATTTAGGCCTTAATTCATGAGACTAATACACTGATCTTTCTCTTTTGGGTTACATAAATTTAGTTAATTGATTACCCAAATTTGAAAACTATTGATAGTTTGTTTGTTTAGTACCTATCCTTATCATTGTTTGTGCCTTTATTTGGGCAAACATAGTCTTTATTCAAAGAGCCTTTTGTCTTATGTCTTTTGCCAACTGATCATATTTATGTTTGATTCCATGTGTCAGGTTTATGTCAAAGTTGTTTCCAAACTTGTTAGATTAAATCAAATCACATCAGCCTTTGTTTCAGGTTTAGATTTTGATGTTGTTTGGACAAAAATCTTAGCACATGCCTATTTATTTGAGACTAGTTTTTTACTCCACATTTGGATAAAAGACATAGTCACTCAACTTTTCCCTTGCCTAGTTTAGACCTTGTTTAAAACACTTTGAACTAGACCTTTGACATGTCAGTTTTTATTTAGATGCTTGACCCTTTATGTGTATGACATTTGATGTTAGACGTTTGATGTTAGGCTATTTTATGCCAAGTCTTAGCACAAACCATTTTGGAGATACAACTCCACTTTTAGACCATATTAGAGATACAACTCCACCCCTTTGACCAAGTTTACCAAGTTTGAACCATTTATCCTTTGGATCACTTTTCATAGTTTGTAGAACTCTAAGCCTCTTTGTTTTTTGATCTTTCTTCATTTATGCAGATATGTCTAGCTAAACTTATGGTGGAGTCACTTACAATCTAACTTATGATAGAATGGCCACACAAAATGACTTTTAAGGCTTTAGTCAAGACCTCAATGATGCTAATATGGTTTGTGAGATAAATTTCTATACACCTCATATTAATCATTCATGGGAACAAAGTCATAAAAAAACTTATGATCCAAATTGAGACCTTGATTGGTATGAAGAGGCTTGTGAGGGGGACTTTGAAGACCCAACTATAGAAATGTTGTTTGGGATATAGATCCATACCCTATTTTCAATAATCAATACATGGAACATAGTCAAGAACCAGCTTATCAGCTAGCTCACGACTGGGATGATATGGTTTATGAGGAATACTTGGATGCTTTGGCTTATGTGAGTAATTAGGGTCCACCACATCATACCATTTCTATTCTAGGACCACAATACCCAACCATTTCTATACCAAGACCTCATCCTTTGGCTTTTATGAGTAATCAAGCTCCACAATGCCCCTTCATCATTTTAGGACCTAGTCCTTTGGCTTGTGTAAATAATCAAGCTCCACACCACCCTATCATTACCATCTTAGGACTTCATCCTTTGGCTCATGTGAGAAATCATGTTCCCAAATATCCTACCATTATCCAACTGCAAGTCATTCCTCATCCAATGCCAATTCCATCCAAACCTCCACTGATCCAATCCTTTGAAGACCAAGTTATGTTCAAAACTAATATCTTCCAACTCATTGGAAACCAAGGCCAAAATAACCAACCAATCCAAGATGTTTATGTTGAACCAACCATTTGTGATAATTCAACTTGTGATGAATCACCTATTGATCCTATACCAATTATTAAGGAGTCTCACACTGATGAGCCAGTCTTTATCGAGTCACTTCTTAATGATTACAACTACCTTTTCAAAAATCATTACCTTGACCATGTGCCTATTTTTCAAGAGCCTCCTCTTAAAAAGCTAGTCTCTAAGGAGTTATCTCTTAATGTTTTTACCATCCTAGAGGAATCTTACTTTGACAAACTAATTTTTTTGGATCCTATTATGCTATCATAGGTTATTACTTATCTAATACTAAACATTCAACAAGACATCATTATAATATAGTACCTATTAGATGAAGAATCAGAGTTAGAGTCAAGTTCTATTTTTAAATTGATATTAGATTTACCATCAAAATTAGTCTTAACATCAAATTTAGAGTCCATTGAGTTAGAATTAGATTCAAAAGAAGAATATGTTCATGGTTGCTACAACATTGGTTATGCATGCCTTGAAAATCAATTTGAATATATTTGTGATCCTTCTATAGTTTTTGAGGATGATTACTTTAGATTTGACACAAGTTCTCTTAGTATCTTCTACAAGGATTATATTGCCAACACCCATTCCATTACCATTCCACATGCCATACCCATCAACCAAAATAGCCATATCATTGACATTCCATCTCCCATAAGTATCGATTGGGATCAATAGAATCACACTTTATTAAACTACATCCATGGTGGTATAACATTTGAAGAAGAGCAAGGAGGTCAAGACCACATTCATGTAGCAGAAGAACACTCTCCTAGTGAAAATTTTTTGGAGTCACTAGGGGACAATCTAATTTAGAACTCAACATCTTCCAGTGAAACTTTTTTAGAAGTGATAAAAGATAATCAAATTCAAAATCCAATCTTCATTAGTGAAACCTTATCAGAGCCACTACATGACAATCAAGATAACTTCATTGGTGAAAACCTCTTTGAGGCACCAATAGCTGAGCATAAAATTTCTTCACTGCTTGATAAAGACAAAATCAAAATAGTTTTCAATCTATAGCCTAATCAGATGGTAACTACTCTTAAGGTTAAACAATAGAAAAATTTGGTGGTCATATTAAGAGAACAAGACTTTTACCCCACCACAACTAAAATTATGTCAAATTTGACATCATCAACATTACATGTGAATGAAATTCTTGATCTTCATTTATTTCCCCACCATTGCCCTTTCCATTATCATTAACCATTCCATTTCACAATCAAGACTACCATCTATTATTTATCCTTATTTACCATCCACGGCCACACTTTCCTTTGTAGAGGATATAAAGATACCTTATCTCAATTCTTGATGGAATCATAATCAATGACCAATGAAGATCACAAAAGCATTCTTAGCAACCAAATCTGTAGGCCATTCTTGATAGAGTAGTTATTCAGACAAGGTGTGGACTAGCAATTAACATGATCAATTATTCTATTTGTATCGTTTGTTGATTAGGATGTGCATCTCCCCATCAATAGGAATAATAGAATAAAAAACCACACCCTAGCCAAAAACATATACCATACCATTACATGTACATATCATTTCACATTGTTATGCCATTACCATTGTTACATATCCTTTTGCCATTATCACAAATCTTGCCATTCACCCCATCACTTGGGGGTAAATCTAATACCATTTTATCTAATCTATCTAACCAATCATTAACCTTATCAAGACCATTAAATCATATCATTACATTCTTATATAGACCAAAGCCTATTTTTAGTCATCATACCCAATCCTATTTTGATTTTGGTTCATTTGGTTCTTCCCACACTTTTTGTGATGAGATTCCGATCAAGTTTCAACAATCAATCCAATCCATGTTTATAATGACAGTTTATGGAAGTAGTGTGATAGTTGATTTGGTAAGGTATCTTTCATTTTCCATCCTGTATTAGGTTTGTTTATGTGAGCCTGATTATAACTGCCTATGGGCAAATCAGTGTCTCACTAGTCTTTCTACTAATTATAACCACCTATGGGCAAATTAGTATCATTGAATTATGCCATTGTGTCTTAGTTATAACTACCTATGGTAAAAAAAGTGGAAACACTTGTTTATCATTCATTAACGCATCCCCTTGCCATCATTGTTTTCATTTGACTAGCCATTTGCCAGATTTGAGAACTTGTTGGGACCTACTTGGTTTTTCCTTACCTTTTATGCAGATGGAATTACTATGAATTGAGGTCATTTTAGGACTATGTGTGTCATGCTCAATTCATGCTAAGGTCACCTTATTCCCCCTTTCCATACGCTCTCACCATTTTTTGAGTAGGTATCTTGTCATTCTCCAATGAGTTAAGATACCTCAAAATGCTAAAAACATTCATAATATTTCAAAATCCAAAAACATTTGCCCTATCTAAGCCTATTTATTTATCCTCAATCCACCTTAATAGGGCATTATCATTTTTAGGATGCTTTTTTTTCTTTTATTTTTAGGCTTTCTATATTTTTTTATTACAGGTTGTTTGTTTGTTTATTCACTTGCCTATTTGTTTACTTTCAACATGGTTTCCTTAACTTGGTCTATATGTGTTAATTGGGTGAGTCCTCAAGTACATTATTCTTAAGTCCATCCATATTCATCCATTAACATTTTCATCATGGTTTTTATCATTGGTGCATTATTTTTGAGTGTTTATTGGATCGGGAGTTAGTCTTTATGCATATTTTGGGATAGTCTTGATGGTGTTCTATCATGAAGCCTACCATCACATGTTATAGAAAAAATTAGCTTCAAGAAGGTATAAAATAAATGGAGCCATATAAGTTTCTCCTTGGTACCTTGACAAATAATTCCATCCCACCCTTGATCAAATTAACACATTGACCATTCTAGTTGTATCATTGCTAGTCATGATAAGCATCTCCTCATTGGTAGGTACAACTGAATCATTCACACTGATCAATCTTATTCTTCTATTCATCTATTTCATCACTTTTCACATGCTCCTCTTTAATCTATATTCCAAGTTATATCCTTTAGTTATATTTTCTAATCATCCCTAATTGGGGCACCATCAATTCTAGTCAATCCAGGTCTACTTAATGATTATGACCACCTATGGGCAAATCATTATTTTTTATTTTATTCCTAATTATAACCACTTTTGGGTAAATTAGCATCATTTTTAAATCAATACATGCAAGCATTTTCTAATTTAGATTAATCTTAACCATGGGTTAATTATACCTTTCTTTTTGTTTCTTTTTGAGGGACTATCCATCAATAAATGTGACAGCCACTCCCTAGAGGAGGCATCATCATAGGCTTTCAAAAACCATTTGGAGCTTTATTCTTCACTCATCATCTTCTTCTTGGCATACAAACCATCTCACATTATTTGATAAGACATTTCTTTGCCTATAGTTTGAAACATCTTTCAAAATAGGGGAAAACTAAAGACACCTAAAACTGGCCACCAATGACCTCCAACCAAGATTTTGACCAATTTCCACCTAAAATGCATAATTTTTCCTAAAAACACTAAAACATGATAAATGATGTGAAAATGACATATTCAAGTGCCAATTTTGGTGAGGTATCCCTAAATAGGGAAATGAAATTTATGGGCTAGCTAATTTTGATCAAATCATTTTGAGTCAAAATGCTAATTTTATACCTGGGTGCTCTGGATTGCTCTTTCCTATCAAATCTTTTGCATAAGACATGTGCCTTTGTTATTTGGTTTTGGTAACATACTAAATGGGATAATATATCTAATGCATCTAGCATTGCCTTCTAATTCCAATCTAGTCAAATTTTGGACCAATAACAAGGCATTATGATCAATTTGAATAATTTGTGCACAAAGTGCTTAATCATGCTTAAGAGCTAATTAATCCAAATAAAGGCCTAATTAAGAATTCCATGGAAACTTGTTGAAAACTTATTTTTGGAAATTAATATTGAATATCTACATCATCAAGTGACCTCATTTCTTGGGAAGACATCCCTAGGCCATAAATGCCACAAATATCAGGATTCATGCCCTCCATGCCTCATCAATTCCTTCCATGATGCCCTCCATGCCTCTTAATTGCCCCTTATTCCAATGTCATGATGAGGATAATTATAAATTTAATTAATCTTTAACCACACATCTTCATCTCAGGATGGAAGGTTCAATTTGATTCTAGACATTTACAAAAATTTATAAATAGAAAGGCCATGAACATTATTTCTAAGACTTGAAAATGCAAAGTTATAATTTAGGATTAGTTCTAAAAGCTCCACGAAACTAGTGTTACCATGACAAATTGATTCCAATCCAAGCCAAGCCATAAGCTGAAGGTGCCAAGGAGATATGGAGGTATTCAAGCTTCCATTACCAAGGATTTCATGAGTAAAAGTCAAGCAATCCACTACAACAAGCATTTTGGAGCATCTAAGGAAGGTAAAAGAGGGTTTCTCTTGAATTTTAGTTGTGTGTTTTACTCATGTTTGTTAACTAAGCTCTCCTTAGTGTCTAGGCCTAGAGAAGTTATGCTAGTTAGTGTGTTTCTTTCATTTTATTTTCATTTTGGAACTAACACCATACTAACCATCTTCTCTTGAGTCAAATTCCTAGATCCACAGTATACATTACTATGGGCTTACTACATAACTTGTAAGCATCTAAACAAAATCACACCATTAAACTTGGTGTATGGTAAATAAGAAGTCCTACTGATGGATTTTTTGGTACCATCTCTATGTATAGTGTGAGTAGGACAATTGGATGAAGGGTCATCCTTGAAAGTGTGCCTAGACACTTCAATACAACTAGATGAAGCTTGTTTGCTTGCTCATTGGAGCTATAGATGTAGAAAATCACATGCAAAAGGCATGGCATGATTTCCATATAAAGAATAAAAAAATTTATATAGGAATGAAGGTCTTGTTATACAAGTCTAAGTTCGTGTGCTACCCCAGAAAGCTTTGAATCCATTGGGATGGTCCTTTTATAATTCATAGCATTTGACCTATCAGATCATGTTGATTATAAAGGATGGATGGCTAGTTCCTTCTTGAGAAATTTAATGGAAGTCAGATCCAGTCATATTTCACTTCTGAATAGCTAAAGTATTGTAATCAATAAGGCTTGTTCCATTATTTTAGGATTTCATGTTTTCAATAAAAGCATTGTGTTTGTTACATGCAACTTCTCTTTATGTAATTTCCTTTCAAATTTTTGGTTGTCTTTTTGTGGAGGACCATGACTCATTTTATTATGGGGTAATAAGTCATGTTTATTAAGTAAAGAGTGAAATTTACCTAGGCATGTAGGGTTAGATAGGCACACAAGGTACATGGGTGCATAAGGTTCTTAGGGCTTACAAACATCAAGTTTAAGCCTCATAAAATAGTCAATTGAATTAAAATGTTCCAAGATCAACAATCAGTGTTCAATATGTTGGGTGAATATTTTGTCGTCAACTAACTGATGGCAAAATGGGTATATCAACCACAACACAGGGAGATTTATGCCACAAAAAGTATGGGTTTACCAGATCTAGATGAGGTAAATCTCTCCTCTCATCAAGGGGAGGTTCCCTATGAATATTTATACGCTATATGTATATATAATTAAGCAAAAAATAGTACTTGGGGTGGTATAATAGCATCCACCTATCTTTTTTCAGAGGTGATGTCCAAGGAACAAGAGAGAGAAATCCTGGTCATTGGCCAACAACATTTCTCTTCTTTCACGAATGGTATCCAGTGTAGAGCAAAAAATCACCTAAAGTAAGTAACAAAGTTAAAAAAGAAACCTACGTAAGCAAAAAGTCTTCCGTTGTCTCCTTCATCGATTCAAAATACGCGTAACCATAGAGTGAAACGAAGCACAAAGTCTTCACCTAAAACTACAAAGGATAAAAGGGTCACAAAGATAAAAAGTAGCTCAAAGTCTCACTTTTATCTTTTAGAAACATCTTCAGATAATATCAACACACACACTTCGCTTATTAAATCAAACAAATAAGAGATTATCAGGAAAGAGGACATAAGAACTATTTCCTAAATAACATAGATCGCTTCAACACAAAGTCTGAAATAAACTTGCTTCTCATTCATTCAACAAAATATGATTTACAATTTGAGCACAAAGTCTCAAGAAGTGTCTCAATTTCAGCAGAGTTTTTGCTCTCAATTATCAGAGATATATTTACAAAAGAGGTCCCCTCTATATATAGGGAGAAACCTTCAAAATTTAGAAAATATTAAAATACAAAAAATATCTTAGTCAAAGATGACTCATCTTTGACTTTTGAGATATTTTTCTAGATTTTTTACCTGTAATTACACATTACAAAATTACACGTGAAAATATCCCAAGTCAATTACAAAGTGCATTTTGAATAAGGCATGGAAGAACAGCCTCAATCTTCATTTCCAGTCTTCTTCATTGTCTTCGACTTCTTCAGAGAAACTTCAGTGATCTGAAAGAACTTTTATTGAAAAGACGTAGATGAAGAGGGATCCTTTAGAGAAACTATAGTAATAATCATGATTGTACAATTAGGGGGAAAATTAGCAATCTAGGAAAAATGCACATTTGATGATCATGATTAGGGAAACACGATTGAAAAGGCTAAGGCGAGAGTAGGTCAGAAAGCAGAAGAAAAGGGGAGTAGGCTCAAAAAATAGGAAAAATAAAAATTTCCAAGAGTTAGGAAAAATGGGAAGAAGGTATGTAAGGGTGGCAAAAATTGCCGCCCTTGTATATTGGAGAAGTTCTTGTGCATAGGCAGCAAAAATTGCTGCTCTTGCACATCAGGGAGAGTGTCAGTGGCAAAAATTGCCACCGGCGCATGTTGAAAAATAAGGTGTAAGGGTGGCAAAAATCACTACCCTTGCACCTGGAGGAGAAGACACGAGAATGCATGGGTGGCAAAAATTGTTGCTCTTGCATGAAAGAAACCAAAAGATGCAAGGGCAGCAAAAATTGCCGCTCTTGTATGGAAGAAATTGAAAGATGCAAGGGTGGCAAAAATTGCCGCTCTTGCATGGAAGAAATCAAAAGATGAAAGGGTGGCAAAAATTGCTGCTCTTGCATGTAAGAAACCAAAAGATTTAAGGGAAGCAAAAATTGCCGCTCTTGCATGTTGGATGCACACACTTGCATCATTCTGCTGAGTCATAATAGGACACGCGACGTATTCCGCTTAACCTTCAGAAGCTTTAGAAACCTTTGTGGGTCCTGCAGCAGATGATACATGGCAATTTTTGATCTGCTTTATCTTTTTTCATCAGGCATTTCTCTTTAGATGAGTTTTTCCTTTGCTTTCTTTGAGCTCTCTTTAAACTTTGGCAATGAACCAACTGTTGAACCGTTCCATTGAACCATGGCTTTGAACCATTCTGTTGAACCAAGGCTTTGAACCATGTGTTTGAACTAACCATTGAACCAAAGGATGAACCAAACATTGAACCTACTATTGATGCTTGCTGATGGAAATTTTTGTTTGAACCAAGGTGATGAGCCAATTCTAAAAATAACCAATTGTTAGAAGCTTGTTCTTTTGACTAATCTTGCCTGTAGAAGCTTTTTAACCTATTGAACCTGCTAACTTCAAGCATGTTGAGTCCACAGAAACATATCTGTAGAGTCTGTAGTTTTCTCTAACCTTGAAAGAATTCATAGATTTCAACCTATAAAAGCCCATTGAACTTGACTTGCTGAGTCTGAAGATTTTTGAGAATCTTGAAAAATGAGGAATTTAAATGCCCAGGACAAATTTTGAAAAGGGAAGAGAAAATTTTGATTTGTAGGTTGTTCCAAAAATGAGTGGCATTTTTTGAGGACAACACAATATTACTATGAAGATCCAATGATCAGTGAGTGAGGATAGTGTGAGTGGGTCCCAAAGATCTAATAGAGTGCATTTAATCATGTATCAAAGATCAATAATGAGCATCGAGTCAAAAGTTAGAGGATCTTAAAATTAAATGCATCAGTGACAAGTGGCATGATCTCAAGAGTATAATCTAGATCTAATGACATATAGATGAGATTGAGTCGGTGGGTCCAAGTAGATCTATGGCTCATGTTCACTCATACAAAATAAATCCAATGGTGAGCTCAAGGTCAAAAGGTCAATAGATCTTGAAAACAAGTGAGAGGCTGCCAAGTTTCATGATCATGGGAGCTATTAGATAAATCAATGGTATACATTCAAGATGTGTGGAAGTAGATCAATGGTCTATGTTTGATCTAGTAGAGTCATATTTAATGGTGTGTGTTTGATTACAGGACACAATTGTCATCTACTTCAAAGAAAGGCACAAGACATGATATGTTATTAATGCAAAAATAATAGTTATGGTAAAGAATGGGCCAATGGCATGATGTGATAAATATTATTAAATGCATTGATTGACAAAAGTGAGGATCCAAGCATGGCAGCCATTAATGATCTACATTAACAATATGAAGTGATGGGTGAAGGGAAAGTGTTAAATGATGGAGAACCCCCCTTGAGCTTATAAATAGGCAAGTTAAACTCTTTTTACACTTTAACTTTGTGATTACTTTGAGAATAACATATCCAAAGGACAAGAAATTACTATATCTGAGTCAAGTGAATCCAAAGCTAAACAAAGCAAATTCATTTTCATAATAACCTACATAGGGCATTGAAAAGTTGAGGATAGGTATTACAAGTCTGGTTTCATGAGAGAAACATAAGGTAGTACCAAAAGTTACAGGTTGAAGGTCCATCATTAGAGGGTGCTCAAGATCAAAAATCTAAAGCAGACATGTATAACCACATATTCTTTTGGAAATTTTAGATGGCTACACATCAACCTTCAAGTTCCTCGAAGGGTAATGTAGCCTAAGAAAAAGTCTAAAAACATTGAACCCTTGCTAATAATACTAGAGGAAAAGGCGATGAGCAAAGGATACTAGGTTCCTATTAGGTAAGAAACACCAGAAGAACAAGTGTAATGTGTGGAAGAAGAAGAGGAATGTATGGTATGCAAAGTAAATAAGGCTCAATCATCCTCAATGTAGAAACATCAAATATCCCCACCCCCATATCTGTTGATTAAAGAAATACAATATCCAAAATTAGTGTTGTGCATGAAAAATTGGGCCTCTAAGGTTTCCACTTGCACCATCTTTGACTAAAACCATCATGAACCTGAGAATGAGGATGAGCTTTAAAATGACTATCAAGTCAAGACCAAGAACACTAAGAACCAAGTAGTGTTCGATATTAAGATCTTCAACTAGTTGGACTCTATAGGGTTGTTACAACTCTTTAATTTACCATAGTTTGGTAATCCCATGAAGGCAGTCCAATTCCTTCTCTTGCACATCCATGAAGACTACATATACTTCACCAAGTGTAGCATGAAGATCATTCTCAAGAGGATCAACAAGGTCATAATATTGTAATGCTCAAGATTGAGCATGATTGATGACTTAGTAGACATTGAGGAGGTCTAAAAGACTACCAAGGTGCTCATGTACCAGAAGTAGGACCATGCCATGCATATCAAGAACCTAAAATATCCTACCTTATAAGTAGCGATGTGGATCATTATGACCAATATCGATGGGCTAATTGATGGAAAGAGGTCAATATGGCACACCTCCATATTACCCACCAAGTCACATAGGGATTGAATTAAAACTAGTCTATGTACTTCACCCAAAATATTATTGAATATGCAGAGAGGATCCATCAAATTCCTAAGTACAGGTTCCCATGGGGAGTATTCTTCCTCTTAATGGTTTTTGATGATATCAGCATGTCAAAATATAGCTTAGGAGAACTGAAGTGGGTATACCCTCCCATGCACAAGTCCCCTACTGAATGCTAAAAGGTATTTACATGCCCCTAGCACATCACCTCCTCATACAAGATCAAGATGAGGTATGAGTTTGATAAGATGAAGGTGACATTTGGGAATGAGTGGTGCATCCCAAAGGACTTACCCCCTTTGGCTATAGAGAAAGTGTATTTTTTTATAAAGCAACACTTCTCCCTAGTACACATCAGAAGGAACCCTTCTAGAGATTTATCTACATCATTCAAATTACCATATGCCTTCTCAGTGTGATATTTCATAGACTCTATGAACTAGATTTATGATGCATAGCCCATTATACTTAAGGCTAAGAGAATATACTTAGAGATTCACACTCTTTATAAATTATTTGTCTATCCAAGTTAGAAGGCCTATATGGAAAGGAGGGAGATGAACTTGACTGACATAAATTTTAGGCAAACCATGGTGGAAGAAAAAATTCATAACTTATTGTACATGTTTCACCCTTAAAGGGATCCAAAGGGTGGGGACCCTAAGGAAAAAATTCCATTAACACCACCCTTGAAGAAGAAGAAGTGGTCAGATCTTGGTGCTAGCACAAGTGGACATTAGGAACCGTATAAAAATAAAAAAATCACTCAGGCCTCTCCACCATGCCCATCTCCACCTCACCCTTCTCCATCTCCACCCCACCCTTCTCCATCTCCACCCCACACCTCTCCATCATAACCATACCCTTTACCACTGCGCCCTTCTTCTCCCCAATGTTCTCCTCCACTTTCACCTCCACCTCTACCCTCTCCCCCTAAAGTAACTCCACCACCATCTCCCATAAGGACTTCTACTCCAGGGACTACATACTAGTGAGACCCAAGGTTAATGCCCATAAAGAAGTCCTTGCTAGGTAGTTAGAAGCATCAAAATTCAATTCTGAGAAGATCCCCTCTTTGAGACAAGATGAAAAGGACACCTCTGATGACTCACTTCTTGATGTTAAACCACTCTATGGCAAAAAGGAGGAAGATGAGGAAGAAGAAATGAGTCATATTATCATTGGCATCCATGAGGAGGCCGAACTAGAATGCAACCCTAGTAAAAAGAAGGGACTGGTCAGGACCATGGAAGAGCCAAGTGATGATGCAACTAGAAATACACATGAATGATATCAATTTGGCATCCCTGATAAGATGTTGCATCTTTATCCATACTTCATTTCCAATGAGTCAACATTGAAAAAAATGAAATAAGTGTCCTTATTAATGGATATGTACATTGAGGATCATGATTTCAAACTCCCCCAAGATATCCTTTCCTTGGGACTAGATGTTCTAGTGCTACCAAAACCACTATGGGTGGATCCTCAAAAGATCTCCCCTCTCATAGCAAGCACAACCTTTTTGAATCTGGCCATGGAGGTCATGTGCCAAAATATTTTATTAGATTCTGATGTATGCATTATTGAGAGGAAATATGCTACAATTGTGGGCATGTATAATAAAGAGGTTGTACAAAAATAAGCATTCACTAAGGAAGTGGCCACTTTGAAGTAGCAAATCCAAGAGGCCATAGAGGCAAAATTAAGGGCCTTAAACCTCTAAAAAATAATTTTGAAAGAAGAATCTACACTGGTAGATAGAGTGCCTCTTAACAAGGATGCCATAGGAAAGTTAGAGACTTTGGTGAACCTTTTACTCAAATGCTGTAAAGAGCAATCTCTACCAAAAGATGAGGGATTGGAGTTAGTAGAGAAATTCACAATGGAAATTTAAGTTTGAAAGCATTCCCTATAAAGGGTTGGGGAGGTTATCCCCATTTTGGATAACATTTTTGCAAGGTTGGAATGCCTAAATAAAGTCTTGAAGGCTCAACTCCAAGCTGAAGAAGCTCAAAGGTAGCAATTGGTTGATGTTGCACTATTAATAAGGGATCATGAAAAATGTGCCAAGGCATTCAAGGATGTGAAAATGATAGAAGATACAATAAACACACATTGCTAATAGTTGAATGCAATTTTTGCAGCCCTCTGAGGATAGGTTGATAAAGAGGTCTCCACACTTGAAGATATCTAGAAGGATGCTACCACGTCCCTGGATGAACTAGTCAAGAAGGCCAATGAGACCTCTAACCAACCTAAGGAGATGAAGAAATCAAAGGGGGACATAGAGGAAATAACTATTAAGGTGTTAGAGGCATTATCATATTGGGACAATGTGAAGGAGATCAAGTAGGCATGACTTGAATTTTTGATAGAGGATGCTAGCATGACTTACTCTAAGATAGACTAAGAGCATAGTATAAGGTGATGTTGGCCCCAAATTTTGGCTAAGTATTATCCATTTTTGGCATAGGATCAGCATGGCATGAAAGGACCATGGTGTGTAGCTATATAGGCATAGAAGCACCATGGCATAAAACCTACAAGGCATAAGAAGATAATGGCACAGAAGGACTAGTACGAGAGGACCTAGTCAAAGGAGAATGAGTCACGAGGAACCCAAGGACATAGGATGTAGAATAGAAGTGGAAGACTAGGGGAGTGTATGGGAAGTGAGAGCAGTTAAAATAATGATTCATAAATTTCATGCTAACCTTATTAATAGGCAATTTTACACTAGATCGCAAGTAAAAGAACACATGGTAGTAAAGATATAGCATAGAGTAAGGATATAGGGGTTATAGAGGCCTATGTCTTTAGGAAGAACTAATTATTGATTACCATGACTCTCAGTCTATTGAAAGTTCATTAATGAATTATTTTTGCCATTAATGTTTGTAAACATTTGGTTAGGACAAAACAAGTATAAATACCCCTATTGTAAAGTACTATGGGGATGGATTTTTACCTCTATGATGTCTAAGCGTAATATATAAAGTAGTTGGTTTTATCAAACTGCTTATGCTCATAATGAATGGTTTTGTGTGAGTTAAGTAGAGTGACTAACTTAATATGGGTTCTATCTATATTTTATTTTTTAAGAATTATCTTTGAACTACAAATGGAACTAATCTACATAATTATAGTAATCAATCTTAGAAATCAAAGGATTGAAATAGTCTATCTCTACTTATATAGGCTATCTAATTAAAATCTTTTTTAACATCAATAATATAGCTAAGTATTATTGTGCAACAAAAACCTATAGGAACCAATACTACATTGTGCACTTCAGGTGAGAATGCAAGACTTAAATCTTATGTGAAAGGGCTAATGCACTAGCTCATTGGGCTAGACTTCAGTGTTAGATCTATATTTACCAAATAAAACCCAACAATGTAATCAATAGTCTAGACTTAGCTACTTGCGTTATTGTGGTTGGATCCACTAGCAATACTTTCATCTTTTTTGTGCTTGATCATGCTAGTCCCAACCTAGTTAATAAGTCTATATATAGACTGGTGTAAGTTGGCAAACCAGATAGCCACTATAGACCTCCTATAGGCCATAGAAGCTTTGAGCCTTCTATCCTCTTAGTAGTTTACTTTAACACCTTTCCAAACACTAGTGGTTCTATTTAGATTCTTAGAGCTACACATTCACCCCTTAGCCTTCTTTAGCAACTATCGATGGTTGAGCCTTGACTGACATTAGTTCCTTGTGGATCACTATCGATTAACCCTTGATCACCATCATTTAGGGTTTTAATTGATGACTGTACCACCTTGACCGACCACTAGTCCACTATCAACTAATGATTTTTGATAGCAATCAATGATGGTTACTTTGTGACTGCCTGTCGACCCCCAAACCCTACCTTCCTACCCATAAACCCTAATTAAACCCAAACCATATATTTCTTCCCTCCCTTTAACCTATTTCCCACCCCACATATATTCCTAACACAAATTTCCTCCCCCTACTATCCAATTTCCTTTAAACACTTAAGACCCCCATTTTCCAAACACACCCACCCATGATGTAATAAACAACCAAAAAAACCTTAAAAATGAAAAACCCTACCTCATTACACATGCACCTACATGGTGGATCTCTCAGTACCATAGCCACCACTCAACCCATAGCTCATCCTCCATCTTCTTGTATCCTCTCCAACCACTGTCTCACCTAGCCCACCTAGCATCTCTACCCCACACTCCAAATCCAAGTCAAATCTTTGGCCCCCTATGAAGTTGAATGAATTTTCATGGAGACTTGAGTTTATAATTGAACCCATATCTGCTATGCCTAAATGCAGTGTCCTGTTTCACTTGTCACTTGTCCTCCTCAATGCAACCCTATTTTTCCACTTCATTCTATCTTACCTTTTTTTTCCACCCATGTACACTTTTCAAACTCACACTCAAATATATTTTCACCTCATCAGATCTCAGTTTGAGGGGGAACACCTCCTCTCATAATTGAGGCATTCAACTTGCCACTACATCTATTGTTTTTATGTTATAGCTTGAGGATGCAACTTACACAACAAAAAGGGAAAAAATGTAAACACTAAAAAATTGTACGGTTCTAGTCATCATCAAACACCCCTTGGCCCCTATGGATTAGAATTAATTACTAAACCCCTTAAACACACCCATTCACCCCCTTGGCTAAAGTTAATTAGGTTAATTAATTAAATAAGGCCTATTTACACCTCACCTACCCAAACTAGTGGCTAGTTGTTTGACACCTAGCCTAAGGATTATTTCTACCTTGAAATTTATTGCCTTAAATTCCTAAGACTTCTTCCTCATGCATCCCAATGAACCCTTTATTAACCTCAGACCATTTCTTAACCTCTTAACAACCAATCATTAGTGCAAATAACTAATTTTAGCCATTTTTGACCTTTTTCCCCTGATTGGTGATGGTCACCCCTCGACCAGTGGTGGTTGACTAGGATCATCAATGGTTAATGTAACCTAAGAGATTTACTTCAGAGAGGTTTAAAATTATATAGGTGAATCAAAGATCCCAGGCAAACCAACAATCAGACTAGAGACATCAGGTATTTTAGCAACTCATCATGAAGAGCCAAAGTACCATTACTCTGCCCATATTAATCCATGATCTCTTGTAGCTTACCACTTATCCACAACACTCTTATAAACCAAAAAACTTAAAGCTAATTATCTTCACTTTTTATCAAGTTTAATTGATAGTTTTAGTAGTTTTATTTGTTTATGTCCATTCCCATCTCCCAGCATTCCAATCTTGCATTAGAGCTCAGTAACTCTAGGCACTTCACCTTCTGCCCTAGATCACCCACAGATCATTTTAGTTTCTTGAATACCTAACCTCAAAAATAGATACTTTTGATAATTTATTTCACTCTCACGACCAACATTCAACCTAGAAACCACCTTTAGATTCCTTTTACAACTCACTGCAGCAATCATTTTGCCCAAACTAGGACTTATAGGAACTACCACCAATCATCTCTGATAGATAACAATCATTCCTCAATTAGTATTGGTTTCCCTAATTGATAATGGTTTCATAGTGACCATCAATGGTCAGTGTGTGTTTTATTTTCCCCAAAATAGCAAGCATTTTTCACCTATCAGTGCCTACCCAATTTCTAATTTTTGTTGCATCACAAATGTTTAAGTTAATTTCTAAATCAAGTTTGGACACTTTAGTATTTATATTTATCAAGTTATGGTTATTTTAGTAAAATCACTTCATTCCTATTCAAAAATATTTTCTTTCATTAAAATTTTATTACTTTCTATTATTTTATGCAAGCATCTATTTTCTTTTATCAGAACTTAATTGTCTTAAAAAGTGGATTGATAGCCTCCAAAAAAGCTTAGTGATTCTTTAATCTAGCTCACGCAAGATATTCCACATAACTATCTCACTAATCCACCCCTTTTCTAGTGTCTTTCTTATCTGCAAGTCATCCTCCCCAAACAAAGAGGAGTATCTATGATCGACTAAATCACATATAGACAACAAAATCAGATTCTTGTAGAACACCCTTTTTTAAATTTTTTTCTTGCTTTCTTAAAAAAATAAATGAAAAATAGTGAAATACAAACATCTCAAAAATGATAACTCTCACCATATTTCACATAAATTTATCTAAAATATATACATTTGAAGGGTAGTTTACCCTTATACCTCCCTGAGCTTGTGTTCAATTTCCTAGTAATCAAAGAAATTAGTTAATCATCATAATTGTTAGATACATCATCCTCTTTGGGTTTCTTACCTTATAAATTTTTTTTTTTTTTCATTTTTGTCTTGAATATTATTTCCTTATTTGGTGGTATATCATCATTTACTCGCATCTCATAGGCAGTAAGGGTGCCATAAATTGATCCATCTTCAATTGAGTAATATCACAATTTTCTTCTATAGCAGATATGTTTGGATCAAACTTGAGAGATAGAGACCTTAATACCTTTTGACCTATAATATCCTCTTCAAATTTCTCTCCAAGACTTCTAAAGATGACCACAAGCTCATCAACTCTCTACAAAAAGGATGCTATAGAATCGTCTTCCTTCATCTTGAGAATTTCAAATTGTCATCTATGAGTTTGTAACTTAGCAAGCTTGAACTTTGCATCTCCTTCATAAATGATCTATATTTTTTCCCATATCCCTTCATTATATTTATAACATATAACCTTGGTGAAATCATTCTTTGTAAGAGCACAAGTGATGTCATTCATTGCCTTAGAATTATTCTCAAACAACTTCTTGTCTAAAGAACTAGATGGAGGAGTAGTAGGAGCAACATAACCATCCACAACACATTGCCATACATCAAACCTTAGATAAATAATGTATGTCCTCATCCTTGCACTCCAAAAATCATAATTGAATCCATTGAATATTGGTGATTTCTTAGTCGATAAACCTCCTTGACGACTACCTATAAGTTGTCAAGATTTTACCAAAGGACCTACTCTGATACCAATTGTTAGAGGTACAATAATTGAGAGGGGGGTGAATCAGTGATCCTAGATAATAAAAATTTAAATTCAAACCTTTCAAAACTCTTAATCAGTTACCACAAGCATTCATGATGCATACACATCATTCATAGCAATGAAAAAGTGAGACAATACAAGATCAAACACATAACACATGACATATGTGAGAAACCCTCTTAGGGGAGAAAATCCATTGGAACTTACAATTGGACTACTTTATTATATTAAAAAGAACCAATTTAGACCAGATGCAACTCATCAAGGAACTACAATCCCTTATTTAGTAAGACAATAATCCCATAAGGTTCTACCTCACATGTCTAGCTAAGCTGCAATAACAACTAGATATTTAGCAAGTTTCACCTTACAAGGAGTTAACAACCCCCTTAGATGTTGATCATCCACAAAAAAACCTATGAACACAACATATATTTAACATGCATTTCTTGCCAAACTGATGGAGATACAAAGTATATCAGTTTTCTTCAACTCTGCACACTTAATGCATCTAAAGTCATCTTTTGGATCACCCTAGACCTATTCACTCATCTTCAACCTACAAGATAATTATTATGTCATCAAAAACATGACCCATAGGTCATACACACACTTCTCAATTTGTTATACTCCTTAACTCATCTACTGGGCACTCTATCTCTCCTTCACTCCATAACTCACACACACAAGCCTCTTTAAAGTCTTTTACAAGTCTATCACTAAATATAGAAACCATCACATTTGGTTTCACTATTTATAGAGAATTCATGAATTATTAAGTCCAAAATCTTCCTTATCAGCCACAACACATGCCTTCATCCTTAAGGCATCTTACATGAGTCACACTTAAGCACAACACTCTTTAAAATAATCCTAAGACACCTTTTAGGTCCTATGATAACCCATTCACCTCTTTGACACTTCTCTGAGCAAACTAAGAACATAAGAACACAATAACACTTTTCAAATTATGGACCCATGTCACATGATCTATAGGTCCTCTTTAATTTCCAAAAAATATTATAGTACCCTTTTGCTTAAGCACAAATTGCTCAAATAACATTTTATACAAAACCATTATGAGCAAACACACAATCAACTTCTTAACCTTTGTTCATACTACATATGATTTGTCAAACCTTCATAATGCACACAAATGTTCCAAATGTTCCAAGTGGTAGTTGAGTTTTCAAAAACATCACAAACTTGGAAGTGATCTGGATTTTTAGGAAAAAGAGCAGAATCAATAAGAATTTAGATTGAACCAAAGGTGTCAAAAATAATATAATTGTAGGGTTAATAAATGCGTAAGGGATATTTTCATTGTCCATAATTTTAAATCTATTTTAAGTTCACTTAGAAATGTATAATATAATTATTGAAATCTATCTATTTATTAGAGAGTATATAATAATGATAATTACATAAAATCTAATATTCAAATTTAGATTTGAAAAATAATCATATAAAATGTAAGATTCAAATTTAAATGTAAAAAAATAATGATTTGAAATGTAAAACTCAAATCTAAATTTAGAAAAACTATCATATAAAATGAGGTTGTAATATAATAATCATTTAAAACTCAATACTAAAATATAGATTTAGAAAAATAGGAAAAAAGAAATTGAAAGTTGTTATGAGGTTTGTGAAATGCGAATTTTAATGGAGTAGACAACCATCAACATAAAACAAAATCCAGTCTAGAGGGATTAGGTCACATGTCTCAAGCTTGTGCGTTAAGGAATTTATTTCCTATTTATTAATTTATAAAAATATGAAATTAATTGATTTTCAAAGAAAATACTAAACTGTCATAAAATTTTAACCTTCTAGATTAAGCCTTCAATTCCCTATAGTTTCAAAAAATACAAAATTAATTTAGGCTACAAATGGTTATTCCACTATTTTTATGGTCTTTGTAGTCAATATCTTTGAAGAAGCTTCTCCAAGAGCGTGGAGATGTAAATTTTTGGAGACCCTTTATCCATCTTAGGTCCAATAAACCACTTGAGCTTATGGAAACCTAACTTATCTATTATTGGCACAAATGTATTGAGTTGATTCTCAATGCAAAAGAGATGATCTAGCCAAAATATGTCATCGGACCTCAATATTATATAAATATCATAGAGATTGAATTCCACAAGTTGTGTTGGAATCTAATGACTTAGAACATGTATGGAATGGACAATGTTGAGTGTGTTATCAAAAAATGATAAGTGTTATTTGACCATGATGCACATCGATAGAACTCCCCTCGATGCAATGAAGTAGTTGAACAGACTGTTGGCATCTTAGGTTGCACCCTAGATGAGAAAGGGATTGTTTAGGTCCTCTTACTCAAACCTAGTCCAACATGGGAATGATCCTAGAGTATGGGTCACCTAATCTTGGGTTAGACCTCTGGAGAAGGCCAGCTTTCTTTTGGCTCTATCACATATACTAAACCTAAACTAGCTTCTTGCTGGGAAAAGGAGAGAGGGATTAACAATAATCTATGAAATCATGTAAAAGTGGGGTGATGCACCAAATATTTTGATCCTTATACTTGCACAATACACACTATAGGATGCATTCAAGACTACAGAAGATCACTTCACTTACTCTTTGATCAACCCTCATGTAAGTATTTCACAGAAAGACATCGACTAGTTATTGACCTAGCATGGGAGGGTAGTTGTCCACTTCCAAACTGACCAATAGACTATATATGCACTTAGAATGCCCTATGAAAACTACCAAAACACTTCATGAAGGTGATAAAACTTAGATAGAGGCAAGGGAAAGATATATTCACATAACCACATCAATGAATTCATGAAACACACTTCAATTCAACTTGGAAATGGAGGAATTCAATCTTTTATTGCATTAAATAGGTGTTACAGTATAAATATTGGTAGAGTCTAGTCATGCCAAAGAGAGAGATGTATTTCAAGGCTTAGAAGCCTATATTTATAGCAAAAAGGGATGAGAGAGATGGGGATCAATACATAAAAGGATGGAGAAGGGAGCATAATGACCAAGATTTCCAATCATTCTAGTATTGATGTTGTTAGAAAAGATTATAATGCCTAAGATTACTTCTAAAAGGCAGCTATAACAACCATACTAGTCCCTTTCAATCTTTTTATGGTCTGGATTGATGTTCTTTATAGTTACAATGGCGAGATCAAGTCATTTTCAAGCTAAATTTTGATGTTGATGTAGTTATAACAACTAGATCAATATGTTATGATATTGTTCTGACATTGATTGCTCCTTACTAGTTTGTTTGTGGTGTGTAAGAATGGAGAGAAGGGTCATAATCATGCTGCTAGTTTTAGCAATGAACCCATCAAAATTGACTTGTCTACCTTCATGGCATTCCCTTGAAATATCTGCTCTGGTTTGATCTCGACTATATTTGATCTCCATTTAAAGTCTCAAGGCTTCAACTTTTGATATTGGCCCTTGATCTTAATCTGGGTTTCTAAAAATGTGCCACTGAGTAGCTCTTCATTCATTCTCAAGATCCTATTATCAACTCCATTTACTTTTACACTTACGTCATGTGGTGGATTTGCATTTGATTCGAGCTCTTTGACTTATGCAATGTTGATCTTATTTGTGCAAATCAATGAGTGTCATTGATATTTATCAGTAAGAACAAACATGCACCATTGATCACCCTATTCACCATGATCATGACACTTGGTACCATTACATTTAATCTTTGGGATCCTCTAACTCTTTGACTTGATGTTCACCATTAGATCATTGAAGCACAATTTAATGTGCACCATTGAATCTTCTAGACCCACTGACATCATTGATCATTCTCTTGTTGTTGGATCTTGACTCAAGCTTCCATGATTTAGACACTTACCAACATTGTGTTTATCCTCAAGAACAATTGAATCCAAATGGTTATTTCATGAGACCTAAACTTGATGTCCCCATGTACATCTTCCTCTACTAGATCAACTTTGAGGACTTGTATCTTGAGATAGAAAAATCATCAAGATGCCAATTTTGTAGAGAATGTTCAAGGCATGAAAAACATCATGTCCATGTGATCTTTGACCCTGATTTATTTCCTAAGTGTATTTATTAAATGTACAACTAGACTGACCTATCAATTTCTACATGATGTGTGATGATGGTTTGGTTTTCCTATGCTTGTGCAAGTCATTTTATCATTCACTCAATCAGGAAACTAATCAGTTGATCTATCTATGAAAAATCTTGGTATGTAAGCCAAATTTGACCAAAACAAACCATTGAAGTTCATGAAGGAAACATGTCTGGCTCCTTCCAATTGGGTGAAGCAGAGGGATAACAACAACAATGAGGAAGTAGCTTGTAGCTTTTAAGCATGATTTTTTAGGTGGATACTTTGTCCTCTAAGCATGGCTACCTAGGCATGTAGTCTATGTATTTCCTTATAACATATTTTAAAAGTGCACACATTTACTATTGTAGTAAAGTTCACCTCATGGGTTTCTACACCTGGTGATTCGCTTAGCCTTCAAGCCAGCTCAAAACTAGGCTTGGGAAAGTTAAGCATGAGGGTAGATGGGTCTGGTGCATAACATTTATTTACACTATGGCACTAGAATCAGTTTTACACAAGGTGAAAACCTTATGCACTCACTTGAAGCACAACAACAAAGGGACTGGTTATGTGTTGGGCTAGTCATAACATGGCACAACTTGGGTTTCAAGGGACTTAGTAGAACATCGGGGGGGATAGTTGATATTTGAGTGCTAAGTCCTCAAAGGTGGGGACTCAACAAGGGTAAAACTCTTCATGGGTGTAACTGGTTCATTCCCAAAGTGATGCTCTTAGCACATGTCTTGGAACCTTTGTGTCTTCTAGTTCAACACTACATCACTTTACATGATGGTCGAGGCCATTAAGTGGTGTGATGATGTTGCAATTAGCCAAGTTGGGCCTTAAGTGCTCTAACTCGATATCATTACTTAAGAAAAACTTACATGAACTAGTTCATACACATGACACCTTACTAATTCATAAACAATAACTTAAGACTCCATGCTTTCAAGACTCATTCCTCATTAAATTTAAAAACATAGTTCTTTTAAATACAATGCAAATGCTTATCTTCAACCTACTCATGCCCAATGGCTCACATGCGAGCTTGGGCTATACATCTAAAAATTCTAGGACTAATGTGCAAAAGGAAATATCTATGGTTGGCTCCTTATTTTGCCAAAGCTTCATTATCTATCTCTCTTACTCCTCAACTAAATCCAATCTCATTTTATAGATGAGAGTTGTCTTCTACTAGACTGGAGGGGTGCATGTCGAGTGATGAGTTGTCTTAGGATTGTCGGCACCACTATGTTATATAGGTCAGATGTGCATGCACCATATGTAGAGTTGTCAGCTAGGGTCACTTTCTTATCTGCTCCACTCTTCTAGCATCCATCTACCTTAAGCCACCTCATACAAAACCTAATAGAGACATCTTCTAGTAAGTTGGGTGCTTTTCAACTACCTACCAGTTGTCGCAGGATTCATGGGGACTCCTCCAGCTTGCACCAAAAGGTACAAGAAGGGAGTGCAATAAACTCAAGGATTTTCTTACGCTGAAGTTTGACAAGTTGACACATCCACATATTAATACAAAAAAAGGGCCCAAACTTTACCCTCATAAATAAATAAACTTATTATTTTCTTATTTCATAATATTTATTTATATTTTTAAAAAAATGTTAAAATAAATTATTTATATTATTTATTTTTTTATAAACATAATTATAAATTATACCTCTTAACATAATTAATCCATATTTTAACATAATTTTAATTTCATTATAAAATTATTAAAAAAACTTATCTTATACATATTATAATTATATTTACCTTCTATATCCCATAACTCTTTATGAAAAGAAAATATCATCTTAATTATTTTAATTCTTAATATTATAATATTTATATTTTTCCTCCATCACACATATAATTACTCCAATATAACCACCTTTTATTAAGAAAATAAAAAATCTTTAATTATAAGATAAACCTCCAAAATCTCTCTAATGTGAGATTCTCTTAAATTGTGTGAACAACTATATCAGAGATGAATTATAATATTGTTTCATGTCCAATTAAGCCTCTTCCTATGATCCTCTTTACTCTATACTAAAACTTAGTGATTTTTTATTAGAATAATTTGATAGCTTTAAATTAAGTCTACTTATGCATTCTTTTTGCATCGCTACATATGCATATAGCTAAACCTTTTTAAATGCATTCATTTTGCATCGCTACATATGCATATAGTTAAACATTTTTTAATTTTTATTTTATAGGAATGATTGAAGAAAAAATTCTTAGCTTATTATTTTTTATCCATGTCTTCTTTCTTATCATTTTTTTTCAATATAAGATTAAAATTTATGTTTTAGTTGAAAAAAATAAATTTGAGTATGTGGATTTGTGTAACCTACAATAATAATTAAAAATGGTGGTGCAGTGTAATGGATTCAACAAAATATTTGATCTTAAATTTAATATTTATTTGAAAATTATAAGGTAGTTTTTATTGATCAAATTTTACCCTACAGGTCAAATTAGGATCCCTATAGGTAAAAACTTGACTTTAAAGGTTTATAGGAGGTTTAATATTATGTCAAAAGGTATATCATAGGTCAATTGATGTTATTTAATGTCATATTAGCCTTGGTCATTATTCGTTTAGTATTTATATCATTTTGAGTCATTTTGGGGTCAAAATAAGGCATTAAATAAGTTGTACGGCCTCATAGATAAGTGTGAAGGTGTAAAAAGGGTGATGTCATATGACATAAGTCCTATTATTCTTTAATCAACTGTTCATAAGTGAAAGTGACAGGTTCTTCAGAAGAAAGAGTAGTTTTCTTGAGAAAAGAGAAGAGTTTGGCACTTATACAGCCCATAAGGAAGTGTGACATATGGGATAAGGTCAGGGAATGTCTATTAATTTCCTCAAGATTAGTTCCACATTTGAAATTCTCTGAAGTGCCAATTTTGAGCTAAAACCATTTTTCTCCTTCTTCACCCTTCTAGACACAGAATCAGTCAGCATGGTTGTGCTTGGTACAGAAAGTTGGAGAATTTTTAGGTAAAATGTATTTGAGAGGTGAAATTACACTTAAGAAGATTCATTTCCATAAAAATAGTTTGAATAATGGTGGCTTTTTATTTATGAACCATTCTCATGAAGTTGACTATGTTTTTATGCTTGTAATCTGTGTACCCTACATGTTTTGCTCTTATTTGGATGATTCCATATAATACAATTGCTAAGATTGGATAAATATTATTTTAAATCCATTATATTATGTCATGTATTATTATTTTCACATTTGAAAAGGATTTGATAGCTCAAACAACTTAGTTTGTAAGGAGAAGTGAAAGAGTGGAGTTGCAGTCTTTTTTTCAATTGCTGGAGATTTATTTTGTATTATGGTTCCAAAATGAATTGAAGTGATGTATGATTGATCATAAATGTTTTTTATTCATCTTAAATGACATATACAACTCCAAAATCCACTTCAAGATCCAACAGAGCAATGTAAGTTAGCAAATGACCACCTACAACAATTGTACGACCTGCCACTTCTTGGAGGAACATGAAATATGTGTTGAGTATTCTCTAATTTTTTAAGAGTCTAAACATGATTGGTAATCAATTTGAATAATTTTAAAGTAGTTTGGGGAAAATACATAAGCAAAAATGGTCTTGGATCAAACTTTTAGCACCTTGGGACAATTTCCCAAACCCATCAAAATAGAGGTCTAGGCCCTTTTTTGAGTGTCCTTATATAGGGTTGCATTAGTTTATAGGACCTCCAAGTACACTTTTTTTCAATATCCCATATAATTCTTTTGATTTTCAAAATTAGAGTGGTTTTTCAGTTGGAGATATTGGTTTTCAAGAGGTCCCAAGTTGTCTTCTAAACATTGAAATCACTCAATGTTGTCTACAACCATCCTCCCAAATCAATGTAATGAGTTTTAGTGCATACTAGTAGAGTGGTAATTTTTTATTTCAATAAATAACACATACTTTCCATATAAAAAATAAAGTATTTATATGGAATATGGTTTGCATTCACCAAGGATGAGTCAGTCCATACAAATGGCTTAAGCATAGTTACCTACAACTAACTTAGTACTCAAACTTGAGAAAGTATTCACATTGCAGAGTATGAAATGTGATGGGATTATTAAGAGGTTTCAAGGGGTATATGATTCTTATCAAGGTTATATAAGGCCTTAAGTGTCATATTATTAGTAACTTTCAAGTTAAAATGGCCTCTAAGGCTAGCCAATACCTACAACCACACTGCCTCCTTCAAAGCCTAACCCAAGGTTGCAAGAGTAGATCATGTTTCCATGATTTTTATAATTCAAAATAGTTGAAAGTACCATTTTTGACCTAAATAATCATATATAGGAGATAATATATTGTTATGTGAGTCTCATATACACCTATAGGTGTCTTAGGCCTTGAAATACCTACCTATAGTTGACTGTAGGCAGATAGTAGATTAAACATGGTGTATAAGTGAGCCTATATAGGAATGTTTTAATGGAAAAAGGTATTAAATGGTGAGAACTAACCTATTTGTGTTCAAGGGATATCTACAAAAACAAAAATGCAAGATATGACCCCATAATATACCAACAAGTACCCTTCAAAGCAAGAAAATATAGTCAACTATAACTATAGGTAGACAGTGACTTGAGCATGGTTTTGTTAGGGTGTTTTAACCCATTCAAAGTGAATGCATGTAAAATCAGCTACTAGGTGACCTTTAATATTCAATAAGGATCTCTACACATCATGATCAAGGTCTTATTAGAGAGGTATGCACCTATAGAAAGCAAAGAGATAGAACACACAGTCAGTGAACTATGACTAGCCTTGGGAGCAATTCAAACCCCAAGGTGTGAATTTAAGCAAGGGCATAGATGAAATAAGTCTTGGAATGTTTTAGGAAGGCTTATACATGTAGACACCTAAAATTGGCCACCAATAACCTCCAACCAGGGTTTTGATCAATTTCTACCAAAGTGCACAATTTAGCCTAAAAACATTAAAACATACTAAATGATGTGAACATGTTATAATCAAGTGTTGATTTTAGCTAGAGTTTCACTAAATGGGGCAATGCAATTTATGAAGAAGCTAAATTTGATCAAATCATTTTGAGTCAAAATGACTTTTTTGCTCCTAAGTGCTATGGATTATATTTTTCTACCAAATTTCTTGCATGATACATGTGCCTTTGTTATTTTATGTTGGCAACATCTTAAATGAGATAACGGTTCTAATGCATCTGACATCGCATCCTAATTTTAATCCAATCAAAATTTTAAGCTAATAACAAGATATTCTGATCAATTTAAGTAATTTGTGCACCAAAGGGCCAAAATTTGCATGAAAGTGCTTAATCACGCTTAAGCGCTAATTAAACCAAATCATGAGCCTAATTAAAAAATTCATAGAACTTGTTGAATAATTTATTTTTAGAAATGAATATTGAATATATGCATCATCAGGTAACATCATTTCTTAGGAAGACATCTCTAGGCCATAAATACATAAAATATCTCATCAAGCCCCTTCCATGCCTCATCAAGATCCTCCATTCCTAATTAATGCCTCTTTATCCTAAACATTGATGAGCCTATTTATGATTTTTAATTACATAATTGAATTAATCCTTAGCCACACATATCCATCTTGAGATGGATGGTTCAGGTTGATTTTGATCATTTTGAAAAGTCTATAAATAGGAGGTCTTGCCTATTAAATTTTAAGCTCTCATATGCCAAAGTTATAATTATAAATTGATTTAAAATCTTTATGTAAATTAATGTTATAATTCCCAAATATTGAGCCAAGCCAAGCCAAAACCAAACATGGTGCCAAGGAGAGATGAAGGTAGCTAAGCTTTCAATGATGTAGACTTCATGAGCACAAATAGAGAAAGACACTACAACAATTATTTTACAGCATCCAAGGAAGGTGAAAGAATGTTTCTTTCATGTTTTAGTTGTGTTTCCATTTTTTTTTGTTAACTAAGCTCTCCTTAGTAACTAGGCCTAGAGATGTTATGCTAGTGTGTTTATTTATTTTTGATTTCATTTTGGGACTAACACGATACTAACCATCCTCTCTTGAGTCAAATTCCTAGTTTACAATACACTGTTTCCAAGGTCTAAAACATGAAAAATCCCCTACAGGTATGATGCTTGGAGCAAAACACAATCAATATTTGCATTAAATCCCTACCATTTAGAAGGTCTATGAGGAAGAAAGGAATAGTTTAGGGTAATGATTGGTTATGAAACATATTAATCATGCTTATAAACATAGTAAGAGACCATTATATCATGAAAACAAAGGTATGAGAGCTCCAAATAAGACAACATATAGTTCATATGCCATTTTTATGCACAATCAACACTTGGAAAGTTTGCCTTGGGGTTTTAGATGTTTGAAGGTGCTAAAGAGGTATTTTGACATGAAATTTTGTACAAAGGGTTCTCATGACCTAAAGAACACCCTCATGTAAGTGGGTTTTTTTTAACAATTAGGTAATATATACTCTATTTTGTCTCAGAGGTAGGCCACTTTTAGACATCAACAGAGGTAAGGAATAGAAAAAATGTGACCTAAATGAGTGTTAGGTGCCTTGGAAACATCATGTGATGATTTGGGATGATGTAATAATATGTATTGAGCTGGAAATAACATGAATTTATACCAATATTGATGATAAAGTAGTCATAAGTGTTGGAGGGCAACCATATTCAGTCAAACCCTAGGGGTCTCAACTAGGCCTAGTTGGTGAATGAGAAGAAAAGATGAGAAGGAATACTTGGAAGGTTTTAAGATGACTTGGTAAGTTGAAACACTTACATGGAAACATTAAAAACATCTCACAGAGGGAAAAAGCTTTATAGGGAGGTCTAAATTCTCAAAGGTGTAGAGAGGCCTGTTAGGCAAGGATTAAGCTTAAGGCCAAATGAGAAGTCACTTACACTTCTAGCATGATATATTATTCCTATCCTATTGGATCATGATTATAGGGTCATTCCAAGTGTGTTAAACCTTTCACTCTACAGAGGAAACATGAGGAATTTTATTTTGAGCTCAAAACTACATTAGACCTATGCAAAGTGGAGAACCAAGCTCGATATAACAACTTTAAGTGCTCACATCTCCTTTGAGGATGTTAATGGAGGCCAATGGAGTTGAGGGAGGTTGATGGAGGTCCTCAAAATCACATTAGTGGAATTTATTTGCAACTTCAACATCAGGGTTTTATGAACAAAGCTTAAAGACAAAAAGTATTCAAAACCCTTGTTAAACCCTTAGTCAAGACCTAATGAAAGAAATGAAGTTGGATAGATGCTCTATTGAGATAGTTTGACCATGAAAGTGATTGAAAATTGTAGAGGACTCTTTCAAGCTCCTTCCCATCTTTTTGAGTTGAATGGAACTGTACAAATGGAGTACAAAATAAGATATTTTTGACTGTTTTATATGTTGTGCAAGTTCTAAGAGGTTTCAAGAGATGTCAATCATATGGAAGGGAATATTAAGACTTAAGATAATTATTTGTCAATTTCATTCCTTGGAACAACTCCTAAGTGCCTCAACCAACTGATTCATCTTAGCTAATCAAAACTAGCATAGTGACCAAGCTAGTGAGAATGGTGGAAGACTTCAAGTAAGCTGATTTTAAGGTGTGCTTGATGCCTATAAGGCCATGGAGAGTCTTGACAGATGTCATCCACTCTCTCCCATGGATTTTCATGAAAAATTGATGCTTTTTTGGAGGTCACATGTGCAGGGTTCATGAAAGAAAAGTAATTTTGACTACAAATGGTGATAGTTTATTTTGGAAAGGTTTCAGATGACTGGGATTACAACCAATGCATGGAGAGGCATGTTTGAAATCCTTAACCTTCCTACTAATCATTATACCTATCTTTAATCCATTTTGAGTCGTTCAAATAGAGGTGAATCATGAAAGTAGTTTTTTGAGCCATAATGAAAACTTTCACACCACTTTTCATAAGATTCATGTGTTGTATGGACACTTATACTTCCTGAACTTGCATGGTTTATTTCACACTCTCTTTCCATGCACAAGTAACTTATTTTATCAGCTTGACAAGTGTCCTTATGACCTTTGGACTTCTCTCTTCTCCTCTCTCTCTCAAGTTCTATAAAAATTAGTCATTTTAGCCTTTGTAAATTATGCTCCATCTGAGTATAGAGAAGCCCTGCTCATTTACATACCATGGATCAATAAGACTACTAATTTTTACCTCTTTCATGACTTTTCCTTGTGTGTTCATTTGAAATGTTTGATTTTGCATAAGTGATGTCTCTTGTTTCCTTAACATGATTGTCTCATTCTCTCACCTATTTGCAGTTGCAAAGCTTCTTCTTGAAGGGCATGTGAAGTATTCTATGAAGTGTCAAGGTTGAGTGAGTTAGTCTATTCACTAGTGCCATTCAAGGCCTCTTGTCTAGTCCTTCTAGCCTAAACATTCATCCGTAACCTCATAATATAATATTGATGTGAGAAGATGCAGATTGGAGAAGTGTATGTTTGGTTAATCCTTTGTTCTCATGTGTAACATGTAGCTGGTTGGAAGTCATCAACTTATTTGGTGTATCACCTCCCTTATGATAGTTTGGTTTCAGTTTTCTCTCTGCCTTTTCCCTCACAAGCATAGGTGTAGTAGTGATTCAAAGTGGTACATCAAGGGAGCTAACCCTATTTGGAGATTCACCTCGTTTTTAGGCTCACCCATAACCTAGAGGTGTTTCAATTATGTTACTTGGATGAGGAGAGTTGAGACATCTCCTCAAAGGGTGCAAATCCAAGTGACAACATTTTTATTCTTATTCAAGGAAGAAGTTTGAAAAATCATGATATTTTAGATATACTATTAAATTTGGAGTGTTTTTTTTTCTTCAATTTTTTTTTAAGAATAATATAATTATACAATTAAATTGAGACAAACTATTACCTCTTAACAAAAAAATATATGAAATAGGTGATGGAACAATTAAACAATGTGAAGCCTTTAAATAAATAAAAATATGTGACTTATAAAAAATAAGCACTTTATATTTTCTAAATAAATATATTTAAGATATTTGCATTAATTATATATTTTAATTTTATAATTTAATTGATGTAATTATATTGTAATAACAAATGGAAGTGATTAGAGATAATAATATGAAATGTCAATATATAATTTTAAAATTTAATTTAACATCTATTTAATTAATATAAAATAATTTTGATTTTAAATTTAACTTCCATTTAATTATTATATAATTTTTTTTTCTATTGTTCAAAAATTTGTAATATTTTAAAAATGCAATAGAGTTCTCTATATTTTCCTCCAAAAATAATAATAAGATGGAAAGCTGATAAACCCTAACAAATTATTGGGCCAATTTTATCTATTATTTGTAATCGCTTCCGGGCACCCTAAAACTATAATGGACTTCAGGTTTTCACCAGATGGATCTGGAGACGGGAAGCTGGCAAAGCCGACAAAATATTGCGACCATTCTGTCTGTTATTTTAATCGCTTCCGGGCAGCCAACGCATCATATCTGTATAAAAATGGACCACACCGAGCTCCGACAAATGGGGGTGACTGAAACTGTGCTGGGACGGGGCGCCGCTAGATTGGAGACAGTTGGCGAATGGTAAAGTTGCCCACGCTTATGGACATTATCTGACATGGGTTCTGCATTACGTAGCGTCAATTCGGAGATGATAAGGCCGAATCCATTATGCATGGACAGCTGTTACGATCATTGGTGGAGCCTACAAATTAACGAATCGCACTAGGAGAGTACACGTGTTTCTAATGACACCGCATTAATAGGAATTGACAACACGCATCATCTTTGCCGTACGGGTATAATATCTATGTTCCTATCGTCATTAAATGAAGACGTGGGAAATGCCATTTTATTCACGTCGCCTCTCGGAAGGTCTCTGTAGTTCCAATTTCCAAATCGATGAGGAACCAGACACCCGTCTGTTTTTGCTTCCCACTTAAGTCAGGCTGCATTCATCTCTTTTGTCTCACGTTCTTTGTTTCTAGTCATTAGATGCTACGTCTCTTAATACATTCCTATCTGAATTCAGTTGTAATTCATTTTATAATTATTAGCAATCTATGAGAGATTATTAGCGTTCATAAGATTTTGTGTTGAGAATTTATATGAATTTAAAAGATCAACTAATCTTTAAAGTTATGTTACGTTTTTGAAAGAAACATTGATTTTTTTTTTATATGCCTCTCTAATTGATATTATTGTATTTTGTGAGATGTTATTTTAATCATAATATTTTTTTTTTACAATTATTTATAGAACTTGAATTTCAATCAATCATTCTTTTTATTGTAAATTGTTTGTGTATTTCAATTATTTATTTTGATGGTCTCTTTTCCTCTTCTCAACCCCTAATCCCATCATTCTCTCCCATAAGTTTCTTGGGCTCTATTCCATAAGCATCAATGTTTCTAGTCTCGTTTTTCTTGGTTCCAATTAACTCGAAGTGCATTACTTGTCATTAGGTTTTGTCCTTGTCTATCCTTACACGTCTTTGATCTCATGGGCAGAAATGCAAAAATGATGTATACTTCCTTATTGATATGGCGGGGACCGACACTAACTTCAATTATGGAGTAGGATGATTGATACTTGATTCTTCTTTCTCTCGCTCTCTCTTGGATTTCTTCTCTTATGCTCAATGTCTTAGGATAACTTGATACAAATAAGATGCTCTATGGCATAATTCGTACTTAACCCGATTGGGGTAATAATAAGAAGTGGAAATCAATGCATATAGAGGATGGCAAAAGGTAAAGTAACCTAAAAATAATGTAGGATAGGATCGACAAGTTTGTTGCTCCCACCCAGGGTAGGATCAATAAGACCAATGATCCCATCCTAGGAAAAATTATAGCACACAGTTCAATTAACAACAAAGGGATGTGCACAATTAAGCATTGTGCTAAGAAGTAATAGACGTAAAGAATTTTTAGATCCATTTGGAAGGCTTAAGGACCAAATGAGGGGTATTGTGTGGTAGAAGAAGCACTAAAACAAACATGGCATGCACTAAAAAATATGGAAGAGATATTGCAGAAAAGGGGCTTGTACCAAAATAAAGTGTCTATATAATTCCCCAACTTTGATGTGTGTATGCGAGTGAATGCATTTGTGTGACAAAGTATAAAATAAATAATTGAACCACATATCTCCGCTTACTTTGGTAATGGTGGAAGGAATTAATGATGTTCAAGATATGATCCATCCACATTGAATATTGTCGGCATACCTAAAAACAATAGCAAAATGCTACAAGTAGTCAATGTTGCAATAAGAAATTTTAATTTTCAACTTGAAACTAAAATCTGCTAGAGCATAAGAATAAATGTACCTACTTTGTATTGAAGTAAATGTTGCTGTAATTTTTAGAAAATAATGCCCTTTATTATGCTCATTCAATTTATTTTTCTTATTCCAAGTGAAAACTTTTCTGGCAAGTGATAAACATAGTTAGCAATTCTTTGTAAGTTTTTTGAACCATCCTCCTAATTCTTGATCAATGAAGTATACAATTTTTTTCTCCAAGTAACATTTTCTTAGTAGTGTCTAAAAAGCTCTAATGTAGTACCCCTTTTGAGGTGAGAGATTGGATAACCTCTTCTTGCAATCACTCATCTCAAAATAATAAAGTTACAAACACCATGTGTAATAAGATTGTATATAGATAATACCATTTTTAAAATTGCACAAAACACATGTAACTCTCATAAAATGTTACATGTAAAGCTCCATAGTAAACCAAATCAGAAATTATTCATGCCCCAAATGTTGTGTCGCATAAGATATATAAAATATCGTGTCACATAAGATATATAAAATCATATAACAATTAATTCCCAATATGTAACTCTAAGGAGTATTGAAGTGTCCCATGGAATATAAAAGATAAAATCATAAAAAGTTCAAAGAAAGGGTACAATGCCACCTATGTCATGGTAACATAGGAACAACTAACATGGCCCAATGTAAGAAATATGCCCCTAGTACGAGTAAAAATATAAATGATAAACACACACAAGTAGTGTGCCCCCAAATCCTGATGCATGGTACGTACCATAACAATGTATGAACAAAATAATTATATTGCAGTATACATGCATGGTATATATCATGGAAACAAACTTAATATAATAACATGCATGTTAAGCATAATGATAACAAGCATAATATATCACAATCAATCACACCCAATTTAGTACCACATAAGTTAGTAACTATACAAAAGTTATTAATCCATCACGTAAAGATGGGGCTCACATAAAAATAAAACACAACACACGGATCATTTATAAACGAGGATAAAACAACATGCACAAACTTGCACATGCACATGCAAGGACTCACACTCAAACTATGATGTGATAAAACTATGAAGATATCCATATAGCACACACGATCTAGGTACTAGAAATATACATATAATCTATGTAATGTATGTCAATATTATATATAGACAAGAAGGAAAAATATCACTATGATATAAACTATTGTATGAAGATGAGCCTAGCATAGGCATGCCACCAATGTGATCATACTCACTAAGGTATTGGACATATAGATGCATGGTATATAAATGATCCATAATCATGTATAAATTCCAAATTTTCATATCACCCACTCAAATAAATACCATGTGAAGTACATGTGAATAGATAAATACACATCTAGCATAGGTAGATACATAACCAATGATAGAGTAATATTTTTATTTTTGTGTTTTATACTATTTTTTAATTTTTATAAGTTTCTAGAAGAAAAATGTTGATGAAGATAAGAATGGATAGGGACACAAAATAATAATTCTTGGACATTCATAGAGATAATCCAAATGGCACATACAAAAAGAATAAAATAAGGAGGATAAAAATCAACCTATAACATCCATTAGAATTCAATCCATGTTTGGGTAGGAGGTATTGGTATATAAGTTTCCATCACTAGGAAGCCAATAAAATTTCTTAGAATGGGGTAAAAAATTAAAAGGACTAAGCCAAAATAACATATAAATAAACATAAACCAAGTGGTTATAATAATGTTAATGTAAGGGAATGCAAGTGCCAAAGTACCAAAGTTAGAAAATAGAAGAATGCAAAAAAATATAGGGAGGAAAACACATGGATTGTATGAAATATAAAATAAATAAGCTATGTACACTACGAAAGGTATAGTAAAATAAACATGTATAAATGAAGCTTAATTCATGTGCTACTAGGGCCAACTACTAATTTGCTCTATATTATCAAATCCTGAATATAGGAGTTTGATATGTTACTCAATGTATTTGGAAAATAATCACAAGACGTGAAATAAATTTCATTGTATTTGGGAGGTATACACATAAAATGAACCTAAGGAGGCACTAAATACTACATAGTAATATACCATTGTAAAACAAATGTTGTAAATTGTAAATCAATCTTTTACATGAGTGACTAGGTGTTGTATGTCTCAGTGGTGTACTTATAGGAATTGAAGCTCTAGGAGATTATACACTAGATGGTGATGTCTTAGTATAAAATAAATTAGGTACCATATAGGATGGTGATGGATCGTAGACATGATCATATGGGGGTAATTTATTCAAAGTGTACTAGTTGGTTACACATGTGATCATTGAGGTATAAGAGGCCTTGATAATTTGAGCCATGAATGATATGCATATAGAAAGAACTTAAAAAATATGTAGTGGAGAAGGTATTTCTTTCATATGATTAATCCAAGGGTGTCCATGTAATATAGTTTATGATTATGCATTTGGTATAACATAGAACCAAATTAGCTTAGTCCAGTGACTAACTATAACTAGAAGAGTAATACCACTTAAGGGTGTGCATGCATGACTATCATAATTGTGTTATATCATAGTCATACCAAGTGAATTTCTCTCACTATATCCCTAACTAGATAATAATGATATTGAAATAAGGTTTTTGATAGAACTATTTTCAATCATAATGAAATGTGTGATAAAATGATAGTAATCAACAAAATCATGTATGTATATAGGAACATTTGTTTATGTGTGATTATAAGGAATCTCATGGTCATGAAATGTAATATAAGGCACGTGCCTTTTAGAACTCAAAACTATGTCAATGATTCTACTAATCTCATGCTAAGTATAATAGGAGATTGATGTATAAATGTTTCCAATGCACACTTTTTTTTATTTTAGATCATCATTGTTTGGAAATAGATTAATAAATATTTGTAGTTGATTGGGTTTCACTACAAAATAATTTAATGTAAAATTATTCCTATCAATTATAATAGTGTTGTTATCAATTAGATCCTAGATACTATGTTGCAATTTGAAACATTTGTTGGTTGCATGTCCCAAAGCTCAATGATAGTCGTAAAATTGATTAGGATCATGTAGAAACCTAAAATTAACAAATAAATTATTGATAATGGTTGTCCTTGACACCTTTACCTTGCTTGGCCAATTCACCATCTCGATAACCTGCAATATCTAAGAAAGCCTTCAAAGTCTTCAAATTACTGAAAACATCTTCTAGACTTTCCTATTTTATCCCTATTCATCTATATTTCACCATTCACTTTATTGTCTCTCTTGTTTCATAATATTATGTTCCTTTAGGACAAATGCACACCAAGCATACATGGGCACACTAAGCCCCTGTATAGTAGTGTAGACTTGTCCCCCACACTCTAACTAACATATTTTTAAAACAACACACTTCCTAATGGCTTTCTAATGCATGTTAAGAGGTCAATTATCATAAATATTCAAAAGATATCCATATAAAATCATATCAAGGTTCAGATTTGAAAGGACCTAACACTCACTTACAAAGATTTTTTTTTGTAAAATTCCAAAAGCATCTATTTTCTGAGTAGATATCTCTACTACAATTTTGCTGCAATTTTATAGTCCTTGGCCAAGTCTAACATTGTTTATTCCAAGTTGAGCGCATCCCTTGTCAAGCATTATAATAAAATTTTATAGTTGCATTAATATGATCTTCCCTAAAAAGATAACTACATTAGCTTGAGGTCCTTTGGGCTATGTAGGTAGCACTCAGTCAAAAAGAGGTTTTCTAAGGATAGCTTGACCATTCTCACTTCCTCCATTTCCCCCCTTTTGTATTTGATCTTATTTTGTGTGCTTGCATAGGACTAAGGTTTTCAATTTATAATTCTTATGTGAATCAATTTTAGATCCACATAGAAATAAATTGCAATCAAAAACATGCAATCAAGCCCATATTTTTAGATCCAACACATAACCTTACATGACAAAGTCACATTAGCAGACAACAATGCACTATGCTCTTATCTTCCACCTATGGACTTGTCCTAGAAGACAATGAGGTACTATTTTTTGATGTATATATGTTTTAAATCTTTCTAATACAATCACAACTTACAAAAATCCAATACAATACAAAATAAATCATTTGCAAGGATAATTCTCTAATCCTATCCTTATTTTTATATTTTTGGCAATTTACAAATTTTGTAAATTACATAGATATATGCATTTACTGTATTATGTCTCAAATATCATCATATATCAAAATTTAATAGTTTACATTTATAATTAAAGTTAATTTTAATTCATAATTAATACTAGTCTAAACATTTTAGCGAACTTGCTTTAGTTAGAACACTAATTGTTACATCTTATTTTTGGCCTAAGGTTTTAATTTAATTTTGTGAATTCATAGCACTAAAATAATATATTCCTCAACCTTTAATAATATCTATAACATGCTCATTCAAGCTGTTGTTACTGTACTTTATTTGGATCTTTCTCTGGAATGCTTTTATCAACATTTACAAAATGTAATATCATTTTATAAATGAATTACAATAATTTTTTCTCCAATAAAAAAATATCTGTAACATAACGATTCAATTTTTTAACTTTGGATTAAGTTTAAACTGAAAAAGTTTGTCTTGTCATCTTGGATAGATATCAACATAGAAGCTCTTTCTTTCAACTTCAGCTTGAATTTTGTTGTTTTCATATTCAAAAATATTTTGCCTTCATTTTAATTTATTTTTCTTTGTCTTTATTTGTTTTATAAATTGTGTTCCAACAATTTTAAAACTACTTAGTTATTATCATGTGTTTAACCCTAAAATCTAGATGTGGGGAATATAAGATTAAAGGGGAAAGAGATAGTCTAGGGCACAATGATGGTAGACTGTATCTAAAGCAAGCTAATTATTTATGAAACTCAGATAAAATATATTCTAAATTTATTTTATTGAGATTCTAAAGATAGAAAGTAAAACTATTTATCTATTGCAATGAAAATAAGATAGTTGATTTTGATGCTACTACAGATCTAGATTTAGAACATATAAAAAGTGGATTAGATATGGATTCTATAATAGTCACCTAATTTTAGAAATTGTGCCTTTGTAACTATAGATACTTGTATTAACTTGGGATGGTTATATTGACACTATTGTTTGACTTGGATGTAGGTGTCCAATGCATAATACCTATTGAAACTAGATTTGACCACCTAGATGCTTTTGGGATCTATGTTTCCTTCACTTTCATGCATTTAAATATGGTTCATGGACTATTTTTCCTTATCAAATAGAAAAACCCTAGTTCTTCATCTTCATATTATTGTGGTAAAAATGGATTAGTGGGCATACTATGTCAAGCTACCCCAAAGACCACTCTATCAATGAAAATTACCTACATAGCCAATACTCTAAAGAGAGACTCAAACTTATGTGGTTCTCCCTTATGTGTTGGATTATGTGTGAATCATGCAATGTGTGATACACAAGTACAATAGTGACCTAACTTTTAAATTAAAAAATGTGGCTCATAGAATGTTCTTTTAGTACTTCAAACCTATAGATGTATTATTTCTATGAATATGGAAGCAAGATAAATAAGGGAAGCTTTGATCACTTGAGTAATTGATAGAATGCTTTTGGTAAGTTGTTTTGTGAGTTATTAGGTTTTTATAGGTGAGGAATGAGGGTTGATCTTATATTTATACCAATCCCTTTTGGAGAATATATCACATTAAAGCAATTAAGTCAACCATAAGAATACATTTCATTTGAAAATTGGATGAATTTAGGGCACTAGACACTTGTGTTGGGATAGGGAACTTGAATCAACATAGGCATCTGACTAGGATGCAAGTGTCTGGGCAATTGAAAAATAGGTGCAGGTCTAGAACTTGTAGAGATGGAAGATAAGTAGGTTTATAATATTTTTGGCATGATAGAAGGTCTAAGTCATCAAAATAACATTAGTCAGACTAAAAAATAAACAATTAGGCATAAAGAAATAGTGTATGTAAGCCTTTTGGTAGTAAGAAAATGTCTAAAAGCTGAAGGTACATCCATGATATAGAATTTCCAAGTATACAAGACTGAGGTTCTAAATAATTTAGAAATAGTGTCTAAATCCCCGCTCCCCACTTTAATCTGGTAATGAAAGTACTAATTTAAAGGAAAATAAATGTATATTTGGGTTTGTATAACAAACCTTGTCTTTGCTTGAGTCTAACTTGAGTGCCTTGTTGGTGATTGACCTGAAACCAAAAGCATGTTATATTATATAATTAGTGCATATAATTTGAAATTGAAAGCATTGAAATGATTGAAATTGAAAGAGATTAAGGTTTAGCAGTACACTTGGGTATCGATGAAATCATCTTGGCTTTTGAAAATTTGATTTGAAAGATATATCATTATGAATAACTAAAATTGGGATTAGGAAAAATATAAATCTATAAAGTGCATATATCTAAAGAGATAGAGAGAGAGATTGGAGTAAACATGCCACCAACCTTAGGGGAAAAATGAGTTGCCACATGGAAGTTGAGATTAGCTCTACCATACAACCCAATCATACTTATAACCTAGTGAATGTGAGTGAACTAAGTCAAATCACACTATAAACTAGTGAGACTATATGATGTAATCAATTCCAACCTATAAACTTGGAAGGATTTAGTGGTTTAATCACCTCAACCATATCAAAAGGTGAACCAAATACTATAGTATATTGGCTCAATATAGTTCATAAAAGTTTGACTTAGTGGGCGTTGCCAATCTCTAAAAGTGTTTGAAATATGAAATTAATTTGATTTTAAAATATTAGCTACACATTGCATAACATATGCACCTTAGATATGTCTCATGCTGAAACTATGTATAACAATGTTACCAATGTATAGAATTTTGCCATAACTATGTATCTGACTCATTTAACTATGTAATTTGGCTAATTTAAAACTATGTAGGTATGGATTACATGTTTTCAAAACACTCCCCTAATGCATATGGAGAAATATGAAAATTGAAATAAGTGTTAATGTGGAGGACATGTTTCCAAAACATGACCCACTTTAATTTGGGTATGCTGACTATTGAATAAATGTGGAGAACATGTTTCTAAAACATGCCCCCACTATAATCTAAACTATGATAAATGTGGAGAACTTGTTTCCAAAACATTTCCACACTATAATGTGAATTTGTGAAGTAATGTGTAATTCATGCCTCTATATCTTGCCACCACTAATATGCCTTCCCTTTTGAAACATGGGAAGTAGAAACTGGTAGTTACCTTACCTCAAAAGGATAAGATAACCATGTAAACTATGAATTTACCATGCAACATATATAAGAAACATGCATAGGTAGATATATCTTTGAATCATGAAGAATGTGATCACATGAAGTCATAAGATGCATGATGTGAATCATGGAAACATATAGATAGTAAAAATAAAAGACAAGTTCAACAAGAAATCAAACATACACACAAGAGCACTCAAAAACAAAATCAAGAGACAAAGGTCCAAGGAGACTGCAAACAAGGGGCATGTTAAAATGCCACACAATCAAAAGGATGTGACTTAGTTAAATGTCCACAAAGCAATAAATGACATTTAAATGTTAGCATACAACAAGAAATGACATATTTAAATTTCAACATACAACACACAATGATACATTCAAATGTCAAAGAGACATACCAAGTTCTAGATTTGGGAAATATGGGAATACTTCTAGGTATGTGGGTGTACCTATAGTGAAAATGAGCCTCTAGATTTAAGGGCTAGCTCCCTGGATGTATATTTTTGGACCTTTGATTCTAAAACCTAAAACTAGTTGGGGTGAAAAGGGAAGAGTTTAAAAAGTAAAATCTATTCTAACTTGTGGTGATGCACCATGAATATTTTCCACCCACTCATACTTGAGACTCTAAAACACTAGTGAAACAAAAAAAATAACAAGATCTATGAATCCAAATGCTTGTCATGCATCAACATTTCATGAAGAGGTTCATCAAGTAAGAAAAACCTAAAGGAGATGATAGAGGGGCCTAGTTTAAGTCACTAATCCAGTCAACATGTCCACTATTGGATTCAATCAAATGACATTAAAAACTAAACATAACCTACATAACCAGACAATCTACCATCTAGGTGAGATTAGGACTTGGCAAGGGAGAAAGCTCTACCACTTATGCAAGTCAGAACTGACATGAACATACTAGTCTAATATTATAAAATTTGAAAATAGTCATCTTATTTATCTCAAGAGGTTATAGGGCTCAATCTTGGCAGAGTCTAGTCATGCCCAAGAGAGGGATCCAAAATAATAGCTTGAAGGCTATAATTATAGCTAAAAGGAAGAAAGAGAGAGGGGATTTTGGCATTCAAAGAGTGGAGGAAATTCCTCAAAATCAAGAAGTGAGGTGGCAGCCTTTGATTACTTTTTTATTTGCGTGCCTTGTTCAAAAAAAATAATTCTTGTTATCTTAATCATTCCCAAGCTCCTCTCATTGGTTGAGAGTGTTCCACTATAGATAAGGGTTTGTTACATGATGATAAATTTTATTTAGTTAAAACAAAGCCCCTAACTTCCTCTCCAAGTACTAGCTTACCATCTTGGGACCCTATGTCCACTTGCCATGCTTATGAGGATCACATCCTCGAATCTTGTACTAACAATCATGCCATGCCTTGAGTGATGGAGTACTTGCTTTGATGATGATGGAGCCACATTGACATATGAGCCCCTCTTGCATTTATCACATACCTACTCCATTTTTGTAGATCTAATATAGATGGAAAACCAATCTAAGGATATTGGTTTTTTTATAGTCCTTATATTAAAACAAACCCATAGACCATATAACATCTTCTAGACTCTATCAAGTCCCAAAAGACCCACTTTATCTTTGTAGGAGCCAAAAGTCCATCAAAACTAAGTCCTTTAGAAAAAAGTGAATAGGGTCACAATAATGAATCCTGTAAGCAATAAAAAAAGATGAATCAAAGGTCTAAATTAAGCTCCAATAATGGTCCCTTATGTTCCTCATACTTGACTGTATTAGTTAGACCACTCCATGGAATTGGAAAGAGATTAAATGGCATTATGAAGGCCCTATAAAACCTTACTTTCCATGGTTGAACATGGATTCTCAACCCTCATCGAAAACACTGGGCTCACTTTCATTCTAATTGGTTATTGAAATCCAACCTAATTCATTGACACATTGACTCTTGTTCACTCCATCAGATCCTTCAAATACTAATAATCATGAACCCTTAGATCCACCTTTGAATTATCAGCGTTGTCCTTACTAGTGTTACTTGGCAAATGCATGTTAATCCTTAGGATCCTATTATCAGTCTATCACTTCACACACTTGTGCCATGTGTTCACCCCTCAAGATTTCTAACTATTTGACTCATCTTGCACCATTGGATTGAGATGTACAATCGAGTGAGGACCATTGATATTGTTAGGACCCATGGTTTGAAATCTAATGACTAGTCCATGGTCTTAAAATTGACAGTCTGCAGGATGCCATTTGACATTCATGCAACCATCATTGATGGTCATGTGATTGTCAAATTTAAGCTCAAAAGGATTGTCCTATTCTATCTTTAAATTTGATGTTCACATGATATTCATTCATTGTTCCATAGAATGTGATTGATAGTTTGTAGACCATCAATTTTAAACACATGTAGATTTTTTCCTGAGCTTTAACTTGACATTCACGTGAACATCTTATGTTTTTTGATCAAATTTAAAATATTAGATCTTGAAGCATGAGAAATATGAAGGTCCCAAATTTTTAGGAGATGCTCATGAAGCTAGAAGGATAAAACCCATTTGATGTGATGGTCCCAAAATTCTCCCAGGTGGAGATATTAAGTGCTCAAGTTGAATGGCCTATAACTACTTATGCATGACATCTTAGTGATGGTTTGGCCCTTAAACTTACATAATTCATCCTTTGATCATTATTTCAAGGTGATGATGATTTTTTAGATGTATGCAACTAGGTCTATTATTATGAATGCTTGGGCACCATGAAAATCTGCTTGGATCTTCTTCTTTGCAAAAGCTTCATATATGGGCCAAAATGGCCAACATCTTTGGTTACTCATAGGGGTTGCTTACCTACCTATGCAAAAGAACCCAGACCATGTGCCATGTGTAGTCTATTGGGCATGGAGTCTCTATTGGGGTCCAACATGTTGATCTAGATCTAACACTAGCTGCCAATCTTACTCTAACCTATTTTGAAATAAAAACAAGGACTAATAGAAATAAAAGAATAATGCTATTGATGCAGGTTTTATGCACACCATAGCTATAATGAGGTAACCTCTAACATTTTAAGATCTCAATGGAGGTAAACTCCATTCCATGGAATGAGTTGAAAGTATGTGGTTTTTGACAACTTATTGATGGAATAACAAGTCGGGTATGCGTGCATTGTTAACAAGGTTTTTTGGATGGAAGTATGGATTTTTAATAGAGTGAGTTCCTATGTGAGTTGGATAGGTGAATAGATTATAATATAGAGTGGGTAGATATTTTATAAAAAAACACTAAAAAAGGGCAAGGTAGGGTAGGAAATAAATCTTTGTGGGTCTTAGAAATTACTTTCCTGGTTGGTTTCTAGATATACCTTTATTTTCTTAAAACCAATGCCTAATGCTAGCAAAAATCACACACATGCAAATAGACATGGCTAAGGAGTCTAAGGAAAATAAGATGTAAGAAGTTCATCAGCCTCAGACTAGTGAATTATCTAAGGAAGTTGTAGCACACACTCAAAATAACTACACCAAGAAAATACCAGTACACATCAAAAAATATGATTCAATCTAACTTGACTATTTCAATCAATATGTTCACCAATCTTCAATAAATATTATACATATAAGATTGGCATATTAATCAAAGCAATCAAGAATCTATTTATAGCTTTATCACACTAATGATTATTGAATAAAAAAACCATAGAAGTAACAACTAATAACACAACAATAGAAATAAATTACTCAAAACACTTCGCTTGATGACCAAAATGGCTCTCTACTCTGTATTCCAAAATTTTTTGACCAAAAAAATACAGTTGGTGGATATAATTATATTTATAGATCTTGGGGAAGGGGTCACCTCATCCTCCAAGTCTATGCATGATTTTTACATGTGACAATTAGAACATGTATTTCTAACTATGGTCTAAAACTATCTAAGAAAAGCTAAACAAGCTTTAAATAGACAAATTGACTTTACAAAAGTATGCAATGTGTGAATGTACAAGAAAATACAAAGTCAATTTTATAATGATTTATATAATTTACAAGGAGAATATAAATATATGTATTGTCATAGGAGTTACACATGCATAAGGATAAGGCTGTGTGGTATGAAGTGTTGCATGGGCTTTAGTAGGAGTGGAATTCAAAGTAGAAGCAGAAGGTGTAGCAACACTACCAGAAGCCTATTTATTTTTCACTTCATTATCTTGATAGAATTTGTGCACTACCTCATGTTGTTGGTTAATGATGTCGAAGTTAAGCAATGAATTTTGGTGAAGTCTCTTGGTTTTCTTGAGGAGTCATGCATGTTCATATTTAGTCAGCTAGAACTTACTCCTAAAAATCTCAACTTTCATCACCTTCCTTCTAACTTTGCTTAACTCTGATTCTATTATTTCCACTACCAAGTCTTATATTCTCTATTTGAATTTCTCAATGGATTTTTGGACAATTTTATCAAAATTGATTTTACTAATCAATTTACTTATAGAATCTCTTAATTTAGACAATTTTAGCTCATTTAAAATGTGGAGGAGTTGAGCCTCATACACCTAGTATTCTAGATTTAACAATGAAATTGATTTTAACCACACTTGTACCTCTTCATGCCTAATGACAACCAAACTTAGGGAATTAGATGCCTTGAATGTGGTCATTAAGTTAAGATGGCTATATAATGAGTTTCCTATGTAGACAACTAGTATTTTAAACTTGGCACTATCTTGAACCAAAGATCCATAGATTTGATTTGATTGGTTCATATTAGGTGCCATCTCAGCCTTCATAAATTCCATGGCCTCTAAAGAATTATAGAATTTAGACATAGCCTCCTGAACCTTAGCTTTGATACCTATAGGAATATGTACCATGCTAGATTGTTCTCTAAGCTGCTCAATCTGTGTGTGTAATTCCTGCACCTCCTCTTCTATCTCCTATCGAGCTAACTCTATACCTTCATGGATGTCCACTACCACATCCTTGTGTTCTTGATCTAGGTGTGAAAGATTATCTTCATACATAGACTACCCTGGCTACCTATTCTACCTCTTAGTGAGAGAGATCACCAATTGTTGTTATTCAAGGATGATTCTTGTACCCTGGTCATCTTCAAATTTTATCTTCCTTAATATTTGTATTGAACTAGTTGGGGGTCAAACAAAGTAGACAAGAAAGGGAGTTTGGTGACCTTATAACTCAACATTTGACTCCTCAAATCCATGGCCCAAGGTATAATGTTGAGGGTTGTATAAGTGGTTGTAACAACAATTTCTTTCTTGACATCATCTTTATATTTCTTCTTTTTCTTACTGGCCTTTGTCAACACATCAAGAAAGGAAGGCCATATTATATTTGACTAGTCTACTCCTCAAACTTGAGGGAGTGGGTGGACTACAACTATGTGAGGCTTGGCCTTTCTTCCCTTGCTTGTGCTAGTTACCATGGTTTATTTTTTAGAAGTAGAAGTGGGGAGTGGAAGGGAGATCTATGTAGATTGAGCATGAAGTTGGGGATGGCCAGAGCGATCAACAATTTACTAGTTGCCTTCTTTTTTTGAACTATCATAGGAGAAGTACTAGTAGGTATAGAGGGAATAGCCATGAGAAATGGTGTGGTAGTGATAATAGAGGGACCAATGGTGGTTGTGTAAATTGAAGGAATGGACGCAGAGGTGGAATAATAAAAGGGGGTCGATGCAATAGAGGAAATGGGAACTTCCATAAGAGAGATGGGTATATGATCAATAGTATAAATTAAACTCAAAGGAAAACTAAAAAAGGTCTATGTACCTTAAAATGAAGCTTAATAGGGTCAACTTGAAGACTCATATCTTTGGTTGTCTCCAACTCAGCCTCTTCATTTGAATCATCTACTATGTCTTTGATGATAAATTCATCTTCTCTTGATGGTTGTGAGCTTGGAGGTGGAATAGGAAAGCCTTGAGATGTATGCATTATGGGGATGCCTGTGGGCATCTTAGGCTTCCAATAATAGACCAAAGGGGTCTTTCCTTGAATGGGAAATCCTTGGGAGGTGGATGCGACTACTTGTGAAGTAGCTACCCCAATAGATGAAATAGTAGACATATGGGAGGTATCCATAGGAACTTCACCAGTGCTGGAAGTAGGCATTTCTTACATATTTTCTTCCTCCTCATTAGAGTCTAAGCTGATAAGATCTCCTCTTTCTCTTCCACTCTATGTACTAGGCTCAGGGAGCTTGAGCTCTCTCTTCATTTATTTCATTTTCTATTTAAATGGAAGTCTTTGGGATGATGAAGCTTTTTATTTTATGGATTATCCTCTCCAAAAATCTAAACACTACCATCCTTTAAAGAGAGTCCTTTGGCTATCCAACTCCCTAGTGGAGATACTAGGTTCGGTTTGGATCATTCTCAAATGATCTTCTTGTAGTCCAGCAATATGTGCTCATTTCAACACTTCATCTGATTTAGCATTCATAAAAATAAAATCATAAAAATAAGGCCAGTGAAAGTAAGAAATGTTAAACCCATGGATATGTTTCCAGATTCACCCATGGGGATTTCAGTCTCTACATGCCATTGTGGGGAAGCCATAATGATTTTGCTTTCCTCCAACATCTCTAAGATGTTTCCTTATTTGATATACCATTCTACCAATTGAAATTAAGCTTCTAAAATATAATCCCCTTTTCTACCTAGCCAAATCCTCCTCAATGCTATTCCATAATTAGAAATCAATCTCTTGTTCAACCAACTTATTTGGTACATACTTTAGGATACATAGGGATTCAACCTTATTTCCCTAGATCATGATAACAATAAAATGTGGGTATAGGAAATAGTCTCCTTTTTTTCTCAAATTATTTAGAATATTTTCTCCAAGTTGAGACATAAGCAAACCATGAATGGCTTTCCATACCTATGGGTAAACATATTCACATATTCTGATCATATGTTTTTGGTAAGCATATATATGCATGAATTGATAGTGGTTGTAGATTCTATTTTTTATGCAATTTGTGGCCAAAGCCCACAAGTTTTCAAGTCCTTATAACACATTCCCATATTTGTGTCTACCAAATATGACATCATATAAAAATCTCCCATGGGGGTGGGATGTTTATCCTTATGTAGGATCTACTCTCTCAATCTCAAACTAATTACTTCCCCTAAGGCATATGCAACATCATGTGACAACATCATATATAGTAATGGTACCCAATCTAAATTTACAAAATGGATGTTGGGCATACCATATAATCTATTAAGTAGAGCCATACTTATCTGAATTCCCATCCTAAATTTTCTGATTAGAATCACTCCCTTTGGCTTTGTCCCTTGCCAGGTGATAAATTAGCTAGGAGTAGCCATGAGGAGAACACCTTTGGGATTAAGGTTTTTGCTTTGAATTTCACCCAAGTGTGTTTATCATAGTAGATGTCTGGTATGTTGAGAGATAGATACTTTTGAAAATTGATTCTAGATATGCACATGACCACTATATCACCATGATAATGTATAGATAAACATCCTATGATATTTTTACAAAAAAGAATAAATATCAAAGAAGGTTTATGCACAACATAACTTCTATTTTGGCCACAATGAAATTCAATATTTGCAATTGGTAGGCTAAAATTTCTTGAATGAACAACCTTTTTACTAGTATCATTTCATCATCTAATGAAAACATGTCGAATGAATCAATAGCATCCCTGATTTGTGAGTAGTTATGACACTTATCTTGAAATACCTCTACATCAAAAAAAATGTCCTTAAAGTGTATATAATCCTTAATTGAGAATGCAGATGAGGGATTTGTTCCTCAAAATGTCCTAGATGTGGAAGCCATAACTGCATGTTTTGGACTGCTATAATTTCCTTTGATATGTTACGTACTGTGTAACCACTTTGGCTCTTAGCTTAGTCACTATTATACTTACAGGATTCTCAATATATGAACTAAGGCTCTCAGTTGCTGTTAGAAATGGATATGATTTGATTGAAATCTAACTTGGATGCAAATGATGGCTTCAATGGCTATGTAATGTCTATATAAGATCTTACATTGAATACCAATTTATGTGATATAAATATACAATGTTCACTTTTTAAATTTGTTAGCTTGGGTTGGCAGAGGTTCCTTAGTATTTATCAAATAGGAAATATTTTATCTTTACTTGGATAAGTATGACATAATTTTAATAGTGTTATTCATAATAAGGCACTTAGGAGTATAATGCCAAAAAAGTGCTTTCAAGTCAATGTGGATAATTCCCCTGGGGGGAATTATTTTTGACAAAATATATGTAACAATTATTCTGAAGGAGTATTTTCATTAGGTAGAAGTCATGAAACAATTATTCCAAAGGGTTAATTCATGGATAAAGGGTATTTTAAAACTCCCCAAAGGGTAATTTTGGTTTGAAGGATCCACTTTGTAGGGCATTCTATCCATGACAAAAGTCCTAAAGGATCTACTTTGCAAATACTGAAGGGCACTTCTAAAATTCCTGAAGGGTAGTTTTGGAGAGCCAAAGGGAACCTTTGATCTCTGAAGGGCACTTTTGTCTAGATAAGGGTCACTTTAAAGGTCTCGAAGGGTAAGTGTCATAGAACCTGAAGGTGAAGGGTATGTGCCTCTAACTTGAAGGGTCAAATTCTCTCGGGCATAATGTCTAAAGGAATTTGGCTATAAAAAAAAGGTTTGGGACAAAAGTCTCAAAGCACAAGTCTCAGAGGGAAAAATGTCTAGGAAAAAATCTTGAAGGGTAAGTGGCCACTTTAAAAGGGCTAAAGGGTCAGTTTAGTAAGTTCAAAGGGCATGTACCCTTCAAAGGAATTGTTTTGGGGCTTTTGCATCAGACAAAATGTCAAACAAAAGTCAAAAGGAAATGGTCTAGGGCAAAGGTAATAACAAAATTTTTGAAGGGAATGTCCATGGTGAAAAGGTTCATTTAAAAAGACCAAAGGGAAGTTTTTTAGGTCAATAAAGGTCAAAATAAATATCCTGAAGGATAAGTCCCATAGGGTAAAGGGTTCAAAAAAAATTCTAAAGGGTATGCAACATAAAACCTGAAGGGTATGTGCCCTAAAAGAAGTGGTCAAAAAAGGGATTAAATGGTCAATTCAAAAAGGTCGAAGGGCTATTTAAAAGGGTTTTGAAGGGTAGGTGGAAAGAATTGAAGGGTTTACTTCAGGGCAGAAGTTTGCTCGAAGGGTCTACTTTGTAAAGGTTGAAGGGTAGGTTGGCAAGGCAAAAAAGGGAATTTAAAAAGCTCTAAAGGGAAATTTTAACATGCCAAAGGGTAGGTTCAAAAGGGATAATCCCTCAAGGAATTTTCTTCAGGTAAAGTGTATATGGTCCAAAATTCCTTAAGGCCAAAAGTTTATATGCTGAATTCTTTTGAGAGAATTGTTTCAGGCAAAAAAGTCCACAACAATTTCTCTGAAAAAATAAGGCTTCTCAAAAGAATAAGCTTGAAAGGGAACAGGACCAAAAATTTCCTAAAACATAACATTTGAAAGACAATTTTGCATGAAAATCAAAAGAATTAACCTGAAGACTATGATCTTGAAGAATTTATCTACAATACACAAGTTAGTCTCATAGACACAATAAACACAATGCCAATATCGTCTTGCTAAAAAGGTGAAATGTCTTAGATTTCCCAAACATTGCATAAACATACGAAAGATCATATTTAAAAAGAAAAGGTGGGTCCCCATTTTCTTTTGAAAAAGGGGGGGGGGGGTGTTGGGTATAACAAATGGTGACTTACAAGGGGAATACTCTTGAGTATTCGAGAACCTAGAACTCTAGTTAGCAATCAATAGATCAATTTAAAAGTGTGTCATAGAAAAATATTTGAATTATAAATATGAAAGGGAATCCTAAGTTAATTCACACAACATACTTACCCTCAATTTTATTGGATCTGTGTGTGTCAAATTTGTAGTTTATCTACCCCTTGTTGTGGTGAGTTTTTCAAAGGCTTTGATGGGGCTGAGGTTTAGTTCTAGTATTTATTAAAGCTCAAAGATAAGGGAAGATTAGGTATTGCTCTAATACCATCCATACATCCATATCCCTGACATAGATACCTTGGGCTCCTTCTTTTCTCATTTCATTATTTTCCTTTGATCATTATGTATGGTACATTGACCTCATTTTATCATGTGAGCCTTTTGATTTTCTTTAGACTTGATTTTTCTCTTTTGAACTCATTGGTTCTTTCTCATTTTGTTTTTATTTTGAAAGAGAATAGGTGGAACCTTGGTGAGATGGTACAATTATAAACAAAATCATTACTAGGACGTCCCTACCATCCAGATCTACACCCAAAATTATCATTTCTAGCAAGCCTTATCTTGATAAGTGTATTTGATCCAATAAAACAAGAAAAATTTCTAAATTTATATGAAAAATATGAGAGAAACTTCCACATGCCTAACAAAAGTATTTAATTATGACACCATCTAAAATAATCTCTGATTGCCTACTTTAATTTTAAAGAACTCAAAACATAGAAATACACCTAACTTGTAAACTAGTCCCAAAGTGTCAAGATTTTAATTTTCCCTTTTATCAAAAGTCTCACACTCAGTTGTTTTAGATTAATTTATGCCATATCTGGAGAAAACATAGCCTTGATCATCAAATAAAACTAAGAACACCTAATCTAGAAAGCAAGGAACTACTCTAAAAAACACAATACTAAAAGCATGAAAGACTAGTATAGGAAAACTTTGAAATCTATTCTAAGAAAACATGAAAATCTAATTTAGAAATCAAGAAATATAATCTAGTCCTATGTCTAAGCTTATATGAATCCTATCAATTAGTAATATCTATAGATACAACAGCTCTGAAGTAAAGCTTCAAGAATTGTCCATTAACTAGATATGTAAGCTCGTTACCATAGAGGTCTTTTAAATAAAACACGTTATTGCCAATGATATTTGAAATCTGATATGGTCCAATCCATAATGAGTAAAATTGTCAAGTTTTTATTTATTTTCATGGGATTTATCCCATAATAACACCATATCTAAAATTCTAAATGCTTTGACTTTTACTCTTTTATCAAACCACCTTTCAACTACATCCTGGTGTTTATTGAATGTCTTTAGATATATTTTTTTCTTGAATCCTTCATCTCTATTATATCAAGTAGTCTTGATTCTACTTTTTCATTTGGTTATATGGAATCTTGTATGAACTAATAAGTGGGCAACTTCAATGTGATGGAAAAATTGGTCTGTGTCCATACACCAATAGGTAAGGTGAAGCTTTTAAGGATTGCTTGTATCTCGTTTAGTCTACCCAAAGACCATACTTTAGTAGAATGTGCCAATCTATAGGCTTGTCCCCTGATGACTTCTTGATTGCCTCAATCAGATTTTTATTTATTGATTTGGCTAATCCATTCCCCTGAGGGTAGTGGTTAGAATCTGAATTGATTATAATTTGATTGTCATGTGCCCACTCAATGAATTTTGTTGATATAAATGATGGTCTATTATCACATACGAGAGAGATGGGTGTGCCAAATATGGTAGTAATGTGTTATAAAAAGTGAATCAGATCTTATGCTCTATTATTATTTGTGGCAACTACTTCTATCCATTTAGTACAATAATTTGTAGCCATAAACATAAAATTATGGCTGATTGAAGAATTTGGGTTGATTACACCAATGAAGTCTAAGCCCCACTATGTAAATGACCTTCCTTCAATAATTGGTTATAGAGGAATGGCTGCATGAACCTCCCTTTTGGCTAATGCTTGACATTCATGGTAAGTTTTGATGTACATGTGAGCATCCTTAAAGATAGTCAGCCAATAGTAGCCCAACCTCAATATTTTATGGGCTATGGTGTTGCCAGTTAGGTGACCACTACCTATATTTTGATATAAATTTTCTAGGATCTCCTTGGCCTCTTCTGCAAATACACATCTAAGATATATAACTTCATAGTTCTTTCTATAGAGGATTCCTTTTTTGATCATGAAATAAGAAGCTTTGAGCCTCAAATCTCTTCTCCTTTCTCTATTATATTCTAGGGGATAAGTTCCCATAAGTATTGAATCATGTCTATATACCACTTACCTTTAGAAAATTGTGCTTCACATACCTCTTCAACAATGATTCATGGTTTGGTCTTAGTCATGAGCTAAATAATGCCTTATCCTCTAACAATCTTTATAGGCCTAATTTTTATGTTTAACTCTTGGAGTTTAGCCATCCACTTCCATCAATATTCCCTTAGCTTGTTCTATGACAGGGTGAGCTTGACAGTAGGGTCTAGGACAATAACAATTGTTTTATTCCTCAAAATCTAGTGTCTAAATTTATTCACTACTTTAACATGGGTAAAGATCTACTTGTTGATCATGGACTATTGGAGTTCAACATCTTTCAAATTGGTTTTCATGAAGGTGAACAGATGTTATATATCATCCTTCTTCTATGTGATAATGAAAACAATTGTGTGTTTAGAATCAAATGAGTATAGATATAAATCCTTTGAAAAGTTTGGGATTATTAACATTAGAGCTTGTGATATGGCATCCTTGATGTTCTGAGAAGACTTTTTGGCTTCAACTATCCATTCTATCTTGGCATCTTGCTTGAGCATGGTGTTTAAAGGCTTGATGATTTTTGTGAACCTTGAGATAAGCTTCCTTATGAATTTGATATTTCTAAAGAATGATTTTAGATATTGTTTATTATTTGGTGGCTAAATCTTTGAAATTATCTAGATTCTATTAGGATCAATGGTGATCCCATCTTTAGTGATGATGTGTCCAAATAGTTTGCATTTAGTGACTCTGAATATGTTTTTCTTTGGATTTAATGAAACACCAAATATTCTACACTACTCAAATATAGAATGTAGGTGAGCTATATGATCATTTCTATTCTTTGAAAATACTATGAGGTCATCCATATAAATAATTATGCATTTCCTAATCAATCCCTTGAAGGCATGATCTATGGCATATTGAAAGGTAGCTCCTACACTAATTAGGCCAAATGGCATCCTTTTGTACACATAAGTTCCCCATTTTGTGGTAAACATAGTCTTCATCCAATCTTTAGATTGCACTAATACTTGATTGTAGCTTAAAAATCCATCTAAAAATGAAATCATTTCATAACAACTCACAATTTGTATTACCTCATCCAGTGATGGTAGAGGGTAATTATCTTTTTTAGAAGCTTTGTTATATTTTTGAAGTCCACACATAGTCTAATTTTGCCTTTCTTCTTTCTTTCTGGGACCAAATTGGCCACCCAAGTGGAGTGCCATATGGAGAAGACAATTTTGGCACTTAATAACTTTTCCACTTCTCTTTGAATAAGAGGATTCAAAATAGGATTCATGGGCCTTTGCCTTTGTCTAAAGGGTTTATGATCTTGCTTGTCGGGAATGGTGTGGGTGATGACTTGGGGGTCATACACTTTTAGGTCCTCATATGTCCAAGTGATAACATCCTTGTACTGAGAGATTAAATCCCTCATTCTCTATCTTTCCTCAAGAGTACAATTAAGACCAATATTGACATAATGCAATTATGTTCATCTCCTATATTTTCTTTCTTGAAGTCTGATTCATTGACCTTGGGTTGTTAGAGTTTCTATGCCTGAGGATCCAAGTCTAAAGGCCTTTTCAAAGAGACTAAGCCAACTGGTATTTGATTCTCCTTAAGTTAGAGAATGCCTTATTTGTCTATTTCTTATTGATAAAGGTGGTTGACATCCTTATCATCGATGATTTGGGACTTAAAATCCCCTAAATTAGTTAAGAACTTGATGATCTTCTAGTCATCATCAAAAACCTAGAATTTTTCTACATTATCTAGAATAGAGGGACAAGGAACCAATTCAATAGAAAATATTTTTACCTTAGATTCCCATAGTGGTTCCAAATTAGTAGCAGTAATAGCTAATGAATCAACAACTTGATTTTTTATATTGAGAGTGACACTATGTTGAAAGCTTTGAATCTTTTAGTTAAATCCCATGCTTTATGTTTATACCTCTTCAAATAAGACAATTTCCACTAGTATTTATTTTTTATTTGGTGAACTACCAGCTCTGAGTCCCCAAATACTTTTTATCTATTTTACATTGTTATTAAATGTAAAATATAATATTAAGATTAGAGCCTCATACTCAACCCTATTATTCGTATAAGAAAACTATAATCTATAGGTGACCAAGAACTTCTTACCTTGAGGATCAATTAGCTCAATTACCACACCTAATCCTTTCTTGGACTTGGCTCCATGAAAATACATTATCCATAGCTGATTTGAACTTTTAGGTTCCTTATTCTATATTGAGTTATTAGTGGTAAAAATATAGATGCCCAATGAGGGAGAATCATACTTTACCTCTTCATTCTTGACATTGTATTCAATGATTGGATATTTCATTCTGGGATCTTTATCAATTCTGATCTAATTTTCAACTCCTATTCATGGTATCCAGATGTGTGAGAAGTCTATGAAAAGATACCCATTAAGAATTTTGGACTAGTCTCTACTTAGCAATAATACGTAACCTTCTAGTATGTCTATTACCAAGATATCGATAGTCATTTAGACTCTTAGTTCTGATGCTATTTAAATGTGTACATTATTTAGTTCTCCCACTATTAGTACTATCATTTTATCTAGCTAAGAGATAGGAGTAAGACCAAGGTTTTTACATATAAAATATGCATAAAAGTTATAGATGCTTTAGAATCAACCACACTATTATGAATATTCTTACTAAATGCTCTGATGGTAAGTAAAAATGGTGGTACTTTGGGCTTACTATTATAGATGATATTGGTATCAACTACTTTTGCTTTGTCTGAAGTTGTTCTAGTTTTCTCCATAGGGTTTTTCTAGTGATAGACTTCCATAGTAGCTCTTTTATTCAGTGATTTGGGATAACTTATGAAGCATGATATTTTCCTTGATTTTGTTCATATATTCCATGATGTTGTATCCTCCAAAATTAATCGATGCATCCTTGCTTGGTTGTAGATTATTCCCTTTTGGATGGGGTGGATTGTTGTCTACTTTGGGATTGGGTAGAATTGTTGTGGTGTTTAGAGGAGTTGATGTGGTCAAAGGATTATTATTCTTCAAGTTGTATGCACCTCTCTAAAACTAATAGAAAACATGAATTTTGTATGTATTATCTTCTGGTTGGTTGTCATCTTCTCCTGGGAAGGGAAATTTGTGAGTCTCAAAAAACATGGTTGTCCTACAAGATCCAGGGTCTTGATGAGATTTTGATGGATTATTCATCTAACCCTACCTTATTACTTCCCTCTAAGATGTCAAAAGATGTACAAAATTTAATGCAATCAATCTCACCATGCTGGGGCATGTTGTGTATCCTACACCAATTGGGGATATATTTTTCAATGATGTTGATTTTTAAGAGTCTACCAGATTGATCCATATTATTTTTAGGCCTATTAAATGTCGTATCATATCTTTGGAACTTGATTTTATGGTTGCCCATCTGAGCATTGGTATTGCCCATCTTTCATTGTATATTCAAGAAATCATTACTCAATTTTTGAACCATCTGCTAAATAGAATCTAGTTCAGCTTTCATGGAATCCACACCTTGTAAAACAATTATAATAAGTGTAGTTATATGTTATTTCTATTGGTAACTATTCCCTATCACATGATTTTTCAAATATCCTAAATTTAGTTGCAACATTTGTGTCAATGGAGATAGTGTGTATAGTTAATTCTGATTGTATGCTAGAACATTTTGCTTCACATGTGGTATTTGATTGAGTGCTAGAAGTCCATTACTGATAGTAGGTACCCTAGGTATCTATACATTAATCTGTCTATCAATGTTAATGGATTATTCAAATGCTAACACCAAAGTATTAGTAGTAGGTGCTCTTCTCATGAACATAATGATAATGGGGTCTAAGGCATTTTTAAACATCTCTAGTGCTAAAGTTAGTTATGTTTTATACCCTGATATCAACTAGTTGTATATCTTCTACCATCTTGCATTGAAGGCATGGATGGACCCATTAGGTTCCCTCTTCATGCTGGTAAAGTGCTGATATACCAATCCAAGATTGGTGACATGTCCAAACTATGCAAGAAAAGCTGTTTGACAATCCTCCCAATTGGTGATGGATTTTTACATTAGATTCAAATACTAATCATAAACAACATCCATTAAAGTAAAATATAATAGCTAACATGTGACATCCTCATCTAATACATTCATCAATATTAAAGCAACTTTAATATATTTAATATGCTCTTTTGCGATCCTTGGTCCTGAAGGAGAAAAGGATGACAGATATTTTTTAGGGTTATGGGGCAAGTCATGCATGTCTCCCATGATGGAAATGGTAGATATAACTAACCAGGGCTATTTTTGAGCCATTGGTTGATTAAAAAGCAAAGGTTTCCTTATAGGTAAAGGGTGCCCTAGTGGAGGTGGATTGTTTTGAACTGGAGCTATTGGCATAGCTCTAAGTCTCCTATGGCTTGCCGAGGGTGATACTAGTAAACTAACCTAGGAATTGGATCTGGTCACTCTCTTGGGTGACTCCAGTGAAACTATATGTAAAGACTAACCTGTATTATCGGGAGGAAACTTAGGGCCCTCCTTTTAGAGCTAGTGAAACTATTGATGTGTGTCTTATGCATACCATAGTCATAACAAGGTAGCCTTTAACATTTTAAGTTCTCAATGGAAGTAAACTCCACTCTAGGACACAAGTTGTAGGTATGTAGTCTTTGAAAACTTGTTGATGGAATATAAAGTAGGGTATGTAGGTTGTTGACAAGTTTTTTGGATGGAGGTATGGAATTTTAATAGAATGAGTTCCTATGTGAGTTAGATGGATGACTAGCTTCTAATATAAAATGGGTAGATAATTTATAACAAAACACAAAAAAAGGGTAAGGTAGGGTAGAAAATAAATCTATGTGGGTCTCAAAAATTACTTCCCTAGTTGGTTTCTGGATAGACTCATATTTTCTTAAAATTAATGCTATATGCTAGTAGTAATCACATACATGGCTAAGGAGTCTAAAAGATGTAGGAAGTTCACCAGCCTCAAATAAAGGTTTATCCTATCAAGGAAACTATTACACACCCTTCAATCAAAAGATTATGGCTCAGGTTAGTGAATTATATAAGGTAGCTATAGCACATACTCAAAAAACTACACCAAGAAAACACCAGTACACATCCAGAAATATGATTCAATCTAACTTGACTATCTCAATTAATACATTCACCAATCTTCAATATCTATTACACATCTAAGATTGGCATATTAATAAAATGAATGAAGAATATATTTATATCTTTATCACACTAAATATTATTGAATTAAACAACCATAGAAATAACAACTAATAATACAATAGTGGAAATAAAATACTCAAAACACTTTGATTGATGACCAAAATGGCTCACTGCTCTGTATTCTAAAATTTTTTGACCAAAAAAATTAAGTTAGGGATATAATTATATTTATATATCTTGGGGAAGGGGTCACCTCATCCTCCAAGTCTATGCATGATTGTTACATGTGGTGATTAGAACATGTAGTTCTAACTGCGGTTTAAAACCATCTAAAAAAGCTAAAAAATCTATAAATAGACAAATTGACTTTACAAAAGTATGCAACGTGTGCATGTACAATAAAATACAAAGTCAATTTTATAATGATTTTTATAATTTGAAATGATAATCTAATTATACATGCCACCATGAGAGTTGCACATGCATAAGTCTAAGGCCATGTGGTATGAAGTACTGCATGGGATTTAATAGGAGTAGAAGTTGAAGTAGAAGATGTAGCAACACTACCAGAAGCCTACTTCTTTTTTGCCTCATTATCTTGATAGACTTTGTGTGATACCTCATGCTATTAGAAAATGATGATTTAAGAAATGAAGGTTAGTGGAGTCTCTTGGTTTTCTCAAGGAGTTGTGCATTTTCATCTTTAGTTAGCTGGAACTTATTCCTAAAAATTCAACTTTGGTCACCTTCCTTCTAACATTGATTAACTCTGATTCTATTCTTTCGATTGACAAGTCTTGTATGCTTTGTTTGAAGTTCTTTGTGGCTTCCTAGATAATTTTATCAAAATTGATTCTACTAATCAATTTTCTTGTAGAATCCCTTGCTTTAGACAATTTTAGCTCATTCAAAATTTGGAGGAGCTAAGCCTCATGCACATGGTATTCTAGAATTAAAGTAGCAATTGCTTTTAACCACTCTTTTACCTCCTCATTCTTGATGATAACCAAATTTAGGGCATTAGATGCCTCAAATGTGGTTATTAAGTCAATATGGCTATATAGTGAGTTTCTTGTATATACAACTAGCATTTTAAGCTTGGCACTATCTTGAACCAAAGAGCTAGAGAGTTAATTTTCTTGGTTCACATGAGGTACCATCTTAGCCTTCATAAATTCCATGGCCTTTACAAAATTATAATAGTTGGATGCAGCCTCCTAAATCTCATCTTTGATACCTAAAGGAATATACACTATGCTAGATTTTCCTCTGAGCTACTCAATCTATACTCATAATTATTATACCTCCTCTTCTATCTCCTATCGAGCTAACTCCATTCCTTCATGGATGACCACCACCATATCTTTGTGTGTATGAGCTAGATTTGAAAGATTATCTTCATACATAGACTACCTTGGCTGCCTTTTTTACCTCTTAGTGAGGGAGAACACTGGTTGTCATTCTTCAAGGATGATGCTTGTACCCTAATCATCTTCAAATTTTATCTTCTTTACTCTTTGTATTGAACCAGTTGGGAGGTCAAATAAAGTAGACACATAGGGGAGCTCAGTGACCTTATAACTTGACATTTGACTCCTCAAATCCATGGCCCAAGGTAGAATGTTGAGGGGTGTATCAATGGTTATAATAATAATTTCTTTCTTGACATTTTATTTATCTTTATTTTATTTCTTACTAGCCTTTGTCAAGACATCAGGCAAGGAAGGCCATATTATTCTTGACTAGTCCACTCCTCAAACTTGAGGGAGTGGGTGGAATATAACTATGTGAGGTTTAGCCTTTCTTTCCCTGCTTGTGTTAGTTATTGTGGTTTCTTTTATAGAAGTGGAAGTGAGGAGTGGAAGGAAGATTTGTGTAAATTGAACAGGAAGTTAGGGGGTAGACAGAGCAGTCTGCACTTTCCTAGTTTCCTTCTTTTTGTGAACTCTCATACTAGAAGTACTAGTAAGTACATAAGGAATAATAGTGGGAAATGGTGTAATAGTGATAATAGAGGGATCAATGGTGGTTGTGGAAATTGAAAGAATGGATGTAGAGGTAGAAGAAAAAAAGGGGTAGATGCAGTAGAGGGAAAGAGAACTTGCATAGGAGAGATGGGTATATGATCAATAATAGAAATTGAACTCAAAGGAAAACTAGAAAAGGTTTGTGTACCTTGAAGATGAAGCTCAATGGGGTCAACTTGAAGATTCATAGCTTTGGCTGTCTCCAATTTAGCCTCTACATCTGAATTGTCTATTATGTCATTGATGATAAATTCATCTTCTCTTAATGGTTGTGATCTTGAGGTGGAATAGGCAATCCTTGAGATGTATACACTATGGGATTACTTGTGGGAGTCTTGGGATTCCTAGATTAGACCAAAGGGGGATTTCCTTAAATGGGAGAGCCCTATGAGGTAAATGCTACTACTTGCAAAGTAACCACCCCAATAAATGAAATATTAGACACATGGGGGTAGCCATAAGAACTTGAACAGTGATGGAATTAGGTATTTCTTACATCTTTTCTTCCTCCTCATTAGAGTCTAAGTTGATAGGATCTCTTCTTTCTCTTCTTCTCTGCATGCTAGGCTTAAAGAGCTCAGACTCTCTCTTTATTGATTTCATTTTCAATTTTAATGAAAGTCCTTGGGATGATGAATTTTCCTATTCTCTAGATTTTCCTCTCTGAAAATTTGAATGCTACCATACTTTAAGGAGAGACCTTTAGTTGTCCAACTCCCTAGTGGAGATACTAGGTTTGGTTTGGATCATTCTCAAATGATCATCTTGTAGTCCAATAATCTATGTTTATTCCAACACTTCATCTAATTCAACATTCATAAAAATAAAATCATAACAATAAGGCTAGTGGTAGTAAGGAATGTTAAACCCATGGATATGTTGTTAGATTTTCCCATGGGGATCCCAGTCTCTACGTGCCATTATGGGGAACCCATAATGATTCTACTTTCCTCCAACATCTCGAAGATGTTTCCTTATCTGATATACCATTCTACCAATTGATATTAATCTTTCAAAATACAAACCCTTTTTTTTTGGCCAAATCCTCCTCAATGCTATTCTGTAATTGGAAAGCAATCTCTTGTTCAACCAAATTATCTAGTACATACTTTGGGAGACATAGGGGTTCAACCTTATTTCCTCAAATCATGATAATAATAAAATTTGGGTATATGAAATAGTCTCCTTTTTTGATCAAATTCTTTATAATATTTTCTCCAAGTTGAGGCATAACTGAGCTATGAATGGCTTGCCATACCTATGGGTAAACATCTTCACATATTCTAACCATATACTTCTAGTAATCATATATATGCATGAATTAGTAGTGTTTGTAGATTCTATTTTTTATGCAATATGTGGCTGGAGCCCACAGGTTGCCCAAGTCCTTATAGCATGTTTCCATGACTATATCTACCAAATATGACATCATATAAAAATCTCTCATAGGGGTTGGATAATTATCCTTATGTAGGATCTAATCTCTCAAACTCAAACTGATTACTTCCCCCATGACATATGCAACATCAAGAAACAACATCATATTTAGCAATGGTACCCAATCTAAATTTATGAAATAGATGCTGGGAATACCATATAATCTATTAAACAAATCCATACCTATCTAGATTCCCATCATAAATTTATCAATTAGAATCACTCCCTTTAGCTTCATCCCTTGATAGGTGATATACTTGTCTAGGAGTGGCCATGAGGAAATCACCTTTGGGATTGAGGTTTGCTATGTTGAGAGGTAGATACCTTTGAAAATCACTTCCAGAGATGCATGTGACCACTGTATCACCATGAGAATGTAGTGGATAAACATCCTATGATATTTTACCATAAGAGAAAAAATCCTTGAGAAGGTCTATGAATGGCATAACTTCTGGTTTGGCTATGGTGAAATGTAATATTTCATGTTTGTAGGATATAAGTTCCTAAATGAACAACCTTTCTACTAGTATCATTTCATCATCTAATGAAAACATGTTGACTAAATCAATAACATCCCAGTGTTGTGATTAGTTATGATACTTATCTTGAAATACCTCTACATCAAAGATAGTATCCTTAAACTCTATAAAATCCTTAATTGAGAATATAGATGGGGGGTTTGTTCCTTGAAACGTCCAAGATGTGGAAGCTATAGTTGCATGTTCTAGACTAATGTAATTTCCTTTGATATGTTGTGTATTATGTAATCACTTCATCTCTTATCTTAGTTGGTGTTATACTCATAGAATTCTCAAGATATGAACTAGGGCTCTCAATCACTGTTAGAAATGGAGATACTTCAATTGCAAGTTAACTTGGATGTAAATGATGGATTCTATGGTTACATATCATCTATATAGGATGTTTCATTGAATACCAATTTATGTGATATAAATATGCAATGTTTGCTTTTCAAATTTGTTATCTTGGGTTGGTAGAGGGTCCTTAGTATTTATCAAATAGGAAATATTTTGTCTTTACTTGGCTAAGTTTGGTACAATTTTAATAGTGTTCTTCGTAATAATCCACTTAGGAGCATAATGTTAAAAAAGTGATTTTGGTTTAATGTCCATGGATAATTCCCACTAGGGGAATTGTTTCAGATGAACTATCCATAGTGATTATTTTGAAGGGGTCTTTTCATTGGGTAGAAGTCTCAAAACAATTATTTCAAAGGGGTAATTCATGGCTGAAGTGTATTTTCAAACTCCCTGAAGGGTATTTTTTGGTTTGAAGGGTCCACTTTGTAGGGCATTATATCCATGTTAAAAGTCCCAAAGGATCTACTTCACAAATACTGAAGGGCACTTCTAAAGTTATTGAAGGGTATTTTTGGAGGGCTGAAGGGAACCTTTGGTATTTGAAGGGCACTTTCATATGGCTAAGGGTCACTTTAAAGGTCCCAAAGGGTAAGTTCACAAAACTTGAAAGGTATGTACCTCTAACTCAAAGGGTTGAATTCTCTTGGACACAATGTCTGAAGGAATTTGGCTAAGGAAAAAAGGTTTGGGACAAAAGTCCTGAAGGACAAATCTCAAAAGGAAAAAGGTCTAGGATGAAATACCAAAGGGTAAGTGACCACTTTAAAAGGGATGAAGGGTTATTTCAATAAGTTCAAATGGAATGTGCTCTTTAGAGGAATTATTTTGGGGATTTTGTATCAGATAAAATGTCTGAAGGAAATGGTCTGGGGCAAAGGTGTAGGACAAAAACCCCAAAGGGCATGCCCATGGAAAAAAGGTTCATTAAAAAAAGATCTAAGGGAAATTTTGTAGGGCAAAAAAGGTCAAAATAAATATGCTGAAGGATAGGTCCTGTAGGGTAAAGGGTTTGAAAATTTCTTCTAAGGGTATGCAACATAAAACCTAAAGGGTATGTGCCCTAAAAGAAGTGGTAGAAAAGGGATTAAATGGTCAATTCAAAAAGGTTTAATGGATATTTAGAAGGGTTTTGAATGGTATGTGGAAATAAATCAAATGGTCTACTTTAGGGTAAAAGTTTCCCAAAGGGTCTACTTTGTAAAGGCTCAAGGGTAGGTTGAAAAGGAAAAAAAGGGCATTGAAAAAGCTATGAAAGGCAATTCCAAAATGCTGAAGGGTAGGTTCAAAAGGGATAATCCCTTGGGGAATTTTCTTTATGGAAAGTGTATATGGTATATAATTCCTTAAGGCCAAAATTCCATAGGTTGAATTCTTTTGGGAGAATTATTTCAGGCAAAAAAGTCCACAATAATTTCTTTGACAAAATAAGGCTTCCCAAAAGAATAAGCCTAAAAGGGAATAGGACCAAAAATTTCCCAAAACATAACATCCAAAAGATAATTTTGCATGAAGGCCAAAATAATTAACCTGAAGACTATGAGCTCAAAGAATTTATCTATAATACACAAGTTAGTCTTATAGACACATTAAACATAATGCCAATATCATCCCATGGGAAAAGTGAAATGTCCCAGATTTCCCAAACTTTACATAAACATATGAAAGATCATATTTCAAAATAAAAGGTGGGTCCCTATTTTCTTGTGGAAAGGGGGGGTGTTGGGTACAACAAGAGTTCCAAAAGGAAACCAACCTAAAATAGGGACAACAAACAAATGTGCTAAAGCAACACTTAAAGCAATTTGAACAAAGCTATCCTAAAATATACAATCTAAAACTATGTGTACCTTTCCTCTTGGATCAAAATGAAAGTTTGAAAATTTTCTTTGCTCATGGGATGTGGAATTGAATGAGACATGTAGCTTCTTGACTCTTGTTTTTGATTCATGCTTCTTCTTTGTTACAAATACTAGCCTCTTTATCATGATGCTTGATGGGAAATAATCAGCTCCAAATAGGTTAGCTATGTACATCTAGATAGTCTTAACTTTCTCATATGGATCCTTAACTATAACCTCTAATGGTGGTTCAATAAGGTATACCTCTTTGATTTCTATGGCATCCTCAATAAGACTAGGCTTCTTCTTTGGTTCAAGTTCCTCAAGCTCATCAAAGAGCTCTCATATTCTACCCAATCTTGATCATTTTCCTCCATGGGAAATCCTTTGTCCAACTTATCAAGCACTTGATCCTCAACTCAACCAAGATATTCAAGTTCTTGAAAAATCTTCATTTGCAGCTGCCAATCATATTTATCCTCCTTGTCATCTAGAACCACCACTTCTTCAACCTTATCTTCTTGATGTATGGGGTCATCAAGCTAGTGTTATTCATGATCCAAAGCATTAATGGAATATTCAAAAGATCCCACTTGCTACACTATCTCATCATCTAGATCTTCCATCTTGAGCTCATCAATCTCACTCATGAAATCATGGTACAACTACTACCAATGGTCATCTTCTTCAAGAATTCTCTCTACCTCAGTAATGGTCATGTGTGAATTGTCCTCTTGGTTACCTTGAAAATAAAGATGAGCCTACACTTGATCCATATCAGCTACCACAAGATCTTGAGAAAACTCTTGATCTTGGACAACTGATATGTGATCAAGAGGTTCTTAAGAAATAACCTCTTGATCCACATCTGAGACTTCCTCCTATTGCATCTCATCTCCATCTTGTACTTGCTCCTACAACTCATCCTCCTTGACATCGAGAAATACTAAGACATTCTTTCTCTCACCAAGTGGTGTCCCAATACTGATCTCCTCTTCTTGGTCACTCAAGTCAACTTCACTTTCTAATTTTTTGGATGCATCTTCTTATTTTCCCTCATAGAGGAGAGGTTCTTTCTCAAGGAATGGCATAGCATATCCTTGAAAATATTTAGCAAGATGAGAGAGGTATAAAGAAGTTACCATTGGTACCTAATTTTTCTCCTAAAGTTTCTCTTCTTGGATCACCTTCACCTCCTCTTCTTGATTCTTTTCCTCTTGAATGGCTCTCCATGAAAGAAAGGCTCTAGGATTTTGAGGGGAAAGGAGTGGGGGTTGCATAGTCTCTTATTTGACTTCCATAATCACCACTTCCTCCTTCCTCTACCTAATTATTTGAATGGATTTCCAAGATGGAAATAACCTAGGTTCTTAAGGAGGGAGGGATAGGATTTGAATGACCTCAGATTTACTCGACTGCATGACTTGGTTCCAAGATGAGAAAGATTGAGGTATCTCTTTAGCCTTTTAATCTTGGTTCTCCTCTTCCTTCCTTGTCTTTAGATCTAGCTCTTTGATTTTATTTGATTCCAAAATTTCATGGAAGAAATACACACCAATAATTAGAGTCACCATTGGTATTAATGTGCTTGCTTCCAAAAGCTAATAGAAGAAAGACACACCAATAATCTTCCTCTTTTTTTGGACCTAGTCCCATTAGGCATGCCAAAACTATTGTCACCAAATCTCATACCCTATAAGAGGGTGTTCAATCCTCTTATATTTTTTGCAACATGGGAACACTTATAGGTATGTGGGTGTACCTATAGTGGAAGTGAGCCTCTAGATTTAAGGGCTAGCTCCCTAGATGTATCTTTTTGGACCTTTGATTCTAAAACCTAGTTGGGGTGAAAATGGAGGAGTTAAAAAAGTAAAACCTATTCAAAATTATGGTGATGCACCATGAAGATTGTCCATCCATTCATACTTGATCCTCTAAAACACTAGTGAGACAAAAATAAATAATAGGATCTATGACTCCAAATGATTGTCATGCATCAATGTTTCATGAAGAGGTTCATCAAGTGAGTTAAACCTACGAGAGATGATGGAGAGGCATAGTTCAAGGCACTAATCCAATCAACATGTCCACTATTAGATTTAATCAAATGACATTTTACACTAAACACAACCTGCATAACCAGACAATCTAATAACTAGGTGAGATCAAGACTTGGCAAGGGAGAAATTTATACCACTTATGCAAATTAGAACTGAAATGAACACACTAGTCTAATATTATGAACTATGAAAATAGCCATCTTATTTATCTCAAGAGCTTACAAAGCTCAATATTGGTAGAGTTTAGTCATGTGTAAAATATGGATACAAAATAATAGCTCAAAGGCTATACTTATAGCCAAAGGAAAGCAAGAGAGGGGATTTTGGCATTCAAAGAGTGGAGGAAAGCCCTCTAGATCAAGAAGTGGGGTGGCAGCCTTTGATTCCCTTTCTATCTATGTACCTTATTTAATAAATATATTTATTATTATCTCACTCATCCCCAAGCTCCTCTCATTGGTTGAGAGTGTTCCACTAGAGATAAGGGTTTGTTACATGATGATCAAGTCCATTTTAGTCAAAATAAAGCCCCTAACTACCTCTCTAAGTACCATCTCACCACCTCGGGACCCTAAGTCCACTTATCATGCTTATGAGGATTAAATCTTCAAAATTTAATTCTAATAATCATGATATGCCTTGAGCAATGGATTACTTACTTTGATGATGATGGAGCCACATCGATAGATGAGCCCCTTTTACATTTATCACATACCCTCTCCATTTTTATATATCTACTATAGATGGAAAACCAATCTAAGGACATTGGTTTTAATATAGTCTATTGACCAAATTTTGGCCTTTTAGGCCAAAATTGGGCACCCCTATTTGAAAAAAAGTGTCTGAGTCTATACCTTTATTCATGACTAGTACATAGATTTCATGTCTAGTATGCAAGAAGTGTTCTTATACAAAGCTAAAGTCTATTACATGTAAAAAACCAAGTGTTTTCCTTTTGATAGATTTGTTATTTATTATTTTAGATAAGCCCTCACCAATGAATTCTTTTATAATGTTTGATTTAGTCCTTCACTAAGTATATTTCTTTCAGGCTTTTGTTCTAAAGTCCTTATCGAATTCTTTTAGACTTTTTGTTTGAATCCTTTTACTTAGGTGAATTATTTCAAACTTTTTGTTCGAAGTAATTTTATTGAAGGTCCATGATAGTTTTTTTGAAGGACTCTTTCAAGCATAAAAAGGGCCTTTTAAAAATTTTAAAGGGTACATTGGCAACTTCCTGAAGGGCATTTCAAAAATTCCAAAGGGATGTTTTCAAAAATTCGAAGGATATTCTTGTGAAGGGCACTTTACAAAAAGTCCACAAAAATTATCCTTTATAAAAAACCCAATGAAATTGAAGTTGAGGGACAAGTGGACTATTCTAAAATTCTAAAAGGCAATTCTTTCTTTCCAAAGGGTAAATGTCAAAAATCTTGAAAGACCATTTTAGAAAGTTTGAAGGATTATTTTAGGGAAAAGGAGACATTTAAAATGATGAAGGGTTCATTGAATTGTTCAAAAGACCATCTCACAAAGTTTCAAAGGGTAGGTAGACTTTTCAAATAATGATGAAGGGTCACTAGCAATAAGTCTGAGGAGGTTGTTCCTTTTGGGAAGTTTTTTTCAAAGGCAAAATGAGGCACTTTTCAAAGAGGAGGACCATTTCCAAAATCTTGAAGGGCAATTTGCAAAGGAAAGAATTATTTTGAAATTTTTGTCTAAAGGAAGTTTATGAAAGAAAAGGCTTATCAAAAGGCCCAAAATATAGAATTTATTTGGAAATTTTGTCTAAATAAATTATCCAAATGAATGAGTCTATAAAAAATCCAAGAAGAAAATAAGAAGAGTTCAAATGAATTATTTTAGACAAATTGTCTGAAAGAATGCTGAAAATGCAAATGCCAAGGATAAGAAGTCTAAAGAAATACCTAAAGGAGAGTGACCAACCATAGGACATCAACTTCAAAATATGAAAATAGCTATTGGAATTTAAAATGAGTTTGGTGGGAACCTGAAAACAAATATGGAAGTGACACATAGTAGAATCTTGAACATATGTACACAAGCAAACATAATTAGGTAGGTCGATGAAGTGAGTTGGTATACTATTTCATAGCTTGATAAGATAATAAGGAACAACTAACATCCAAAAAAATTTCAAATGAATGGACCCACTTATGGCAAAACATAGTTCACAACATCTTGATCTTGTTGGCATAACCGAAAAGAAAACATCTTACAGAATGAAGTGTAACTATTCCATTCTCAAGTTAACACATGTCTAAATAATTTTTAAACTTCCCTTTTCTTGATCTATTTCTCAAGGTTATATATATATGTATTCATTATATTCATTGAGGAGCCTTTATTGGTTATGGTAAAACTCTAGCTATATTTATACTGTAACTCTTAAAGAACTATACAAGTGATTTCTCCATTTTTCACATTGCACTATTGAGTATAAGTTTGAATCTTGTTGATAATGACTAGTGAAAAGGTTATTTTCTAGCATATCAATCTATGGTCACTTACCAATGTGAAAAAATGATGATGTTGCAAGTTTGTGTTAGCATTCTTTACTAAGTGTATAAATGTCTTAGAAGTGGTATATGTGTATTCTCTTTGTAGAATCGTTCATCACCCTTATTGAATCTAACTTATGAAATACTGATGCAATAATGTCTTTGTTGTGACTTTATGTGAAACACCCTTATTTATCTTTAATTATTGGTTTCATTCTTAAGAGGATATCAAATATTGGTACATCACCACTTATTTTTCTAGTTGTTTTCTTTCTCCCTTTCCATTCATAATTATTAGTTTAGAAAGAGTTTCAAGGTGCATCAAGGGGAGCTAGCCCCTAATCCAAAGACTCATATTAATAGAATTATCACCCATAATAAGAGATATGATTCCATTATGCTACTTGGATGAAGAAAAGTGAACAATTATTCAAGGGTGAAAATCCAAGTATCAATTTTTTTTGACATGCCTAGTGGGAATAAATATCTAAGTCCTAGTAGATTGTTCAAGATTGGTGCTATTCTTGACATAGTTACAAAAAAGAAGCATCTAAATTCAGTACCTAATGACTCATTTAAATAATTCAAAGTATTTTGTTGATGATCAATCCTTTTTTCCATGCCAAAGGTGACAACTAGGTTGTTCTTAAAGGTGCACCCTTCAAGTTTGTGGAATTAGCTCCATAATCTACCTAAAGGTGTAGGTTTTTCAACACTCATCCCTAAAAAAGAGAGTTTATGTTTAAACCTTCCAAATTTGTGTTACATAATGATCCTAATGTCTATAGTAATATTCCCAATATGTCTAGAATACAACATTTTGTGTCTTTTTGGGGGGCATCTGCCTTACATCTTGCCCAATATGATCAAATCCTAGGAGTTGCTCTCAAAAGTATCCCATCTTTTAGTGGAGATGGTCCAATTACTACCATTAAGCATATTATGAAAATATAATTTGTTTTGTAATATCCATAATATCACCCAAGAAAATGTAGCTATTATATTTTTGGCCTTGTCTTTCAAAGGAAGAGTTTTAGACTGGTATGGGACCCTCTTGTAAATTCTATTGGCTTATGGGATGAATTGGGGACTCTATTGACTGATAAATTTTGGGAAAAAGGTGACCACCTATCTCTTGTTGAGAAATTTACCATAATAAAGAGGGCACCTCATGAATTCATATAGCATTTCAATAGTAGGTTTCAAAAAACTTGGGACAGAATCCCAATTCTTGTGAGGCTAACTATAAATTATGCATTTTGGTACTACTTGAAAGCATTAAATAGTGACATTACCATGATGATTTAGTATATGGTTGGAAATAAACTTCCTTATACCTATGAGATAGCCATAAATGATGATAATTGTCTTGTCCATGTAGGAAATATAGCTCCTAGACCTCCAATGCCACTATTCCTTGATTTGCATTCTCCTAGTCAAAGTGTGTTGCCCACTTTAGCTCCTTTGCCTGGTCAAGAAAAATATATAATTTCCCATACAAGTGAAATGAATGAAGTAAAAATCCTACTCTAAATTGTTCCTAATTAATTTTTTTCTCTCAAAATGCAACACACCCAAAGCTATAGGCCTTATCAATCCTACAACTAGTTTGGATAAACAAACATACCTCCTTTTCAGGTCAATAATTAGGGACAAGGCCAAATCACCCATGTCAAGCCTTATCAAAGATATAATACTAATGATCACTCATCCTAAAAATCCCTTGTTTCCACTCAAAAAAATTTGGTCCAGGAATAACCCAACTACCATTATTTTGAGCAAGGTCAAGAACACGTTGCTTATGCCAATGAGATGCAAAATCAAGGCATGACTATACTAGGTGATTAAACATCTCAATTTTCAAATTTTGAGATGCCAACACAATTTGGGATGGATATAAGGTAGGTTAAATCTGATTCCACTCTCATGAATCATTTGGAGGGTGAGTTTTTTGGCATTAATTATGTGGGGAATACAAGCAATCAGAATGCTAGTGTGGCTGCCAATACTAGATCAAAGAAAAGGCCATTGAAGAAGTTCAAGGAACCAATAAAATACTTGTTTTGAATCCTACATTGGATAAGATGAGAGGAGGGATTAATTCATCTCCTAAAGCAAAAAAAAATCAAAATATTCCAAATTTTAGGATAGTTGCTACAACCCTACCTCCATAAGCTACATCACAAGGTGTAAATGTTCATAAAGAGAACCCAAAGGTAAGTAATCCTTAAATTAATGTTGTGGAATAGATGAATAAGATTGATATGAACATATAATTATGGGATTATCTATAATTACTATGGCAAAAATATATTCTCCAAAAGGAATTGCATGGATTGGGTACACAAGTTGGCCCATTTAAAAGTGACAATATAGTTTTGGTTAATGAAACTCAATCTATAGATGGTTAGGCAAAGAAAGATGAGAAGACTCCTTTATACCTATCCTTAATTATTGGTAATTTTTTGGTTCATAATTTCATCATAGATAGTGGAAAGAGCACATCAATGATGTGAAAATACATAACAGATAAGCTGGCATCAGATACGAGCCAATGACTAAAGGTGTTTTAAAATTGGATGGATCACCAACCAAGAATTTGGGTATTGTGAAAGGTTTGAAATTTATACTTCATTTTTTTACTACCTTTTCAATTCCTAATGATATGGCAGTAGTAGACTTACCTACCTATTTTTCTCTTTGCTTGTCAAGAGACTTCACATCCAAAATTGGTGGATACTTGGTAGCTAACTGGTCTTACATGGTGTTTAGAACAAAGTATAGAACTAAGGTGAAGATTGAGTCAGAACCTATTAATAAAGATCACTTAGAACCATATTCACCCAAGGTATCAAATGTTAACTATGCTATCTTTGATGAAGAGGAGTTTCACATTGATCAATCCCCATCATCTGCCCTTGAAGGAGTTTCTAATTTATTCCTAGATGAGTGGGGAGATGACAAATATGTGCATGATCCTTACAGTTTATTATTGAGGAATCTTGTCTTGGATTATATTATATGAATGATAAGGAATATCTCATGCCCAATTTGATGAAGTTAGATGAAGATGAGAATGGCTTGTGGTAGCTTTTCTTTGATGGGTCTAGAATCAAGGTTGGGGTTGGTGGTGGAGCCATGCTAGTTTCAACTTCAAAGGAGATGTATTTCTCAAATTTTATATTTTAGTTCTCTTGTACTTATAATGTATCTGAATATGAAGCCATCATTCATGACGTAGAGTGGGCAAGGAAAAGAGGTGTTAAATAATTGCAAGTGTTCAGTGATAGTGAACTCATTGTCAATCAAGTTAGAGGGCAAGAATTTAACCAAGAACTCCTTATTCAAGTCCTATAAACATAGAGTTTGGGACCTTGTAGAAGAATTCATGGAATTTAACATCACTTCTATCTCAATATAAGATAGCAAACATGTTAATAGACTAACATCAATTGGATCTCAGTTTGATGTTCCAAAATGCATAAGAGAAGACAAAAATCAACCTCATCTAAAGGTGATTATGAGACATTATATAATAGATAATGTCACTAATTGGTAGGTTTTTGATAGTGACCAAAAGATAAATCTCTTCCTATAAGAAAAATCTGAGTTCTCTACAAAGAATCAATCTAAGCTTCAACAATAATATGGAGGGTAGATTGTCTAGCTAAAGTCTAACAAGCTTCCCAAAGGCCTAGTGACTCTTGAAAGCATATTAAATGAGGCTAACCAGCTCAATAAGGAGAAGGTAAGCATGTAAACCAAGAAAGATAACTATAAAAGGGTAGATATCTTTAAATATAAGTTTCTTGCACTTGGAAAGGTATGCACTAGTGAAGAGAAGCATGATTTCATTGAACTATGTAAAGAGTTTAGTGATATTTTTGCATGGGAGTATAGTGATTTGAAGGATTTTGACCCAAGTTTATCCCAACATACTATAAATTTAGATGAAAATGCCAAACCCATCAAATAAATATAAAGACCAATCAATCCCAAGATTGAACCACTCATGAAAAAAGAACTCACTAAGTTGATTGAGTCTAGAATCATCTTTCCCATCAATCATTCTTCTTGGTTGGACAAATTAGTCCTTGTTAGAAAGAAAAATGGGGATGTCAGGTTTTGTGTGGACTTTAGGGACTTCAATATAGTGTATTTGAGACATCATTACCCCCTCCCTTATATAGAATAAATTCTGCAAGTGGTGATAGACAGTGAGAGTTTTTCTCCCCTAGATGGTTATTATAGGTACAATCAGATTCTGGTAAAATAAAGTGACTAGTAAAAGACAACCTTTACCACCAAATGGGGCACACATACCTAAAAGAATATTCCATTTGGATTTTCAAATGCTAGAGTTACTTTCCAATGTGTAATAGATATGGCTTTCCAAGAACTAATCAATGGCATTGTATTGGTTTATCTGGATGATGTAATAGTTTTCTCCAAGGAAGAAAAAGATAAATTGAAGCATCTAAGGTATGTTTTTAAGATGTTTAGAGAGTTTTGGATCTCTATAAATATAAATAAGTGTGTATTTTATATTTATGAAGGCAAACTACTAGGACATATTATTTTTAAGAAAGGTCTGTCCATTGATTCAGAAAGGGTAAGTGTCATCTTGGCATTTTCTTTACCTAAGCATAAGAAAGGTTTGCAAAGTTTCTTTGGAAAGATAAATTTCATTAGGAGGTTTATTCCAGATTTTGCTAACCTGGTCAAGCCCTTGACTTCTATGCTAAGGAAAGATGAGATATTCACTTGGACAAGAGGGAGAAAAGAAAGTTTTGAAGAGATCAAACAAGCCATTTCCCAAGCCCCTACTCTTACAAGTCCAAACTTATACAAAGAATTAAACTTGTATACTTTTGGGAATGAAGAGGTAATCTCTAGCATGCTCACTCAAGATAATGATGAAAATATGGAATAACCTATTGCCTTCTTTAGTCAAGGTCTAGAAGGTTATGAGATAAGATATACATATGTAGAGAAATAAGTGCTTCTAGTTATAAGGAGCTTAAAGAAGTTAAAATATATGTTATCTAATAACAAGATTCATATTTTTGTGCCTCATCCTAATGTGAAATATTTTTTATTAAGCATATATTTGAATGAGAAAAGGGCAGGTTGGATCACCAAAGTTATAGAACATGATGTGGAGATCAAAACAACCAAGCTAGTGAAGGGAAAAGGGCTATGTGAGAATTTTGCTTTAGATTTGAAAGAGAAAAGAGAGTTTGTTTTAGAACTTCATGATGATCCTATAGTAGCTATACCTTCAACCACAAGGAGTTAGACACAAGACATGATTCATTTCCTGCAAATCGGTGAGTGTCTACAAGGTCTTGATAGGGCCAAGAGGAGGTACCTTAGGCTATAATCCATTCCATATGTACTGGTTAATGGAGTAATATTTAAGAAATATTTTTTAGGTGTGATTTTGAGATGCATTGATTTAGATCATATTTACAAATTATTGCATGAGTTCTATGATGGACCAGCTGGTGGTCACTTTGCTCTGAGAACCACACCTACCAAGATAATGAGGGATGGTTACTTTTGGCCTAGCTTGTTTAAAGACATCCATTGGGTAAGAAAATTTCAAAAGTGTGCTCTTTTTGATGGAAGAAAAAGCTAGCTACTTTAACTCTTCATCCAATCTAGGTTGAGCAACCCTTTATACAATGGGGTTTATATTTCATAGGTCTGATCAATCTTCCTTCTAGTACTGGTCATAAGTTGGTGTTGACATCCACTAATTATTTTACAAGATGGGTGGAAGTTGTATCTCTTAAGGAGGCAAATGAAAACTCAGTCCTAGACTTATATAAAGGTATAGTAACCAAATTTAGAGCTCCTTAAATAATCATCTCAGATAATGCATTAGCTTTTCTAGGAGCAAGGACAAGTGAATGAGCTTTGAAGCATGGCATCTACCTTAGCACCTCCTCCAACTACTACCCCCAAAAAAATGGATTAGCTAAGTACACAAACAAGAATTTGGTTAGGATTATAAAGATAACAATGAAGGAGAATCAAAGTACCTGGCACACCAAGTTAAAGATAGCTCTTTGGGCTGATAGGATCACCCCAAACAGAGAAATTGGTAACTCACCATACACACTTGTGTATGGAAAAGAAGATAGACTTCCTATTTCACTTGAGCTACCAACCTTAGACCTCACCTATAAGCTATAATTGATAGATAATGATAGCATGGAATTCAGATTATGTGAGTTGGTGGAGCTTGAAGAAACAAGAGATCAAGCTATGTATACCATGACTACTCACCAACAATAAATAAAGAGGTATTTTGATAAGAAGTCTATGCCAAAAATATTCAAGGGAGGAGATGTTATCCTAAAATAGGATGAAGATAGGACCAAGCCTAGAAGAAACACAAAGTTTGATGCTTTGTGGAGTGGCTCATATGTGATCACACAGTGCAAACAACACAATGCTTTCCAACTCTCAAATTTGGATGGAGAAGAGCTACATATCCCAGTCAATGGGATATATTTGAAACATTGTTAATGATGGTTTTCTATTGTACATATTTTTTATTTTCCTTGTGTTCTTTAAGTGATTATGCACTTGTGTGAGTTTGTCCTTGTATTTACTTAGTCTTGATATTATTATGTGGTGTGTTTCATTGTGTTTGTTCTGGTAAGGTCCTTGTTAATCATCTTCAAAAAATCCATTGACTCCATTGGCCCTTAGTTGGATTAGGCCACTAGTCTAATCAGTGTAGTAGGCACACTACCCTTATAAGTCACCAATTTGTTGACCAAATTTTGGCCTTTTAGGCCAAAATTGGGTACCCCTATTTGTAAAAAAGTGTCTGAGTCTATACCTTTGTTCATGATTAGTACACAAATTTCATGTCCAGTATGCAAGAAGTGTTCTTATACAAAGCTGAAGTCTATTACATGTAAAAACCCAAGTGTTTTCCTTTTGATAGTTTTGTTATTTAGTCTTTTGGATAATCCCTCACCAATGAATTCTTTTGATAGGTTTATTTTGGAACTTCACTAAGTATATTTCTTTTAGGATTTTGTTCTAAAGCCCTTATCAAATTCTTTCAGACTTTTTGTTCAAAGCCCTTTACTTAGGTGAATTCTTTCAGACTTTTTGTCTAAAGTAATTTTCTCAAAGGTCCATGATAGTTTTTTTGAAGGACTCTTTCAATAAGAAAAGAACCTTTTCAAAATTTTGAAGGGTACATTGGTAACTTTCTCGAAGGGCATTTCATAAAGTCCGAAGGGATGTTTTCAAAAAACTGAAGGATATTCTTGTGAAGGGCACCTTGCAAAAATTCTGTAAAAATTATCCTTTACAAAAAACCTAATGGAATTGAAGCCAAGGGACAAGTGGACTATTCCAAAATTTTGAAAGGTACTTTGTTTCACTCAATTTTTTCTATTATTTAGAAGAAGATAGTAATACTAGAAATATGGGTTATGGTAGAAATACCTAATAAATGGTGTATGCATTGAATCAAAATATTATGAAGAACTCATCTTTGGATGGGGAAGAAAATCTATAGATAAGAGAGTACTTAAATTAATTTTTTCATTAGATAAGTAGTTAGGCAGATTACCTAACACTGGATAGATATCAGAAGCATGGGCTTCCTTAGGGGCTGTCAATCCATGATTTTTAAAATAATTAAGCTTATAAAATTGAATAGAAGGTACTTGCATCAATAATCAAAAGGTATCTAAAATTGAATAACAATGATATGACTGGTAAAGTAGATAGACTAGAAACTATCTAATTAGTGAGAAAATGATTAGTATTAGTGGGTAAAGGGGTGATTTAGGGAATCTAGAAAAGTTTGGAGAATAAGCAAAAACTCAAGAAGAAGAATCTAGTTGGAAAAGAAAGGGAATTTTAAGTTGATGGTTTTTAACCTACCATAGGTGACCATCAGTGGTTAGGTCCAACTTTTGATGGTTAGGATGATTGTCAATGGTTGACTGTCTAATTTTAGACTTATCAATAGCTGGTGATAGGATTTAGAAAATGAATTCTAAGAGTTTAAGTGTAGGATCTATTAATTTCAAAAAGGGATAAAGATAAATAAATGAAATTAATCAAATATTTGACTCACCAAAAATGGATTGATTGATTGGTAGACATTGTTGATTCATACGTGGAATCTAGTTTGATTCTAGTAGAATGATGGTAACTAAAAACTTAATCTAAGAGGAAATGGCAGATTGGATCTGCCAAATAGATTACTGATTATGCTTGATAAAATTGAATGAACTACAATAAGAAACTCTAAATACCTGAGCTCTTGATAATAGTTGTGTAGAGAGGATTACAAAGCTAGTTAGTCAAGCATTAGTCCATAAACCATGAAACATGCATAAAGAACTAACTAACCAAGCCCATCTATTCTTATGGGAATTACAAAGGATAGTAAGAAACAAATGAAAGACAACAACACCATATTACCTTCCCAAATGGATTCACCATACCCATGTGGCTCAAATACATGTTCTCCCTTGATCAAGCATCCTTATCTTTGTCAACAATGGTGGTAAGCCCCTCCAATGCCTCAAGAACACTCCATAAAACCTAGGCTCTTGATTGTAAACCACTAAACTAGCATATCAATGAAGCTTTATGGAAACAATTTAGCATTATAACTTTGCATTGTTTAAGCTTTGAAGATATTTAAACATAATAACATTGCACCAAAATAACTTAGAAATGATGTTCGTGGCCTCTCTATTTATAGATTTTTGAGATTGGTCAAGATTAACCTGAATCATCCATCTCAAGATTGAGATGTGTGGTTGAGGATAATCCTAATATTTGGAATTAAATCCATAAATATCCTCAAGATAAATAATCATTAAAGAGGCATGGGAGGCATTGAAGAGGCATGGGTGACCCATAATCATGATATTTTATGAACTTATGGCTTGATGGATGCCACCCCATAGATGATGTCACTAGGTGATGCAAATAATAAGAATCAATTTTCAAAAAGAAATATTGAACAACTCTCATGGAAAATCCACTTAAGCTATTGATTTAGATTAATTATCCTTAAACAAGGTGAATCAACATTTGTTTAATTATTTGAAAATTGGCCCTCAATTAATCAAAATGGTCAGAAATTCATATTATTAGGTCATAATTTAACTCATGAAGAATTAGAAGGTGATGCTAGATGTGTTGGAACCATATTCTCATTTAGGATGTTGCCAATAACAAATAACAAAGGTACATCATTTGTGCTAATGAATTAGAAGAAAAGAGTGATCCAGAGCACTAAATGGAGAAATGGTCATTTTGACTCGAAATGATCTGATCAAAGTTAGCTAGCCCATAAAATAAATTACCCTATTTAGGGATACTTTGACCTAAATTGGCACTTTTAAGCACAACTTTGAACTAGTTAGGGCATTTTATGGATTTTGACCTAAAATGTGCATTTGAGTGCAATTCAAGTAAGATTGATAATTCTAACACAAATAATGTTAAGAATTGGATGTCTACATTTTCCCCTTGTTTGAGAAGGTTTAGCGAGACATTCAGGTGAAGCAACATCTTTTCAAAGAAAAGAGTTGTCAAGAACGAATTGGAATAGACCCATGATACCCCCTCGAGAGGATATACTAGGATGAAAGAGAAGGATGGACTCTCAAAAAGAGAGAGAAAGTGAGAGATTAACCCATGGAATAGATCACATCTAAATGAGTTAATGCTTGCACACATGATCATCATCAATGATCAAAATATAATTAGAGGTATAATAAGGCCCCAGAGATGGGGGAAATGGGAAAGATATAATCCATAAATGTAAGGGACACACTTTAAATATACCCAATTTGAGAGTACAAGCTACGTGCTTATGACATTGATCAATCTTGAGAAAAGTTGCACACTAAAATCTTACCATCATAGGATTTAATGTGGAGATCTTGGGATTAGAAGAAAAGAGAGAACGTTCTGCTTCAGGAAGGGAAGCACCACTAGAATGCGGTCTCCAAAGAGAATATACTAAGTACTCTAGTGGAGCATATTTGATTGTGATAAAATAATTTTTTTGCCCCAATAAGGTGAATCTTTATCATTGATAAAGAATAAATAATGGCTTGTCCCTGTAGAGCTGATTTGATTGGAATGTTGTTTAGATGGTGGGACCTAACATGGGTAATTGGAAAGAAAAATAGCTAAAGGATATAACCCAAAAGAGATGTTAAAGTGAGCAGGCACAAATGTACATGTGATGGTGTAATGTCTTAAAAAGTCATATAAAACCAACCATATGAGAATGCACAAAGTGGTGAGAGAGATGAAAAGAAGAATGGAGATAGCTGAGTTGACCTTAATAGAAATTGAGCACTACCAACATAGTTCCATGGACTCATGTTCCAATATGAACTTCAAGCCAATGTAGTTCACCCAAGTTTGGGAGAGAATGGAATGAGAAATGATTAAAATGGACCAAGAATTGATTAAACTCATAATTTATGCGAAGAGATGCATGCCTAAGCATAGAGTTGAGTGTTAAAATGCATGCTACCTAGAAGCCTAATTCCATATCATGAGCCTAGGTTTTGCAAAGTGTTTTTGGGAATCATTCATTAAAGTTGATGTTGATATTACGATGTTGAGACCTGAGCACAAAGTGCTTATTATAGCAAAAGAAATTAGGCATCGTATGTATGAATAACTTAGAATGAAATAAGATTCTAATTGCACTGAGCTAGTTCAAATGTGAATATATATAACTAAAGATAATGGTAAAACAATGACCAAAACTAGAGTTACAATGATTTACATTTAAATAAAAAAGCAAAGATAAATAAAAATATAAACATAAATGAACCTAACTTGAAATCAAGATATGATCTTAAGTAGGAACAAAATGTTTAAAAAAAAAAGGCAAGAACATCTTAATGACATGAGACCAAGATATGAATAATCAAGATCCATATCGATCATCAAGGTATTCTTGAACATAAAAGAGAAAAGTAAAATCAAATAAAAAATAAGACAAAGAAACACATGACCAAGAAATAAAAAGAGAAAAAGAGAACAAATAAAAATAGAGGTGTGAAAGCACAACAAAACACCAAGAAAACACAATAAAACACCAAGAAAACTCAAATAAACACACATAATTAAAAACCAAGTTAGTGCAGTTTAAATACAAATGTTCATGCATGTGTGGTAGGGGCATTACTTTTTACCACATCATAACAAAGAACAATGACACGACAATTATTCCCTAATTAAAGAGGAACAATGAAAGAAGAAATGGGAAGAGAATAAAAGGAAGGGGCTGGCCGAGCTGACTCCAGATGTATAAGACAAGTGAACACTACCTACATAGTTTCATGGATGCATATTCCAACATGAACTTCAAGCCAAATGTAGTTCTCCCAGGAAATGGGATAGAAGAAAAAAATGATGATCAGACCAGCATGATTAATTTTATAGAAGAATATGGAAGACATGGACAAAAAAATGAGAATGGTTTGATAACAAGAAGCTGATGAGGTGAGAAAGAATGATCTTGTAAAATGACAAGTGCATGGGACAAGATGAAATGAACTGGTGTTTCTATGCTTGCAAAATGGTAAGATAGTTCAAACTTAACAATTTCTCACAAAATGGTGAGAGCATTCAAACTTAATAGTTACTCTCAAAATGGTGAGGATATTCAAACTTAGTAGTTGCTCACAAAATGGTGAGAGCATTCAAACTTAATAGTTTTTCATAAAATGATGAGAGTATGGGATGGTGGAATGAGAATGTATAAATGTATAAAAGTGTGAGACAATGTTTTTATTCTTTTGTGGATCATGTTCTGATGTTTTTGGTATTTTCAAAGTATTTTCCAAAGTTTTTGGTGTTTTTGGGATAAAATTTGCACAAGGTGGGACCATCTAGTCGAGGAGATGTGCATCCTGAGAGTAGATGTTCTAACAAGATAGCTAAGCTAGCTATAATAGCCCATGCTTGCAAATTAGCAAGAGTGAAGATATTGATAAAACAAGAAAGTAATAAAATACTTGTACTAAAAGGATGTAGCTGTTCACTTGTCAAAAGCTACACAAGATTATCTTGGTTAAACTACTTTGTAGAACCACTACTGAAGATGTTCATATGCTTATGAGACATAATCGAGATCATAATTGGTCAAGGGACAAAAAATTGTTCAAGTTTATAACATGTCCTAGACATAACAAAGAATATGCATCTATTGAAGAGAGGAATCTAGAATGGGATAAATAATGTGTTCAGAGTGCCAAGAGTTCAAAGCTTTTACCATTGAGATTCATGAAAAGTGGACCAAGGTAGTATAAAATGCATGTAAGGTAATATAAAAGGGTGGGATAAAATTATGACAACACAAGTTTCCCCCAAGTCAATGGTCTTATAGATAATGGTTCAAAGTTTTTCATGCATAAAACCTCTTAATGTGTACATTATTCATGGGATCTAAAATTTCTTTGCCATTAGGTTTAGCCAATTGATATGCTCTTGATCCATAGTTTGCCATGACAATGTATGGTCCTAACCAATTAAGCTAAAACTTGCCTATCTTTTTAGGTTCAACATTCATGTTCTTCTAGTTCTCTTTTAAAACTGATTCACCAATCTCAAATTCTTGATTCATTTATTGTAGATTCTCCACAATCTATTTTGATAAGCCCACAAGTTTTCTAGGGCAGCCAAATGCTTACCATCAAGAAGTTCTAGTTCTTGCATCCATGAGGCTCTATAGTCTTCATCATCTTCAATATGCTCCAATGATATTCTTAATGATGAGATATCAATTTTGACTGGGATGGTCGCTTCAGTACTAAAAACAAGGGAGTATGGAGTAGCTCTAGTTGGGGTGTGATGATTGGTTCTATAAGCCCAGAGGGTAGGAAAGAGTTACAAGTTCTAATTACGACCAACACCATTGGCAATCTTTTTTAAGATGGCTGAAATGGTTTTATTTGATGCCTCAACTTGTCCATTGCCTTATGGGTTAGATGGAGTGGATTTCTTGTGCTTGATCTTGAATTTTTTCACAAAGAGATTTCAAATCTTGGTTTACAAACGATCCACCATTATCGGATATAATATGGGCTGGGATGCCATATCGACAGATGATATGGTAATGCATGAATTTGGCTATTTGTTTCCCAATAACATAAGTGAGAGGAGTGGACTCAATCCATTTGGTAAAGTACTCAGTTGTAGTCAAAATGTGCTTATGGCCATCTAAATATGTTGGGTTAATTTTCCCAATGAGATCAAGACCCCATGTTGAGAACGACCATGGTGTTATAATCAGATGTAATGGTAAGGAAGGTGCATCTATCAAGTTTCCATGCTGCTGACAAGGAACACATTTATTTACATAATTACAAGCATTTGTCTCCATTTTGGGCCAATAATAGCCTATTTTGAGAAGTTTCTTTGCTAGGACTACACCATTGGTATGGGCCCACACATTCCTTCATGAACCTCCTTTAGTGCCAGCTTGGATTCTCCCAAAGATAAACAATGAAGAAGCATTACATCATAGCCTTTTTGATAAAGTGTGTTTCCAAGGAGGATATAACATGTTAGGTGATGAAGGAAAAGTTTTTGTTGTTTATTAGAAAGGTTGGCAGGAAAGACATGGCTATGGAAATAGTTTTAAAAATCTTGGTACCATGGTAGCTCAGGTGAGAGATTAGGATCACTAATGGTGCATATCCTCTCTGAATCTGATAAAATATGTGTTGATTAAAGAAGATTTTCAATCAATAATTGATACTTTTTATCACTATCATGCATTTGAATCATAGAACTAATTGTTGCCATAACATCGATAGACCTATTGTTGACTCGTAGAACTTGCTCAAACTATAGAGATTTAAAATGTCTTTTAAGGTTATTAAATATTTTCTTTTAAGGGGCAAGCTTATCATCTCTTGTTTGATATTGATTAATTGTCTAATTTATGATTAGCTATAAATCTCCATAGACCTTTAAGCTTTGAATATCCCATTGTATGTGTCATGTCCCTTTTTTTAGTGGACATCGTCAGAGTTGATGATTAGCCTATTATGCGACCTTCGTAGGCTGATAGGATGAATATAGGGTCTTGATGGAGCTTGGCTTGGCTTTGATTAGTAGAATTTCTATAGTTGGCTTTCATTCAGGCTCTTTTAGACATGTTTGCCTGAGCTCCTATTTTTTAGGAATATTTGACATGCAGTGGAGTACCCTTGTTTTAGTATGGTCATGTGTAGAATCACTCCCTAGTTCACCAGCTTCAAACGGTTTGTGGATCTGACATGTATTGAGGGAGATATTAATATTTGATTGATTTAATCAAATATTAATTATTTAGCATATTTTAATTAAGAAACCCTAATTATTAATTATGAAACCCTAATTAGGGCAAGTGCATCCTTTTTTGAGGATATAAGGGTTTATCATAGGAGGGAGGCAAATTATGAATTGATTATTGATTTTGATATTGAAGAATTTTTCTGTGAAGACTAAGCCAAGGGTTATAGGATTCCATTTGCATTGGAGAACATCCACTCTTCAGTGTGTGCGATTCAAAGGCTGTGAGATATCAATTGATTTATTGCCAATTTGAGAGATAGCTTCATATAGAAGTTATTACAGAGGTTTACAGGTTTGGGAGATAACTTCACACAAAAGTTATCACAGTAATTCAGGTATTTATTTCATAAGTTTTTATTTAATAAATTATACAAATAGAGATCTTCTATATTAGAGCCATATATCTTGAGATCAGGGGTCCAACAAATAGGGTGTGCTTTATTGGCAGTCGTATGAAGTCTGTACAGATCCTTACAGATTTGCACAAAGACCGACATCAGCAGGCAAAGATCCACAGAGACCGACATCGGCCAACCTATCACCAACGTCGATAGGTTAACGACCCCAGTTGATCGATGACGGTAGTATAACCGACGTCGGTGACTGTGTTTTTGACACAATAGGCCGAGACGTACCAGATTCAAGTTTTATTCCCAGTTTGCAGAATACTCACATTTTTAAGACCGTATTTGAATATTATTTTATATGCATGACAGAGGATATCTATTGTAATCATCTAGAGAAATAATAAGATTAGTGATTTGGCAGTTAAGAGATTTACTGTGGTTTATTTGTTTATTTGAATTTATTTTGCAAAATTGTATCTTTGTTTAGAGATTTTTGTCTTTATATGTTCCCTATTAGACAGGGGATATTACAGTGGTATCAGAGCTTTCATCTTGCTATATTCCCTATTAGACAGGGGATATTACAGTGGTATCAGAGCTTTCATCTTGCTATATTCCCTATTAGACAGGGGATATTACAGTGGTATCAGATCCAAATTCCTGCCATCTTGTTGGGTAGATCAGAGCCAAATTCCTGCCATCCTGTTGGGTAGACCAAAGCTAAATTCCTGCCATCCTGTTGGGTAGTTTGGGTAGTTTGGACATTGAACTGGTTAGTAAATCATGATTACTTCAAGTACTCAGAAATAGTGGGACAAAGATATGAAGAAGCTGAAACAAAGTTTGAACCAGCTGGTTGAAACCTAGAGGAGGATGAATGAAATCCTTTCAGACCCTACATTCGAAGCCAAATTAGTACGGCGTATGACATTTTTTTTAAAGGGACCACAACACCACCCTTGGATCGAGGGGATCTTAACAATCTACATAGGAAAAAGCTTTACTTATACTGCAAAGATCCATATGATCCCAATCACGATTATCATTTGAGGCCTAAGGGCAAGGTAAACCATGTAATATGGGCATATTGTGAGGATTTGAAATCAAAAGATTTCAAATAGCAGGATAGTTCTGAGGAGTCAGAGGTAGAGGTTTTAGAGCCTAAGGTAGAGGAAATGAAGGTGGCTCACCAGGATTCTGAGAGACATGTGGATGAGCTTAGTCACACGGATTTAGACTCTCAATTAGTTGTAGAGGACGAGGGAGCTAGAGATTGTGATGATGAGATAGTTTCAGCAGCAGCTTCTTCAGAGTTAGATGGGGATGAGTCTGATGTTGGCATTCAGAGTGTGGTGGTATACTCAGAGGTTAGTACATTAAGTGTTGTTGGTGAGTACGTTCCTATAGTTGTAGCTGAGGAACATGTTATTGGGGCTGACACACATGTTCAGGATTTGAGAGCACCTAGTCTTGATGAGTTTGGGATACCAGTGGAGTCGAGTCTCCAGATTGATTCTTCTCACACAGATGACAGTGTGGTACAGTTGGTTGTGCCACCTTTATAGAGGGATCAGTTGTGGTGTGCAGGGGAGTATGTTGATGCTTCCTCATATAATTTTTACTGCACTGAATCGTTCATGGAGTATTTGCTGGATAGTGCAGGTGTTCGTCTGGACTCACATAAAGTGACCAAAGGTGTTCTCATCTGAGGTACTAGTGCTATTAGCAGATTGGGTGGGGAGATTATAGGTATCCTATCTCCTATGCTATCTCACAAGGATTTTGAGGTGGGGTATCCTCATTATTTTTCTTTTGACCCAGAGAGAGAAGATTTGATTTCACATAGGTGTAGATCGGCTCTAGTTTCTTACCATCCATTATGGGGTGGATTGGCACCATCTTTTATAGATGGAATTGATAGTTGTAAGTTACACAGTGTGTATTATCGACACATCCAGGGTAGTTGTGATCTTGGAGTTTGGTTGAGTTGCATTCACCAGTATGATTGTGGATTCCTCTTGGTTGTATTTTAGAGGATATTGTAGGAGCTTGCGTTGATTGTCATCAGTATAGATCATGACTACATTTGGGATCCAAGTGGATTGATGGGTTTGTTGTTCCGAGATTGCTTGGGGACAAGCAATTTCAGGAGGGGTAGATTGTCATGTCCCTTTTTTTAGTGGACATCGTCAGAGTTGATGATTAGCCTATTATGCGACCTTCGTAGGCTAATAAGATGAATAGAGGGTCATGATGGAGCTTGGCTTAGCTTTGATTAGCAAAATTTCTATAGTTGGCTTTCATTCAGGCTCTTTCAGACATGTTTGCCTGAGATCCTATTATTTAGGAATATTTGACATGCAACAGAGCACCCTTGTTTTAGTATGGTCATGTGTAGAATCACTCCCTGGTTCACCAGCTTCGAACGGTTCATGGATCTGACATGTATTGAGGGAGATATTAATATTTGATTGATTTAATCAAATATTAATTATTTAGCATATTTTAATTGAGAAACCCTAATTCTTAATTATGAAACCCTAATTAGGGCAAGTGCATCCTTTTTGGAGGATATAAGGGTTTCTCATAGGAGGGAGGCAAATTATGAATTGATTATTGATTTTGATATTGAAGAATTCTTCTGTGAAGACTGAGCTAAGGGTTCCAAGATTCCATTTGCATTGGAGAATGTCCACTCTTCAGTGTGTGTGATTCAGGGGCTATGAGATATCAGCTGATTTATTGCCGATTTGAGAGATAGCTTCATATAGAAGTTATCACAGAGGTTTACAAGTTTGAGAGATAACTTCACACAGAAGTTATCATAGTAATTCAGGTATTTATTTCATAATTTTTTATTTAATAAATTATACAGATAGAGATCTTCTATATTAGAGCCATATATCTTGAGATCAGGGCTCCAACAAACAGGGTGTGCTTTATTGGCAGTCATACGAAGTCCATACAGATTCGCACAGAGACTGACATCGGTAGGTAGAGATCCACAGAGACCAACATTGGCTGACCTATCATCGATGTCAATAGGTTAATGACCCCAGTCGACCGACGATGGTAGTATAACCGACGTCAGTGATTGTGTTTTTGACACAGCAGGCCAAGACGTACCAAATTCAAGTTTTTTCCCCAGTTTGTGGAATACTCAAGTTTTTAATACCATGTTTGAATATTATTTTATATGCATGACAGAGGATATCTATTGTAATCATCTGGACAAATAATAATATTAGTGATTTGGTAGTTAAGAGATTTACTGTGGTTTATTTGTTTATTTGAATTTATTCTGCAAAATTGTATCTTTGTTTAGAGCTTTTTGTATTTATATATTCCCTATTTGAAGGGGATATTACAGTGGTATCAGAGCTTTCATCTTGCTATATTCCCTATTAGACTGGGGATATTACAGTGGTATTAGAGCTTTCATCTTGCTATATTCCCTATTAGACAGGGGATATTACAGTATGGCAAGACGGAGCCTTGCAACCAATGCCTCATATTTGGCCATATTGTTTTTACACTAAAATTATATATGGAAGGCTTTGGGGATAAAATTACCTTGTGGAATTATCAACAATATGCCATCTCCATCTCCTTGGGCTGTGAAGGATCCATCAAAATCGAGTGTCCACTATTTAGGCTCTTGTGATGCTTGTTCAATCATCATGATATAATCATCTGGAAGGTCAAAGTTGAGAGGTTGAGTGGCTTTAATAGAAGCTTTTGTAAGTTAGTTTATAAGAATCTACCCTTTGATTACCTTCTAGTTTTGGTATTCAATATCAAACTCATTGAGGATCATAACCCATTTAGCCATGCATCCTTGGAGAGCTGCTTTAGATAAGAGAAACTTGAGAGGATCTACCTTGGCGATAACAAAAGTTTTGTTATTTAGCATATAATGTCATAATTTTTGAGTGGTGAACACCATAGCTAAACATGCCATCTCAATAGGCATATAATTATGTTCATAGGCTACCAATGTGTGGCTTAAATAATTAACCATGTGTTCCTTACCATGATCATCATGTTGAGCCAAAAGTGCCCCTAGTGCATATTTCATGGATGATATGTAAAGAAGTAGTGGCTTTCCTTGTGTTGGAGGCGTAAGACCAGTGGATTGGCCAAGTATGTTTTAATCTTTGTAAATGCTATCTGACAATCTTTATCCCACTAAAATATCACCCCTTTCTTTAAGAGATGGGCAAATGGGTGGCACTTATCTACTAGTTGAGAAATGAACCTACGTATAGAATGGATTGTACCTTATAGACCCCAAAACTATTTAATATTGTTGGGTGGAGGCATTTCTATAATACTAGTAACCTTCATAGGGTTGAATTCAATCCCTTTTTGTGATATAATGAACCCTAGAAATTTTCTTGATGTGACTCCAAAGACACATTTCTTAAGATTCAAATAGACTTTATATACACGAAGCCTCTCAAATATTCTTCATAGAATGTCAGGGTGTCCAACTCTTGTTCTTAATTTTTCTAGTATATCATCAACATAATCCTCGACAATGTCATGCATTGTGTCATGGAAGGTGACAATCATTGCACACTGATATGTGGCTCTAGCATTCTTCAAACCGAATGGCATGACTTGGTAATAGAATGTTCCCCACAGAGTGGTGAATATGGTCTTATGTTGATCTTTAAGAGCTATCTTGATCTGATTATAACCAGAAAATCCATCCATTAAGGATAGCATCTCATACCCATTGGTTGAGTCGACAATCATGTCAATATTGGGTAGAGGAAAATCATCTTTGGGACATGCCTTATTGATATCACAAAAAATAGTACAAACACATATGCTTGGGGTCCTTTTACTTACTAGGACTATGTTAGAAATCCATTCAGAGTAGTCCAGTGGTCTGATAAAATTGGATCCTAACAAATTCTCCAACTTGGCCTTAACCAAAAGGGCAATGTGTGGATGCATTTTTCTTAAATTTTGCTTGACTAGTTTAGCATTAGGGTGAACAACTAGATGATGCACAACTAAATCTAGATCCAAGCTTGGTATGTCAGAATATGCCCATGAAAAGATGTCTATATAAGCCTTAAGAATGGATATAATATGCTCTCATTTTTCTTCAATAAGGGAAGCTCCAAGATAAACATTTTTGGGATCCTCATGGGTTCCCAAATTCACTTCTATTGTGCTCTCCATAAGGAGTGTGGATCCATCTTCTATAATTGTAGGCAATGTATGGTCATGATCATCTTCTTCTACGATATCTCCTTTTTGTTCCTCCCAAAGATCTGGATAATATGAAGAATCAAAATCTGCCTTCTTGGGTAAAGGCCAATTGGCAAAGACCTCTAGAAACTTAAGAGCAAGATGCTCAAATATTTGATGTTGTCTTGAAGAGATGCTTGTACTAGCTATGGAACTTAGGCTAGATGGACTTTCTACATCTTGAGGGGATGAGCAAACTTTTCCACTTGGGAGTGCCTAAAATAGGTTTTTACTCAAAGGCTTGTCTTTTTCTTTACTTTTTCCCTGATCAACAAGTGCCTCAAAGAGGTTTTCACTTGAAGATCTCAATGTTTATTATTTATTATGACCAAAAAAGTTTTCCTCCTCTTTAAATTAGGTAGAAGGATTCAATGAAAAATCAAAACCTTGTTCATGATCACCAATGGGCAAAGCATCTTGTAGGCCCATGTATTTTGGAATTGATTCTTCATTTTGAAACTCATCAAGGCATATGACTGAATTTTGTTGATCCCAATCTATGAGTTCATGATGGCAAAGGCATAGGTTATAGTGAGGGTTTGCTTCATGATAAGAAGCACCAATGGTAAAGATATAATTTCCTAATTTAGGAAGGGAAGCACCACTAGGATGGGTTTTTTCTTTAGGATGGGAAGCTCTAATAGGTGTTATAGTCAATATGGCATTTGAATCAAACAAATTTGAATCAACAAGCTCATTAAAAAGGATATAATAGGATGTTACATCACTACTAGGAGTCTCATGACCAGTCACTTTGGAAGAATCACTACAAAATGTTATGTGGTTATCCTTTGGTGGTTTAAATCTGAGACCATGATTCCTATTGACAACTCCAACTGATAAGGGCTCTATAATTCCTTGTGCCTAGGGGCCAAGGCCTTTCTTGGTATATTCAAGATGATCCATTATCTTGTTAAGGATAGGATACTTTGGATTCTAAAAACAATCCACAAGGCCCTCAAAATATAACCAATCTCCCTCAGTAAAAGCCTCTCAATCTTTCTTTGGTGTAATTGTGGGCACAAAAACCATAGGAGGTTTTGGTTGCTTCATCTTTGGTTACCAAATCTGATCAGGTTTGTTAGGAGTCTGGAAAGTTTTAGGCTTACCAAATGTTTTTGGTAATTTTGCAATATGGAGGACATCCTTTAAATGATATGTAAAAATGCTTGTGTCTTTAATAACCACCTACTTGGCCTGAGCTGTAGGAAATGGATTAGTTGAAGTGGAGGCTAGATCACCAAGGTCTATATAATTAGATAGAGATGGATGAAAAATGATGGCTTTGTTCTTCTTTGCAATGAATTTAAAACCTGGGCAATAGTTATAATTTTAGAACTCTGCTTTAAGATGTTTGCAATATTGGTATGGCTATTGATAAGTGGGAATGGTAACCTCGATCCCATCATGGGGAAACTTAAGACATTAATAAAGAGTAGATGGAATTGCTTGTACTTCATGGATCTAAGGATAACCAAGAAGTATGTTATAAGGAAGCTCAACATCTATAATATGGAATAATGTGTGATGAGAAATAACCCCAACTATGACTAGAAACCAAATTATACCAGATGACTCTCTCTCAACATTGTCATAAGTCTTGATTATAATAGTCTCTAGTTGAATGTCTTTATCCATGTAACCCAATCATCACACCAATTTATGAGATATGATGTTCAACCCTAAACCATTATCTATAAAAACCCACTTGTTCTTGTGATCCATAATGATTATTTCAATGTATAGTGGGTTATTATGGTTTGGGCCAAGGGTGGGCATGTCCTTTTGATCAAATGTGATTAACCAAAATAAAGACAAATGACCAATTAGGTTCTAGAACTGATCAAGGATTATATCATTAGGCACAATATACTCTTGTAAAAGTTTGTTGAAGATGGTTCTACGGACATCAGACGTCTACAAGAGTTCTTATATAGAAATTTGCATAGGGATTTTATCTAATTAGTCCATTATATTATAAGGCCTTTAAATTATGGATTGAACTAGTTTAGTATTTGTTGGGATAGTATTAAACTTTGGAACCATTAGCATAATGTTCTCATTGGGTTTATGGAAAGAAGTGGGCAAAGGGCCTTAGATGGTAACTCATGGGAATCTAGTTGTAACTGCACAAACTAGAGGTGGAAAGGAGTCATTATAATTAGAAGGACAAGGCAAAGGGCCTCTGATGGTGATTCATGGGTGATTAATGGTCTAACTATAATTTTGGGTCAGTGAGGAACCTCATGAAAAAAGGTACTATTGTTTAGGATTAGTAACCCGTGCAAATGGAGTAGCAACATGATGATGCAAACTCAACATGGTATTACTAGGGGGAGAGGATGATGACCCTATAATGATGGGTTTCATTTTATGAGGAACATGATATTGGCCATGTGGCATCACAATAATAGTGGAAATGTGGGTTATAAAAATGTGTCCCAAAGTGTTATTGTAGTTATAAGGCACATTTTTATAAGCCACATTATTAGTTTGGGGATCATGATCTTGATTATTCTCATTACAATTTTGAACTTTTTGTTAGTTTTGATTCTACCTCTATCCTTAATTGTGACCATTTTGATTGTTTCTTGGTGGCGGTGGATCACGTCGAGGAAAGGGGTCTTTATAGATTCCCATATCCTAATTTGTGTCTTGATTAGGGGCCAACTTAATTTCTAGTTCACCATTTTCAATAAAGTCCTCAATAATATGTCACAATTGAATGCAACAATATATACCATGACCAATAACATGATTAAAGTTACACCATTCATTCTCTTTGTACTAGTCTAGTTTTGGTTGGTCTTGAGGAAATGGCCTTAATACTAGCCATATATGTAAGTTAGTTGTAATGAGATTTTTTAATACTGCTTTAACTGATTCTCCTAACTTGATAAAGACTTTAAAATTTCTATGAAACATCCTTCGTGGAGGTTGTCTTTGCAAAGTAGGTAGCATATTTGAGGGAGTTAATTATACATTTGGAGGAGGCATAGTCTGTACCATTTTTACATGTCTTGTTTCTATCACCTCATTTCTGACCATTTTCTTATTTTTGTGAAATCCCTTAGACTTATCCTACATAAATATTTGAGGATTTAGTGATTTAGTTTGATTTGACACTCATCCTTGTGCAAAGATCTTAATAAGGCCCTAGAAATAAGGGCCTTCTCAATCTGCACTCCTTTGTCAATAATTTATTCAAATGAGTTAGCATAAGCTAACCATAGATTATGCACAAATTTGGGATGAAAATTCTATGCAAAGATATCAACCAACTATTTGTCTTGTGAATTGTGTTGAAAGTGGCTTGCCAATGCTCTCCACCTTTATAGATATGTAACAAAAAATTCACCATCAGGCTGTTTAGCTTTACATAAGTCAACAATGGTCAATTCATGTTCTATGTTGCATGAGAAATGGTTAACAAACTTTTTTTATAAGTCATTCCAATCCACAACTGATCCCTTGGGTAGTTTAAGTAACTAATCTAGATCTTGCCCCATTAAACTTCATAGAAATAGTCATAGTAAGTACTCATTATTATAAGCAACCTCTTGAAACAAGATGAATAATTATTGTATGTGTTCACATGGATCTCCTTTCCATTTGTATTTTTCAAATTTGGGTGCCTCAAAGTGAGGTGGAAAGGGGTTTTGGAGAATGGATAAGTCAAATGGATATGGGCATATCTCATCAAATTTGTACTTTTTGACTCTATTTTTCATCTCCAATCTTTAGATAATTTCCTTCATAGAATTACATTCTTGCATGTTTGGTGCATTTGTGGATTGGATAATATGTTGTTGGGGTGGAATATGCCCCTAGTTTTTTAATTATTGGGGTGGAATTTACCCCTGGTTTTGTTGCTGTTGGGGTGGAATGTGCCCCTAGTTTTGTTGTTGTTGGGGTGGAATGTGCCCCTAATTTTGTATGGATATATAGGGAGCATATACCTTTTGATCCATGATTTGGTTCTGATTTTCTACTTGAGTTGAGAACATAGGCCATTGATTCTTGGATTGTAAAACATTCTCAGAATTTAGCTATTTTGCACTTTGTTGATTTTGAAAATTTCTATGTTTATTTACCAATCTTTGATTTGTTTGAGGGATTTCCTTAATTCAAATTGAATGTTTAGGTTTTTAAGTTTTTAAATTAATAAGAGGTTCTTGATGATTGAATAATGTATGTTCTATGTCAAATGGAACATCTTGTAAGGTCTCTTGTGACTTTAACTACTCATTTAGATTACCTTAATCAACTATGGTATTGTTCTCATCCAATATTTATTGTGTACTATCCACCATATCCTCATGTTATTTTGAATCATTATTGTGAATTGAATTGGAAACTTGGGAGTTAGTTAAGTTTGTGACAAGTTGATCTACATATCATTGATTTATTATCTTGATCTTAGTTAGAAGATCTGGATTTATGGGTTTTGACTCTGTTTGTATTTCCTTTCCTTTGTTAGAAGAAAAGGTATGTCTATTTGTGCAAAAACTTGCTCTTGCCATCATTGTTCTCCTTCTCTAACTAAGGTATGCAATTATTCTATAGGAAAGTCAGAAGGTAGTCTAGCACCTGATTCTATCAATCTAAGAAGGGCTTCATCTTGATCTTCTTGGGGTTGATATTCATTATAATCATCTTCAAATCTTACTATTGTAGGGATATCATAAAAAATAATGAGGTTATATTGAACATCATAAAATTGCTCATCCTCATAACTAAGTCCATATGAGGCCCCACTACGAGTGAACCTTTGAATCATGTCTAAAAAGAGTCATTATATGTGTTTGACTAACTTTGTACCAATGTTCAATAACCAATCAAAGTATGATTTGGATCTCTTTTAAACAAATAACCAAGGTACCAATGAGACTATAAGGGAGGGTGGTTTGAAACCATTCACAATTTAGAATATTTGGTTCATGAAATTACTCAACCTTTGGTAAAGTTGAAATTGTATAGATCGGAAGAGAGTAAGGTAACTTAAAGACCCAAGGTGAAAACTAGTACACCAAAGCCTAGATATTTTTGATATACCCACACTACAAAAGTTAGTTTCAACTTTGATGAATTGACCCTAGAATTTTAGAGGAAATCTCTCTAAATTATGAAGAAGACAAAATGAACTAACTCAAGATCTAAAAACATACGCAAATCAATAAGTATAAAGCTAGGACCAAATATGTAGCACAACATTGCCACATGATTCTAGTAGGATAAAATATGTTCTAAGACCCAAAACGTGAGTGATACACAAGATAACTTGAGTCCACCAAGATGATAATGTGATTTTGAGTCTTAATAAATGACCTTTAGTCCAAATAGAAAATTGAACCCAAGTTAAAACAAGCTTAGTGCAAAAATGGTGAACCCACTTTGATGCACCAACTCGTAAAACTCAAAAAGGTTCAATTTCAAATGTGGATTATGTTGGGAGATAAACCGGAAGCACACAATTTGATTACTAAACCAAGCAACTTAATATGTGGAAATTAACCAGATTCACCAAGTAACTAGAATTCAGAATAACACAAGATATGAGAGACAATACACAACTTGTATTAACACTTTATACAGAAAAGAATACAATAAAGAAGATGCCACTTCTTCTCCACCACCTTACAGAGGTTTCCCACACCTCAAGTGAATAGTAAATCTTCTCCCCAAAGCTCTCCCTCTCACAGGTCCCAACACCCAACTCAAATACAGAGTTGGTGTTCACCTCCCGTGCTCCACGCACTCCACAAGCACTCCACGTGCTCCACAAGTACTCAAGGTACTTCAAGTAGATCTCCCATGAATCTGTAACAACCTGTAATTCAACAGACCATACTTATGGAAGGAACTCCCTTGCCTTCCTGTCGCTCTGTCCGAGTACACACCTGTACTCCAAGTAGATCCTGCCTGATACTGCTCCCTATTGTGTTGCTGTCTATATGACCTTACACACCTACAAATCAAACAATGGTTCTGCTCACCTGTGAACCTCGACCTTGCACACACATACACCTGCAGATCAACGATCTTACTTACCATGTAGATCTCCTATATAGGCCATGCAACTGTGACCAAGATCTTACACTCCTGAAGAATCCAGCTGACTCTCCAATCCAGCACCAACACACTTGGTACTGAGGCACTAGGAAGAACGCACCATTGCTCTACCTCAGACACAGAAGGAGCTTATAATTATGCTCTCTTACTCCCTAGCACACTATTCCAATACAACCATGAGTCTATTATATAGATCTCAACCAAACAATAATTAGGCATCTAATTACAATAATTAGATCCGCAGCTATGAGTCTAAAATTAGCACTCATCATGCAAACACTTGGTTCGTTAGCTAACTGCCCGTAATTAGCTCGCAGTCGAACCACACAGGTGACCGACGTCGGTCCCTGTCTGCCTGGAGGTGACCGACGTCGGCCGATATATGACCGACATCGGTTGCTTCTCTATGCTCTCCCGCCGACGTCGGCTGATCAGATCGACCCCAACTTCTCTGCAACTCAGCAACCTTCAGCAACCTCCTCTCCTATTTGCATCAGTGAAGCTTTTAGCTCCACAATCCTAACAATCTCCCACTTGGAGATAAACAGCTTCACTGTACCTATACCTGTACTCCGTCTAATCTGTTTCCTGATTTGTATCCCTCTTCAAGCTCCCACCTGAAGACAACCCACCACACATCCCGTGGTGTACCACCTGTCATCCGAGTACCCTTCCACATCCAAACCTACAACACCTGTAGTGAAGTCCTAACCCTGCATAGCAACATCTACTACCGGTCCCTCTCAAAAAACCTGAGAACCCACTTCCCCGAATTGGCTCCTAACTCTCTGACAGCTCCCACTGCATGGGAATACTCATGTCTATACCAGACCTCATGTGATTTCAGACACTGTACCTGTCCAGCCCTTAGTGTGCTCTGGCTCTGCATCCTGAACCTTGCCAACACCTGATTCACATCAGCTCCCACTCGAGACAAAATCAACCAGTGATCTCCATGTCTCCCATGTCGAAGAATTCTGCTGCTCCAAACTCCCCCTGACATGCCACTGAACTAATCTTACCCTTAGCTCAGCAAAACCCTGTATGTACACCCATGCTAGCTAGCATACTATCCACATACAGCCACAGAATGATGTCATGACTCATCATCCCCCTGGTAAGGCAAACCACAGTAGTTACCCTGACACTGACTGAAGCCATGCTTCGTCCTCCACCTGTCAAAACCTGTACCACTGTCCTGCAGCTCCTCAAGACCATATCCCTGATCTTCCATCTCACGTATCCATTCTCTCTATTCTTCTACTAAGGTATCCATTCATCTCTGTGCTTTCATACCTGCTGGCAACCCTACCAAAACACACCTGTCTGGTTCTCCTCTAAGGAATCACATCCTCATCCATGCCAAGCTCACACCTGTTTCCTGGATCCTTCCTGCTCTACAATCAGCAACATGTATAAAGAAGAGGAACAATGAATTTGAGGGCCTACTTACGCCTTTAGTCCTCTGTATGGGTGTTTGAGACTCCTTGACAACGTGCTGTCCACCCAAAATCTGTTACAGTGACCGACCTCGGTCACCCCACAGTCTGCATCCAACCGACATCGGTTCCATGCGTCTGTCCCTGACTACCGACCCTGCGGTGTCCCTGCTACCGACGTCGGTCCTCTGACCGACATCGGTCTTACATACTGTCGACATCAGTCCTATGATTGACGTCGGTCTTACCCTGCCTGACATCACCAGCTTCAGTCTGCACATGACCGACATCGGCACCTGTCTGTTCAACGCCGGTTCCTTCTGACCGACACTAGTACCTGTGTTCACCTGTGAGTGATGACTTTTTACCTGCGAGATTCTTTGAATCAAAACCCATGTCCAAACTGCCCTGCTCAGAAGTATCCAGCACCATCCACTGGGTTCTATCTACCATCTCCTCCATAAACACCAAGGCTTTCCAATTCTTAAGCCTGTCAAATATATCTGTCTTCCACTTAAGAACATGCATCTCCTTCCTACTCATGTGACCAAGCCTACGAAGCCACGTCTCTGCAACAAAAGAAGAATCAGTAATATAAACAAGTAGATAAAGGATACCTATTTTCTTACCACCAGCTAATTCAAGTGCATCCGCTGTGAGAGTTCTTGTGCATCTCTCATAACCCAATCTTTCTGAAGAAATTAGCCATATCTCAAAACCTGGGACCTACATGACCTTCATCAACACCTGTGTGTTGGCCACCTGCAATTTCAGCTTCACTTCCCCTTTGCCAATTCTTTGGCAAGGCTTACCAGCTCCTCTACCTAGGGCTGCATGGAAAGAGGCAACCGAATCTTTTATCCAAGATTCAACTTTATCCAAGAAACCTCCAAGAACATCCTGTGCAATAACACCTGCAACATCTGCTTCTTCAGTTTCTTCATGCTGATCTGCTACCAACCAACAATAATCTTTTACCTGCTCTTTCTTTCCATAGGACCGTGAGTGACCATCTGTGCTTTTCAACTCCTCCATTCTTAGCTTACTTTCATCTGCCATTGCTCTACTCCCACTCAATCAGAAATCCCTGAGAGTGCCCTGTAACCAAACACAAAACTTGCTTCCTGCAACCTTAGCTCTGATACCACTTGTTGGTGGTATCAAGCTATGAGCCAACAACCTTGCTCTGATACCACTTGTTGGGAGATAAACTGGAAGCACACAATTTGATTACTAAACCAAGCAACTTAATATGCAGAAATTAACCAGATTCACCAAGTAACTAGAATTCAGAATAACACAAGATATGAGAGACAATACACAACTTGTATTAACACTTTATACAGAAAAGAATACAATAAAGAAGATGCCACTTCTTCTCCACCACCTTACAGAGGTTTCCCACACCTCAAGTGAACAGTAAATCTTCTCCCCAAAGCTCTCCCTCTCACAGGTCCCAACACCCAACTCAAATACAGAGTTGGTGTTCACCTCCCGTGCTCCACGCACACCACAAGTGCTCCACGCACTCCACAAGCACTCCATGTGCTCCACAAGTACTCAAGGTACTTCAAGTAGATCTCCCATGAATCTGCAACAACCTGCAATTCAACAAACCATACTTATGGAAGGAACTCCCTTGCCTTCCTGTCACTCTGTCCGAGTACACACCTGTACTCCAAGTAGATCCTGCCTGATACTGCTCCCTGTTGTGTTGCTGTCTATATGACCTTGCACACCTACAAATCAAACAACGGTTCTGCTCACCTGTGAACCTCGACCTTGCACACACATACACCTGCAGATCAATGATCTTACTTACCATGTAGATCTCCTATATAGGCCATGCAACTGTGACCAAGATCCTACACTCCTGAAGAATCCAGCTGACTCTCCAATCCAGCACCAACACACCTGGTACTGAGGCACTAGGAGGAACGCACCATTGCTCTACCTCAGACACAGAAGGAGCTTATAATTATGCTCTCTTACTCCCTAGCACACTATTCCAATACAACCATGAGTCTATTATATAGATCTCAACCAAACAATAATTAGACATCTAATTACAATAATTAGATCCGCAGCTATGAGTCTAAAATTAGCACTCATCATGCAAACACTTGGTTCGTTAGCTAACTACCCGTAATTAGCTCGCAGTCGAACCACACAGGTGACCGACGTCGGTCCCTGTCTGCCTGGAGGTGACCGACGTCGGCCGATATATGACCGACGTCGGTTGCTTCTCTATGCTCTCCCGCCGACGTCGGCTGATCAGACTGACCCCAACTTCTCTGCAACTCAGCAACCTTCAGCAACCTCCTCTCCTATTTGCATCAATGAAGCTTTTAGCTCCACAATCCTAACAGATTATAAATGAAAGATTTAAACAAATTGGGTAAAAGTTCTAGACTCAATTGGGTAGCATGACTATGCCAAAGTGGATGTCATGACACAAATATTTTGATAACAATTTGAACAAGGAAAAGATGAATTTTCCATTTGGACAACGTAACGCCTCCCTTGCTCAAGAAAATTAATGACAATGTGTTTTGGTTAAGTTCATTGAGTTAACAAGTAGTTTATACACAAATCAAAACCAAGTAAGTTAAAGACAAAAAACAAATGTCTTAAGTCTAAACTAATAAGGTATGGTAATGTGGGGTCTACTAAACTATCAAGTTTTGAAAATTTCTAGGGGAATCAATTGCATAATGAATTTCATGCCAAACAATGCAAAATAAAAGCATGGATTTTGGGTCTGTATCACTTGGCTTATTGCAAAAAGTTCTAGTTATTTTTGAAACCACTACATCCTGCTATTCACTCAGTGTAGTGTGATGTCTAAAGTGCCACTACGTCCCATGTGAAACTTTAAAAGAGCCAAATGAAGTCAATGCTGGGAGATGAAACCACAGGTCAAAGCTTCCCTAAAGAACTTGTGGTAGGTGATGAAGTCCCCATCGCAATCCAAGATGCATAAAAATAAAGAAAACATGAAAATAGAAAGACTTTAGGGTCATTTTCAAGATCACCCGAACTTTAATGAGTTTTTGGGGAGTGCTTTAGGAGACATTCTTTCTAAGCCTTAGACTAGGCTAATTTCAATAAGAATGGCACCTTTGATTCCAAGGGTTCCCTATAGGGGACAAATGAAAGAGCATACATGCAACATACCTCTTTTTTCCAAACAAAATCTCATTAAACAAATGTTTCAAGTAAAAATTGACAAGTGTGTTCAATTTTAAACCCAAATGAAATGTTTGGTGGTGTTCATTTGACCCCTTGGTTTTAATTGTAAAATTTGAAAAAATTCACCAAAAACACCTAAATTCTTTGTTAAACACCAAAACAAAGTTCCTAATCAATTTTTTTAAGAATGTAAAGGTGATTTAAACATGTTTTAAGAAAATTGTAAACTTGATCCTATAACAAAATTATTAGTATGTCCTTTAGCTTTGAAGCCCTTTTGAATTTGAAATAAGAAACTTTGGAAAAGTAGGTCTCTGGTCTATGTTTTTGGAAAAAACATAGTTACTGACGTCAATCAATACCATTGACATCGACTACAAGCAACCAAGATCTAACTGATGTCGATTCTACTAACTAGTGTTAGCTAAGTCAATAACTGATGGCGATATTTTTACCAACGTTGATTAATGTGTAAAAATCATGGTAACCAAAAATGGCAAAATAAAGTTAGAAAATCAATTTTCAAGAGCTTTAAGATATCAAATAAATTTTTTAAAGTTAAAAAAGGATCTTCTTTAGGTGTAGGATGTGTCTGGTCCCATTGGGCATGCCAAGATGTAGAGAGGATTACAAAGCAAGTTAGTTAAGCATTAGTCCATAAACCATGAAACATGCATAAAGAACTAAATAACCAAGCCTATCTATTCCTATGGGAATTAAAAAGGATAACAAGAAATAAATGAAAAAAAGCAACACCATATTACCTTCCCAAATGGATTCACCATACCCATGTGGCTCAAAAACATGTTCTCCCTTAATCAGGCATCCTTGTCTTTGTCAAAAATGGTGGTAAGCTCCTCCAATGCCTCAAGAACACTCCATAAAACCTAGGCTCTTAATTGTAAACCACTAAACTAGCCTATCAATGAAGCTTTATTGAATAATTTAGCTATATAAATTTGAAATGTTTAAGCTTTGAATATATTTGAGCATAATAAATTTTCACCAAAATAGCTTAGAAATAATGTTCATGGCCTCTCTATTTATAGATTTTTGAGATTGGTCAGGATCAACCTAAACCATCCATCTCAAGATTGAGATGTGTGGTTGAGGATAATCCTAATATTTGGAATTAAATCCATAAATATCCTCAAGATAAATAATCTTTAAAGAGGCATGGGTGACCCATAATCCTGATATTTTATGCACTTATGGCTTGATGGATGCCACTCTATAGATGATGTTACTAGGTGATGCAGATAATAAGAATCAATTTTCAAAAATAAATATTCAACAACTCTCATGGAAAATCCACTTAAGCTCTTGATTTGGATTAATTAGCCTTAAACAAGGTTAATCAACATTTGTGCAATTATTTGAAAATTGGCCCTCAATTAATCAAAATGTTTAGAAAGTCATATAACTGGGTCATAATTTGACTCAAAAAAAATTATAAGGTGACTCTAGATGCATTGGAACTGTATTCCCATTTAGGATGTTGCCAACAACAAATAAGAAAGGTATATGATGTGTACTAATGAATTAGAAGAAAAAAGTGATCGAGAGCACTATATGGTGAAATGGTCATTTTTATTAAAATGATCTGATCAAAGTTAGTTGGCCAATAAAATACATTACCCTATATAGGGATACTTTGACCTAAACTGGCACTTGTAAGTGACAAGTTTGAACCATTTAGGGCATTTTATGGATTTTGACCTAAAATGTGAATTTGAGTTCAATTCAAGTAAGATTGATAATTTCAACATAAATAATGTTAAGAATTGGATGTCTACAAGTTATAGATGGATTGATCTCTTGATGCTCTCCTCTTCTTATAGGGAAGGGCTAGAGACTCAAGTGAAAGTTTAAGAGGTGCTTCTAATTATAAATTTCTGATGCAAGGTCTTGTGAGAAGATTTACACAACTTATATTTAGAAAAGGTAAGTGGTTGTTTTCTAGTGTTTACATGTAAAATTCCAAATGGTAGGGCCTGAACATTGATGGTTATCCTAACCATCAATAGTTATCTTGACCATTGATGGTTAGGTGATTGTCAATGGTTATCCTAACCATCGATGGTCAAGGCCATCGATCAAAATTAGTCAAAAAGAGCATTTTAAAGTCTGACTAGTTAATTAGTTAAACCAAAATGGGTTTTGGTTTGTTTAAAGGGTGTAAGGATTTGTTATAGGGTTCTATAGTCAATACCCAAATGTGCAAGATTCTGGTGTCTACATTTGACCCTTTTTGTTATGTGGCTTGAATTGATAATCTACAAAACAAAAATGAAATATGGGTGAAGTCAAGGCTGCCCCAAGTTTAGGAGGAGGTGTTCCCCCTCAAATTGGGAAGTGATGAGGTAAAAAAAATTAGATTAGGGTTTGATAAATGGGTAGGTGGGGTGATAAGGTTGGTCATTTGTAACATGGAGTCATCGTATAAAATGTGATCAAGTATGAGAGTCAAAATTGGATAAAGATGAAAGTTGCCAATGATTAAAAAAGTGAAGAAGATAAGTGACTAATGTAACACACAATTGTTATAGGCATGGTAGTGGGATACACTTGTTAGTCTCCAAAATAGGTCTAGTGTGTCTATGAATATCCAAGGTAGGAAGTTGTCTTGTGAAAAACACTAATAGGTTAAGTGTTGTGGGTATCCAAGGTAGGAAGTGTTCCTGAGAAGACACAAATACTCAGATCTATGCATGAGGTGGTGTAAGATGTGTCCAGGGAATATGGAAAAGTTGTCTAGTGTGGTCAAAATAAAAAAGCATAGGTAGTGCAAATTATACAAAAATATTGAAGAAAAAATTATCAATGTCAAGGTGGATGTGGGCAAAGGGGAGTGTGTCAGTGGGTATGGCCAAGCTAACTCTATATGCACTAGGCAAGTAAATGATACATACATAGATGAGGGGATACAAGACCCCACCTCATATGCAGGCTAAATGTAGTTCTAGTTAGAAAGGTGGTATATTTTCTAAGAAAAATGGGTAAGGTAGGTGTTAACAATAAGTAGGCAAGGAATGGGATGTCAAAAAATGTCCTATGCTAGGGTAATTTTAAAGTGGTGATCTGACTATCAACATTTATTTTTGATCATCGATGGTTACCCTAACCATCAATGATCAGGGAAAAATCCAAAATATATAAAAAGTGAAACTAAAAAGTCATTTTTACTTTTGACATTTGACCTCTGAAAGATACACGCAAGTGATTTTCTACTATTGTATTTTGTACCAAGGCTTGACTGAGTTGATTTTAAGGTGGGTAAATATGATTGGTTGAATCAATGCTTGAGATGATTTAGTGTGTGTTGATCGAGATGAATGGTGGATAAGGGCATGGCCAAGTGGAGGGATGCGGGCTTCATCTACAACATAAGTCACAAAATGAGGTAGGAATCATGTGTTATTTCTTAGTATGGTAGATAAAAGTATTCATGTATTGTGAAAATGGTAATTGATAAGAATATTTGGTGAAATTTTAGGTTTAAAATATTAGGGTTTGACCTAGGAATGCCCTAGTTGGAAAATTAAGTGAAATGTTGAGAATCTGGGAACTAGGGAGAGAAAAATGGTAGGTAGGATGTAGGAAGGTAGTGTAGATCCAATGTAGTTGTGAAGATTTGATGTAGGTATGGATTTGGGAATGGGTAGGGCACAAAAGGTCATGGATTGATGGTACATAGTGACTATCAATGGTTGAGGGTTCAAGTCAAAAGGTGCCTAGGGGACCATCGGTAATTGGGAGAACTATCGATGGTTGGCCCCTAGTGATAAATAGAAAAGTATTTAGCCGGGTCAAAAAGTTGTTACATGTTTTGTTTTGTTTTTTTTAAGGGGAAAAGGTAGAAATAGGGGTGAATATAAGATTAAGAGATAACATAGGGTGTTTGTACCTTGAGGATGCTTAGAATTTGTAAGATAGGATATGGTAGAATATAAAATAGGATTATAGCTCAGGTGAATTCTTACTGATTGGTAGAGTTAATTCTATTTATAAATATACTAAGATGATATAATTAATAGATAGTGGATATAGGAATATGTGTTTAACATGTTCAACAAAATTCAAGCTAGATAACCGATTCACTTGAGGGATCATATTCTCATACTCTTCATGTAGGTATGAGATATGATGAGCTATGAGGAGTGGAGACATATGGAGGTTGTAGGATTAGGTTTAGTATAGAATTATTAGCATGTGGTCTAAGATCTTGGGATGTTGGTGGCACTGATCAAGAGATGGGACCCAATGACCAACATGTTTTGGTTGTTGATAGGTGAGGTCATAATACTGCTAGAGGATGTTGTGAGGATCACTCAGATACCCATCCATGGGGATCTGATATACCATATAGAGAGTGAGGAATGAGACTGATATATGGATTGGATTTATGGTGATGATTAGAGATAGGTAGAGTTTCATGCAAGTGGTTTTAGATATAGTCCTATGTATCAACTTGCTCATGATGATAGGTGCCTGGTTACGATGATGATGATGATGATGATGATGATAATGATGGCTTTGATGAGATTTGTGCTGTTAGAATCAATTGGTGGGTGGTTTCCATATATGTTGCTCAATATGATGGTTGAGATGCTCCTAAGGAGGAATTTGTTTGGCTAGGCATAGGTGTTATTGGTATAGGTATATAGGGAGTTATGGGATTTCAAGGCATACCAACACTACAAGATTAGTGTCAGCTTGGTGTTATATTGCTAGGTGTATGAGCATATTAGGGTATTGAGACCCCTAGGTGTACCTGATGAAATTTATACATCAACAGATTATGTGGCTAGTTTTATGTAATGGAAGAGGTCATCCACCTATATAGGGCTATGAGGCAAGGTGATTGATATGGATTGGTTCTGAGATGATCTCAAGGGTTTGGTGCCTGGGGATGTGATATGGTGATCATATATTAGATGGCCATAGGGGGTAGGGCTAAGGTATCATATGATAGGATTACAAAGCTAGCACTAGATATATGGCTGATGGGAGATGGAGATAGAGAGGATCCATTTTGATTGTATATGGAGACAAATTAGACTTGTATAGGGGATTTATACTGACATGGTGCAATATTAGAGGGAGAAGGGAGAGTTCTTACTACATGAGCCATAGCCTATAGACATAATTAAGATTTTTGAGGAGTTACCAGCAAGGGCCCACATTGATGATGTGGGGATTGCTGATAGGTACACTACTTGGTATTAGGGTTGGTATGCCATAGTGGATTTTGTTTGGGGAGATGGGGGGTAGTAGGCCATGGATGTGGATCCAACATAGGGTAGGCATAGACATAGAGGGTGGCCCTCAAGTGATGGCTATTTTAGCAACAACCCAGGCATAGGTTACCTTACTATAGGAATAGGTGGTGGCATTACAAGGCCAAGTGGCCACCTTGTAGGGATAAATTATTGATTTTTAGGGGTAGGTGAGCATTGTGATAAGAGAGAGGGATCAAACGTGAGTGTAGGTGAATACTTTATGAGCATAGGTAGTGACACTACAAGGTTAGATTGGTGCTCTTCAAGGGTATATTTGCATAGGAGGAGTATGTGTTGTTGTAGGAGGGTTGATAGATATAGTACCATAGGCATGATACTTGGCCACAATCTATGAGTTATGCTATTATAAGGTGATGGTCCTGGAGTAGTTACCCCATGGTATGAGATTTGTAGAGTATAGGGCTAGCTTGGGTGGTGGAGTAATAACAACTACTCTTGATTAGTGGACATCCATGGTTGGTTATAAAGGGGTCCCAAGGGAATTGCTAGTAGGTACAGGTCCTAATGGTACCAGTGGTAGTAGTCAAAGTGCCCCAGGGGCTTGATAATTATGAGATATGATATTTAGATATGATTTTGATTCTAACCTACATGATGATGTAGCAAGATGTATATTGTTTTGAGAGAGAAAGATATTTTCTTATGTATATATTGAACATTTGGATTCTACTTCATATATATATATATATATATATATATATATATATATATATATATATATATATAATGATGATGCTTATTTGATTGTCATGCTTGTGAGATTGATCTAGCTAAGCATGTGTTGAGATAACGATAGTTTGTTTAAATGATATGTGACGATGGTGTGTTTCTATAGTGATGGACATATAGGGGTAGATTTTAATTATTTCATTGATGCATGAATGCTTTGATGTTAACATGGTATATGGATGTTTAGTTGCATGTGGTGTGAATGATATGAATATGATAAGATTGATGGATTTTATGATATTTGGATAGATGTAGATGGGAAAGAATCATAATGGGTTGTGATTTTGATTTTGTTTAATGGATATGGATATGAAAAATGCTTTATATTTGATTGGTATATATGTAGGATGATAAAAAACTAGATGGATGTTTTTGATTTGATGTGATATGATTCTCTCTATTGGTACTTTTGACAAAGATAGTTGATATGGAGACTCATAGTTTGTCATGCTTGATGTTGATTTTGCTTTTCAATCAAAAAAGACTGATATAAAACTCAAAGGTCAGATTGGGCTTAGTAAAAATGAGCCTATAATACACTTTTCATTAGCATGTTTTAGTTGTAGAAAGTAGGTATCTTGATCACCATGTATCAAGTGAGCTCATAGTCTCGTGCATATATGATCGATGAGGGTAGAATGGATGATACTAAAACTCATAAGCAAGAATAGTATGTCTATCTTATAGATATCCTAAGAAGCTAGGTAAATAAGTCTTTACCATCATATATACAAAATGTAGATTGATTAATGTGGGAAGTATACAAAGTAGGGCCGATTATGGCTTTCCCTATATGATTTGATTTTTCATGAGAACCGACTATGGATTTAAAAAATTTAGATATATTTTGCTTGAGGGTCTTGTGATTTTAAGGAAGATGATCGATGTGGGAAGCTTCCAAAATTTCCTAAAATTTTGACAACTTAATAGTGATCCATTTTTGTTTATTTGATTTGTCAAAATGCTTTTTGATAGTTGTCCTTCGAGGGAGCAGTCCACCTTACGTTTGTAATTTCAAAATTTCCAATAGCTATCCTTCAAGGGAGAAGTCTATGGTTGCTATAGATTGACCCATGATACAGTGAGTTTGATTTTTATTTTTCTTGTTCTTGATTTTGATATTTTTCTTTGACAAAGACTTGTTTACACATGGTAAAAGGATTACTTTTGTGAAGGGAAAACTAGGCTTGCATAAAAGTTCAGTAGGTAAAAAGGATTAGAGAGACAATAACCATAGGAACTGCTTCTTAGAGGAAGATGAAGTAATATGAGAATCATGCCTTGGGTAGAGACATGGTACCCAAATTTTAAGATTAGGGCATGTTTTTATAATAGATAATCACATGATTCAATTTTAGTTGGTTGTCTCTAAAGGAGGGAGATGTATATGGTATGAAAGGGATGAGCTTAAGTTAGACAAATAGTGATCTGAAGTTCCTTCATTCAACAATAAAAAGGACATAGATGTAAAGTGTTAAGAGGCTCAGGTTTTGTGTGTCCTTTAAGAGAGGACAAATGGTAAGCTCTTGATCCATACTCATGGGTTATGATGTAGGGTCCAAGCCAATTGAAAGCAAATTTACCCTGCTTACTCTTCTCCATATTTTTGACATGTTGATTTTCCTTTAAGATAAGATCACCAATGTTACATTCCCATGATTTGAGGTGTTTGTTATAGGCACATTTAACATGCTCTTGGTAAACATGAAAATGGGTGAGAGTGGCTAAAGAACATTCATCCAATATTTCAAGTTGAGCTAACTATTCTTGATGAGTCATCTTCAAAGATGAGGTCTAACAGAGATATATAGAGAGATGGGATTTTCACCTTGATTGGGAGTATAGCCTCTACTCAAAATACTAAAGAGAAAGGTGTATCACCCATAGGAGTGTGAATGCTGGTATGATAAGCCCATAAAGTAAAGGGAATATGTAAGTGCTAATATCGTCCTGAGGCATTAACCATTTTGGTCAGCATATTGTTGTTCTCAAAATTTGTCACTCATTTTTGGGATGCCATATGAACTATTTTGGTCCTGCAGGCCAAAATCCTCTCTTCCCTTCTCAAAAAATTAGTTTGAGCATTCAAATTCTTCATTATTCAAGCTTTTTTAGTTAGGGACTAGTAGGTTCAATAGGTTCAATGACTTCAATAGGTGAGCTCTCTTAAAGAAATAAGTTCCCAACACTTAGACAATTTCAAGGTTAGTTTAATGCCTTGGTTCAATAAAAAATGTCCATCGACAAACTTCAAATAAAGGATTGAACCATTGAACCTCACTTCCAAAAGGTTCAAAGGTTCAATGAGTTTAAAGGTTCAACAATGTTAGCAATCTTAAAGAGATAAGTGCTTCGACAAAAGTTCAAAGTTCAACTGCTTCGGCAAGTTCAACAGCTTCAAAAGAATTAGAAGAAAAGAAGGCTTCGAAGAGTAAGGAATGAATCATTGAACTGTTAAACCTTGAACCAAAATGGTTCAACAAGTTCAAAGGTTTAATGGGTTCAATAAGTTCAAAAGACTTAACCGAAAGAAAGATTCAAACAAAAGATTAAACTATTGAACCATTGAACCAAAGTTGGTTCAATCGGTCGGTTCAACCGAACGGTTCAAAGGAGTGCCCCAAAGCCCAAATGGCAAGTGCCCTTGTGGAAGGCAGTGAACCAAAGGCCAAGTGCCCTTGTGGAGGGTAGTAAACAAAATTAGATAAAGAGATATCTTTTAGAAAGATTTTCCACGGCCAAATTTTACAAGGGAAATCTTTCGGACAAAATGTCCAAAGGAATGGTCCATTTTCTAGTTGTCGAGAGCCCCCCGCAAGGGTACCTACCCTTCGAGGTCCTTCGGGCAGTCTTTAAGCGGTCTTCTTCTTTAATTCCTTTGGACAAAAAGTCTAGAGGAATTCCTTCAGACATTTTGTCTAAAGGAAATCTTCCCTTTCCTTAGCTTATTTCTGTCAGGCTTTTGATCATTCCTTCAGTCAAAATGTCCAAAGGAATTCCTTCAGACATTTTATCTGAAGGAATGATCAAAATCCTGACAAAAAGAAGCTAAGGCAAGGGAAAATTTCCTTTAGACAAAATGTCTGAAGGAATTCCTTTAGACTTTTTGTCCAAAGGAATTGAAAAAGAAGACCACCTGAAGACCGCCCGAAGGACCTCGAAGGGCAGGTACCCTTGCGGGGGGCTCTCGGTGACTAGGAAATGGACCTTTCTCAAAGCCTAAAGGGACACCTTCCCTTCAAGAGGTTCCAAAGATATAAATCTGAACAAATGATCAAAGGCTCATAGATTGATTTATATGGACTCTATAGGCTTATTTTTATGGACTTTGTAGACTGATTTCTATGGACTCTGCAGGCTTATTTCTGTGGACTTTGCAGGCTTATTTCTATGGACTATACAAGTTGATTTCTATGGACTCTGTAGGCTTATTTCTACAAATTATATAGGCTTATTTCTATGGAATCCATAGGTTTATTTCTATGGACTCCGTAGGTTGATTTCTATGGACTCTATAGGCCTATTTCTACAGACTTCAAAGATAGAGAAAACAAAGGCTCCTAAGAAAGAAGATGAACCATTGAACCTTGAACCGAAATGGTTCAATAGGTTTAATGGGTTTAAAGGTTCAAAGAAAGCTCTAAGCAAAGGAAAGTAAATGAACCAAGAAAGTGAATGAACCAAAGAAGTGATGGAACCAAGGAATCGAGGAGGCCACCCAAACCATTGAAATAGTGAACCATGACGTCCCCATGGACATCAAATTCAGGGTAATGAAATATCCATTGATTTTCAAATGTGGCAGGGAACCTGAAAATAAACTTAGTGACCCACTGAAGAGGGAGCTGAAAGGCCAAAAATAAATGAAAAAGATAGCTTGAGAGCTCAAATTATAATAGGAAAGAGAGAAAAACTAGAAATATCTATGCAGGAGTTATTCCAGTAGGTGGAACAATCCATTAAGTAGATATTTGAGATTGTAAACATTAAAGGTGTGGCCTATTTTTCTCCCTTGGAGTAAAGGTGAAATGGAAAATTGCATAGATATCAAGAAAAGGGCTAGACAACCCATGCTAAGGAGAAGACATTTGAGATGAATCGACACACCATAGTTAAGGCAGACACCTTGTTCCAGCATGGCCCTCTTTGACAAAACTAAAAATGCATTCAAGGCATTGAATGCAGCATGGGCCATTCCATGAAACAAAGTGCCAAGCCTTTCTTGGTTACTATATATTGTATTCTCTTATTTTATGCAAAGGAGATCTCTCAGTTATGGAAGCAAAACTCTACCAAAATTGAAAGGTGATTACTGAGACTTTGAGCTCAGATTGTTAATCATATTTCTTTATTTGAATGAGAAAGCAAGTTACTTCTAGACTTTGTGCTATAATAACTTGTGTTATTTAGGAGATTGTTCTTACGTCTATTTCCTAAATGCATTCTTGTCCATTTTAATGAAATAAGTAGAACTAGTGGAAGTAACCAGGAAGGTGTCTTAAAGCCAACTATGGAGAGACTTTGTGCTGCCACAATTGCCTTTAGTGTGTTTGTCTATTTTCTGTTCCTATGTAAAGGACCTTGGGATGACTTTGTGCCCTCATTGTCCTTCATATTTCACTCTTGGGAAATTAAGGTGAAGACTTTGTGCTACACCTCATTTTGCTAGTTACTATGCCCCCTGTTACTGGTTACTTGTTACCTATCAGAAAGAACTTCGGCTGCTTGCTGAAAGACCACTTCTGAAAGAAGAGAAGTGCCTTCAGTGTTTCCACCTAATTTTATCCTTTTTGTCAGGATCTTGCTCCACCAAAAGAGCACAATATGATTACCAAACCAAGCAACTTAATATGCAGAAATAAACCAGATTCACCAAGTAACTAGAATTCAGAATAACACAAGATATGAGAGACAATACACAACTTGTATTAACACTTTATACAGAAAAGAATACAATAAAGAAGATGCCACTTCTTCTCCACCACCTTACAGAGGTTTCCCACACCTCAAGTGAATAGTAAATCTTCTCCCCAAAGCTCTCCCTCTCACGTCCCAACACCCAACTCAAAATACAGAGTTGGTGTTCACCTCCTGTGCTCCACGCACACCACAAGTGCTCCACGCACTCCACAAGTACTCCACGCACTCCACAAGTACTCAAGGTACTTCAAGTAGATCTCCCATGAACCTGCAATAACCTGCACTTCAACAGACCATACTTATGGAAGGAACTCCCTTGCCTTCCTCTTTGCTCTATCCGAGTACACACCTGTACTCCAAGTAGATCCTTCCTGATACTGCTCCCTGTTGTGTTGCTGTCTATATGATCCTGCACACCTACAAATCAAACTCCGTTCTGCTCACCTGTGAACCTTAACCTTGCACACACATACACCTGCAAATCAACGATCTTACTTACCATGTAGATCTCCTATATATGCCATGCACCTATGACCAAGATCTTACATACATGAAGAACCCTGCTGATTCTCCAATCCAGCACCTACACCTGGTACTATGGAACTAGGAGGAACACCCTTGCTCACCTCACACACAGAAGGAACAAACTTTGCTCAACTCAAACTAGAACACTTTTCTAATACAACCATGAGTCTATTATATAGATCTCATCCAAATAATAATTAGACATCTAATTACAATAATTAGATCCGCAGCTCTCAGTCTAAAAATAGATCTAAACATGCAAACACTTGGTTCGTTAACTAACTGCCCGTAATAAGCTCACAGTCGAACCCCACAGGCAACCGACGTCGGTCCCTGTCTGCCTAGAGGTGACCGACGCCGGCCGACCCATGACCGACGTCGGTTGCTTCTCTTCACTATCCTGCCGACATCGGCTGATCAGACTGACGCCGGTTGCTCTGACGCTCAGCAACCTTCAGCAACCCCTCCAATGGCCTTCTCCATGTCTACATCAGTGAAGCTTTTAGCTCCACAACCTAACAATCTCCCACTTGGAGATAAACAGCTGCACTGTACCTGTATCTATACTCCATCTAATCTATTTCTTAGTTTGTATCCCTCTTCAAGATCAATCCTGAAGACAACCCACCACACATCCCGTGGTGTACCTCCTGTCATCCGAGTACCCTGCCACATCTGAACCTACAAACACATGTAGTGAAGTCCTGACCTTGCATAGCATGAATCCCTGCTGCCAGTCCCTCTCAAGTACCTGAGAATCCACTTCCTCGAATTGGCTCCTAACTCTCTGACAGCTCCCACTGCATGGGAATACTCAGGTCTATACCAGACCTCATGTGATTTCGGACACTGTACCTATCCAGCCCTTAGTGTGCTCCGGCTCTGCATCCTGAACCTCACCAACACCTGATTCACATCAGCTCCCACTCGAGACAAAATCAACCAGTGATCTCCATGTCTCCCATGTCAAAGAATTTGCTGCTCCAAACTCCTCATGACATGCCACTAAACTAATCTTACCCTTAGCTCAGCAAAACCCTATATGTACACCCCTGCTAGCTAGCATACTATCCACATACAGCAACAGAATGATGTTGCGACTCATCATCCACCTGGTAAGACAAATCATAGTAGTTACCCTGACATTGACTGAAGCCATGCTTTGTCCTCCACCTATCAAAACCTGTACCACTATTTTGCAGCTCCTCAAGACCATATACCTGATCTTCCGTCTCACGTATCCGTTCACTCTATTCTTCAACTAAGGTATCTATTCATCTCTGTGCTTTTATACCTACTGTAAACCCTACCAAAACACACCTGTCTGGTTCTCCTCCAAGGAATCACATCCTCATCCATGCCAAGCTCACACCTGTTTCCTGGATCCTTCCTGCTCTACAATCAGCAACATGTATAAAGAAGAGGAACAACGAATTTGAGGGCCTACTTACGTCTTCAGTCCTCCATATGGGTGTTTGAGAATCCTTGACAGCATGCTGTCCACCCAAAATCTGTTACAGTGACCGACCTCGGTCACTCCACAGACTGCATTCGACTGACGTCAGTTCCATGCATCTGTCCCTGACTACCGATCCTGCGGTGTCCCTTCTGTCGATGTCGGTCTTTCTGACCGACATCGGTCTTACATACTGTCGATGTCGGTCTTACCCTGCCCGACATCACCGGCTTCGGTCTACACATGACCGACATCGACACCTGTCTGTTTGACACCGGTTCCTCCTGATCGATGCTAGTATCTGTGTTTGCCTGTGAGTGATGACTTTTTACCCGTGAGCTCCTTTGAATCAAAACCCATGTCCAAACTGCTCTGCTCAAAAGTATCGAGCACCATCCACTGGTTTCTATTTGCCAACTCCTCCAAGTACACCAAGGCTTTCCAGTTCTTAAGCCTGTCAAATATATCTATCTTCCACTTAAGAATATGCATCTCCTTCCTGCTCCTGTGACCAAGCCTATGAAGCCACGTCTCCACAATAGAAGAAGAATTAGTAATATAAACAAGTAGATAAAGAGTACCTGTTTTCTTACCACCAGCTAATTCAAGTGCATCCACTGTGAGAGTTCTTGTGCATCTCTCATCACCCAATCTTTCTAAAGAAATTAGCCATATCTTCAAACCTGGGACCTGCATGACCTTCATCAACACCTGTGTGTTGGCCGCATGCAATTTCAGCTTCACTTCCCCTTTGCCAATCTTTGACAAGGCTCACCAGCTCCTCTACCTAGGGCTGCATGGAAAGAGGCAACCGAATCTTTTATCCAAGATTCAACTTTATCCAAGAAACCTCCCAGAGCATCCTGTGCAACAACACCTGCTACATTTGCTTCTTCAGTTTCTTCATGCTGATCTGCTACCAACCAACAATAATCTTTTACCTGCTCTTTCTTTCCATAGGACCGTGAGTGACCATCTGTGCTTTTCAACTCCTCCATTCTTAGCTTACTTTCATCTGCCATTGCTCTACTCCCACTCAATCAGAAACCCCTGAGAGTGACCTGTAATCGAAACACACTACCTAGATCTAAACCAATCTGTTAGTATCCCAACCAAAAGCTCTGATACCACTTGTCAGTGGTATCGAGCTATGAGCCAACAACCTTGCTCTGATACCACTTGTCAGGATCTCGCTCCACCAAAAGAGCACAATATGATTACCAAACCAAGCAACTTAATATGCAGAAATAAACCAGATTCACCAAGTAACTAGAATTTAGAATAACACAAGATATGAGAGACAATACACAACTTGTATTAACACTTTATACAGAAAAGAATATAATAAAGAAGATGCCACTTCTTCTCCACCACCTTACAGAGGTTTCCCACACCTCAAGTGAATAGTAAATCTTCTCTCCAAAGCTCTCCCTCTCAGGTCCCAACACCCAACTCAAAATATAGAGTTGGTGTTCACCTCCTGTGCTCCATGCACACCACAAGTGCTCTACGCACTCCACAAGTACTCCACGTACTCCACAAGTACTTAAGGTACTTCAAGTAGATCTCCCATGAACCTGCAATAACCTGGACTTCAACAGACCATACTTATGGAAGGAACTCCCTTGCCTTCCTCTTTGCTCTATCCGAGTACACACCTGTACTCCAAGTAGATCCTTCCTGATACTGCTCCCTATTGTGTTGCTATCTATATGATCCTGCACACCTGCAAATCAAACTCGGTTCTGCTCACCTGTGAACCTTGACCTTACACACACATACACCTGCAAATCAATGATCTTACTTACCATGTAGATCTCCTATATAGGCCATGCACCTGTGACCAAGATCCTACATACATGAAGAACCCTGCTGATTCTCCAATCCAGCACCTACACCTGGTACTGTGGAACTAGGAGGAACACCCTTGCTCACCTCACACACAGAAGGAACAAACTTTGCTCAACTCAAACTAGAACACTTTTCCAATACAACCATGAGTCTCTTATATAGATCTCATCCAAACAATAATTAGACATCTAATTACAATAATTAGATCCGTAGCTCTCAGTCTAAAAATAGATCTAAACATGCAAACACTTGGTTCGTTAGCTAACTGCCCGTAATAAGCTCGCAGTCGAACCCCACAGGCGACCGACGTCGGTCCCTGTCTGCCTGGAGGTGACCGACGCCGGCCGACCCATGACCGATGTCGGTTGCTTCTCTTCACTATCCTACTGACGTCAGCTGATCAGACCGATGCCAGTTGCTCTTACGCTCAGCAACCTTCAGCAACTCCTCCAATGGCCTTCTCCATGTCTGCATCAGTGAAGCTTTTAGCTCCACAACCTAACACTTTTTTTGTGAACATCATCTCTAATAAAAGAGAGATGTATGGTGTTGTCCTACCCTTGAGTGTTATTTTCTACACACACACACACACACACACACACACACACACAAACACACACACACACACACACACACACACACACATATAGTATATAGCTCCTCATAGTTATAAGTGAACCTCCCCTTGATGAGAGAAGAGATTTGTCCCCTTTTGATGTGGTAAACCTGCACATTTAGTTGACCAATCTCCCTATGCTGTGGTTGAAGTGACATATTTTTATCATCAGTTATCTGGTGACAAAATATTCACCCAACAATTTTTGGTGACTCTCCTGGGGATCAAACGAGTAGTTCAAGTTCTTTCCCATTGATAATTTTCCTCCCAGCCTCACATAATAGTTTTTGGTGACTCCACTAGGAATCGATGATCATTTCTACTCCTTTTCCAGTCTATTCAAATTAAATCATTTCATATCACTAGGGAACAACATGAAGTAGGAAAGAACATTGCCAGCTTCACAACAACAATTTTTGGTAACTCTGTTGGGGATCGACGAGCATTTTTAGTCCTTTTCCAGTCTATTCAAATCAAAGCATTTCATATCATTGGGGAATAATGTGAAGTAGGAAAGAACATTGCCAGCTTCATGCCAACAATTTTTTGGTGACTCTACTAGGGATCGAATGTGCAGTTCTAGTTCTTTCCCATTGTTAATTTTCCTCCCAATCATGCGTAAAAGTTTTTTGGTGACTCTACTGGGGAAGAATAAGCAGTTCTATTTCTTTTCCTTATACATTTTCTCTGCTAGGGACACAGTAATTTTTCATAATTTGAAGTCTCAAGCTTTAGATTGAAGCATCACCTATGTCTTATCCACTATCATTATAGCCTTATCCATTTCCATTATATAATCTGGTCTACAAAACCAGAGCCACTAGGAAAGAATGCATAGTTTGAAGGCTCAAGCTTCAAGTTGAAGTAGGGCTAGTTCTTTTCCATTTTTATTTTATAATATGGCAACTCCATGCTACACTAGAAGCCAAAGAGCCCAAGGTATTGTTGACCCTATTTTTGAGTTAGTGCAGCAAGGCAATTTCAATTTATTTCCTCCATAACTTCAAGTTCAATGAACTAGGAGTCTTCCTCCTACTAATACTAGGTCACCAATACAAGGTAGAGCTTCTTTTTCTACTGTTAGTAGAGCCTTGCCTATACATACTCCACCTAAATTTGTTATTCCCTTTTTCCATAATCTAATCATGGTGGTTCAAGGCCCCTGGGGTAACTCTTTTGGCCCACTCAATCTAACTCCACCTCTACATGAGCTACCATGTAGTTCAAAGAATAATTTCTCCAAATTCTTTGGTGATGGGAGAGTTCACCCTAATGAACACATTACAAGTTTTAGCATAGCCTGTGGTGTGATAGGCATGGAGTATGAGGATGTGGTAGTCAGGTTGTTTGTGAAGACATTACAAGGCGCTACTGCAGACTGGTTCTATCATCTACAAGCCTAGACTATCACTAACTAGAAGACCCTCAAATCTAAGTTTAAAGCAAGGTTCAAGCCTGTAGAAGATGTGCATGCCCTACTTGCCCAACTCCCGTAAATGAAGAAAGAATTTCATGAACATATTAGGGAATTCATTGCCAAATTTGACAAGCTAAGGAATAGGATTCCCACCATTGCTTAGCCAACACTTGAGAATGTTAAATGTTTCTTCATCAACTCACAACTGCCTGAAGTGAGTTTTCTACTGAGATGTATTGGCCATATAGACCTTGCTACCACTTGGGATTTGGTTACTGAGGTTGAAGATGACCTTATCTTGGCAGGAAAGATAAGGAGAGATCCTAACAAAAGTAAATCTTCTTCATCTTCTGAATATCCATCTATAGGCACCACTGATCTAATGGTGCAAAAGCTGGCAAATGAGTTGCTTGCTCTTAGAAAGTAAATGGTGCAAGGGATGTCATCTATCCCTTTGTATAGAGATATACCAAGGAGGACATTCCCCAATTAGTCATATCAAGGTAATTCTACCAAGAATCAAGGGAAGCTGAACCATCTTCCTCCCACTCAGGGGAAATTGGCCATTGAAGTACCTCCAACCAATTCAATAGTCAGATATCTTGAAGCAAAATCAGATTTCTCCTTCCAGCCAGAGTTAAACCCAGAAGATGACACTAATCTTTTCCCAGAGGGAGAAGAAGAATTAGCTAGTGACTCCAACATTGGTTTCCTAAATTACCAAAATGAACCCAGAAGTGAAGGTAAATTAGTTGATGGATCATACGCTATTTTCACCCAGTCCAAGAACGAGTCAGCCCAACAAGCTGATAAAGACAAAATAGGGGAAGGATCTCATCCTAAAATTTCAATTGCTAAGTGGGGAACCACTCTGTGTTTTCAAGTAAAGGACCCAGTGATCACAAAAATGGTAAATACATCAAGCACTCCTTCATATTCAACTTCAATTCTGTAGATTAATACCACCCCTCCAAAAAACTAGAAGGATGAACTCCCTTACCCTATTCATAATTCATTTCAGACATTTGACATAGTCGACCATGTCAAGAAAACTAAAATTTAAATGTTTGAATTTGAATTCCGACAATCCAACCCTAAGTAGTTGGATAAGTTGGTTTAATGTGTGAAGAACCAAAATGTCCCTGCAGGACAAGATGTTAGAAAGGTAACTCATGATCCCCCAAGGAATGTGTCCACCCCAAAAAATCTTGTCATTGCTCCTCCTACTACTCTCAAAAGGACTAAACCATTTTATGTCTCCTTGCTGATAAATGGACACTAGCTAAACAATTACATCATAGACTCAAGTGCATCAGACAATGTCATGCCTGCCAAAGTGGTAGAATCCCTTGGTCTCACACTAACCAAGACATTTGGGAGATATTTCTCCATGGAGAAAAAACAAGTGCCACTACTAAGACAAATCAAGGATGCCCAATTTGCATTTGTAGCATTCCCAAAAAAGAGGATCAAGATGATAGTCCTAGTGGTTGACGTCCCAGCCTCATATGGCATCCTTCTTGGGCAAAATTTTTACAAAGATGTTGGTGGAGAATTGAGCATGGACCTGTCTGAGGTGAGGATCCATGTCAAAGGCATCATGTAGAGGCTACTTCTTGAGGAGGAAAAATATATTGTCACCCAAACATCAGCCCCTGAAGCTCAAATTCTATTTGAGTCTTTAGGAATGGGTAACTTTTTCTTAACCACAGAGGATGTTCATGTTTTAGCAGATGAAAGTCCTGTAGGTAGCAATCTGAAAATTGGTTCAGATAAAACAATAGAAGACATGAGAGAGCATAGTGCTAGTGTAGAAGAATCCTTCCCTCCAAATGAAGATAAATCTAAGGTAAGGATAGTTCCTGATAACGTATGGATTCTAGAATTTGATGGTAGCTACTCTTCTACCAGTGCTGGAGCTAGGATTATTCTAATATCTCCTCAAGGAGATATTTTTCCTTCTTCATACAAGTTGCAGTTCAGCAACACCAACAACACTGCTGAGTATGAATCTCTATTACTCAGGTTGAAGGCAGCACAAGATAGAGGTGTTAAAATCCTTCATGTTAAAGGAGATGATGAACTAATGGTTTGTTAGGTGAAGAACCTATGTTAAACCAAGTATAGAATATTGTGCCATTACCACAATTTGGTATAAGACTATATTAAAAGTTTTGATGCTTTCAATATATCTATAGTGCCTAGAGAGCTTCATAGCCATGCATGTTCATTGGCTCTCTCTACGACCCTCTTAGTTCCTCACAAACACTTTGAAGAGTAGAAGTACACTATCAAGCTAGTCTTTCAACCAAGTGTGCCTGACAATGCCAATCATTGGTAGGTGTTTGATGCTGATGATCAAATCATGTGCTAGACTGAACCAAAAGAACATCAAATTATGGTAATGGGACATATTGATGCACATTAAAATTAGGTAAAGAAACTCTTCTGAAAGAGAACAAGAATTCATGATTTTTAGATTAGAAATCAAGTCTTGCTGTGGAGCAAGAGGAGAGAACCAAAAGGAATGCACAGAAATTTTGATTCCTAGTGTATAGGTCCATTCACCAATCATCACTTTTGGGGAGAAAATGGTTTTTTACTAATATATCAAGATAGAACACCATTTTCACTATCTCACAGTGGGTGGCATCTGAAGCACTTCAATCCTTGAAGTATCAGATAAGATCAACTTGTACATATGTATAATGTTTTGTATAGTCTTTAGCTTGTTTTGTTTTGTTCATTTTTGTTTGTTTTTTGTGCCTTTATTTTTGGGTAGCATGACTCTGTAACCCAATGGCATACTTGAAGGCACTGGAGATTCTGGTTTCTACTCCCCTTAGCTATTTCAAATTTTCAACTAAAGGAAGTTCCCCAACTGGAGCCAGCTATTGTTCCCAAAATTTGTCACTCATTTTTGGGACAACATATGAACTATTTTGGTCCTGTAGGCTAAAATCCTCTCTTCCCTTCTCAAAAATTTTTTATGAGCATTCAAATTCTTCATTATTTAAGATTTTTTAGTTAAGGTAATAGTAGGTTCAAGGACTTCAACAGGTGAGCTCTCTCAAAGAAACAAGTTCCCAACACTTAGGCAATTTCAAGGTTAGTTCAACACCTTGGTTCACTAAAAAAAGTCCATCATCAAGCTTCAAACAACTAATTAAACCATTGAATCATTGAACCATTGAACCATTGAACCCTACTTCTAAAAGGTTCAAAGGTTCAATGGGTTTAATGGTTCAACAACGTCGGCAAGCTTAAAGAGATAAGTGCTTCAACAAATTCAACAACTTCAAAAGACTTAAAAGAATAGAAGGCTTTGAAGAGTAAGGAATGAACTGTTGAACTATTAAACTTTGAACCAAAATGGTTTAATGGGTTAAAAGGTTTAATGAGTTCAATAAGTTCAAAAGACTGAACCTTTGAACCAAAGTTGGTTCAATCGGTCGTTTTAAGTGAACAGTTCAAAGGAATGTCCCAAAGCCCAAAGTGCAAGTACCCTTATAAAACACAGTGAACCAAAGGCCATGTGCCCTTGTGGAGGGAAGTGAACAAAAGCGAACAAAGATATCTTTTAGAAAGATTTTCCACAACCAAATTTTACAAGGGAAATCCTTCAGACAAAATGTCCAAAGGAATTCCTTTAGATATTTTGTCTGAAAGAATGATCAAAAGCCTAGAAGAAAGTAGCTAAGGCAAGGGAATATTTCCTTTAGATAAAATGTCTAAAGGAATTCCTTCATACTTTTTATCTGAAGGAATTGAAGAAGAAGACCGCCCAAAGGACCCCGAAGGACCCTGAAGGGCAGGTACCCTTGTGGGGGGCTCTTAGTGACCAAGAAATGGACCTTTCTCAAAGCTCGAAGGGACACCTTCCATTCAAGAGGTTCCAAAGATATAAAGCTGAAGGAATGATCCAAGGCTCGTAGACTAATTTCTATGGACTCTGTAGGCTTATTTCTACAAACTTTGCAGACTAATTTCTACGAACTATGCAGGCTTATTTCTATGGACTGTACAAGCTTATTTTTATGGACTCCATAGGTTGATTTCTATGGACTTTGTAGGCTTGTTTATACAAACTCCATAGGCTTATTTTAATGGACTCCGTAGGTTGATTTCTACAGACTCTATCGGTTGATTTCTATGGACTCTGTAGGCCTGTTTTAATGAACTTGAAAGACTTAGAGAAAACAAAGGCTCCTAAGAAAGAAGATGAACCATTGAACCTTGAACTAAAATGGTTCAATGGGTTCAAAGGTTCGAAAAAAGCTCTAAGCAAAGGAAAGTGAATGAACCAAGAAAGTGAATGAACCAGAGAAGTGATGGAACCAAGGAACTGAGGAGGCCACCTGAACTATTGAAATAGTGAACCATGATGTCCTTGTGGATGTCAAATTTAGGGTAATGAAATATCTATTGATTTTCAAATGTGGCACATAACTTGAAAACAAACTCAGTGACCAACTGAAGAGGGAGTTAAAAGGTCAGTAGAAAATGGAAAAGATAGCCTGAGAGCTCAAATTGCATTAAGAAAGAGAGAAAAACTAGAAATATCTTTGTAGGAGTTATTCCAGTAGGTGGAACAGTCCACAAAGTAGATATTTGAGCTTTTAAACATTAAAGGCATGGCCTATTTTTCTCCCTTGGAGTAAAGGTGAAGTGGGCAGCTACGCAAATATTAGGAAAAGGACCAGACAACCCATGTTAAGGAGAAGACATTTGAGATGAATCGACATGCCATAGTTAAGGTAGACGCCCTATTCCAGCATGGCCCTCTTTGACAAAATTGAAAATGCATTCAAGGCATGAAATGTAGCATGGGCCATTCCATGAAACAAAGTGCCAAGTCTTTCTTGGCTATTAAATATTGTATTATCTTATTTTATGCAAAGGAGATCTCTCGATTATAGAAGCAAAACTTTGCCAAAATTGAAAGGCGATTACTGAGACTTTGAGCTCAGATTGTTAATCATATTTCTTTATTTGAATGAGAAAGTGGTTATTTCCAGACTTTGTGTTGTAATAGCTTGTGTCATTTAGGAGATTGTTCTTATGTCTATTTCTTGAATCCATTCTTGTCCATTTTAATGAAATAAGCAGAACTAGTGGAAGCAACTAGGAAAGTGTCCTGAAGCCAACTGTGGAGAGACTTTGTGCTACCAAAATTGCCTTTAGTGTGTTTGTCTATTTTTTGTTCCTATATAAAGGACCTTGGGATGACTTTGTGCCCTCATTTTCCTTCGTATTTCACTCTTGGGCAGTTGAGGTGGAGATTTTGTTCTACACCTCATTCTAATGGTTACTACGCCCCCTATTACTAGTTACTTGTTACCTATTAGAAAGAACTCTAGCTGTTTGTTGAAAGACCACTTCTAAAAGAAGAGAAGTGCCTTCAGTGTTTGCACTTGGTTCTCTCCTTTGTTTGTGAACATCATCTCTAAAAAAAGAGAGATGGATGGTGTTGTCCTACCCCTGAGTGTTATTTTCTGCATATATATATAGTATATAGCTCCTCATAGTTATAAAGGAACCTCCCCTTGATGAGAGGAGAGATTTTTCTCCTTTTAATGTGGTAAACTTGCACATCTGGTTGACCAATCTCCCTATGCTATGGTTGAAGTGACCTATTTTGGTCATCAGTTAGCTGGTGACAAAATATTCACCCAACACATATTAAGGGTTTTATTGGAGTCCTCAGCCTATCCATTTGCTTATGGATGATAAGGTGGTGAAAAACTAAGTTTGATGCCAAAAGAGTTACAAATATCTTGGACCTACTTATTTTTTAAATATTTACTGTTATCGATGATAATTTTATGGGGAACACTAAAGTGACAAATGATATGGTGATTGATTTAATCAATGATTTTATCAACTTTAGTTTAGATAAGAGGGCCACTTCTACCCACTTAGTAAAATATTCAATAGTGGTGGTGATGGATTGATGCTGCTATGAAGAATGGGGATTAATTTCCCCAATAAGGTCCAAGCCCCATTGTGATAAATGCCAAAAATCCTTAGATTCTTGAAGACTATTGCTTGGTGCATGATGAAGGTTAGCATGCTATTGACATTTGACACACTTTTTTACAAAATCACAATAGTCTTGGTTGATATAAGGCTAATAATAGCTGAGGTAAAGGATATGCTTAGCGATGATAAGACCACTAAAGTGCCCTCCACAAACTCCATCATGTGTTTCTTTGATAGCATGAGAGGCTTCATGAATTTGTAGGCAATGAAAGGGAAGGCCATCAAAGCCATGCTTGTAAAGGATACCCATGAGTATGGTGTAATGGAAAGTGCCTTGAATAAATGCTTTGTGAGAATTTATAGAAAGATTAGGGGGAATGGTGGCACTGTTAAGAAAGTCAAAAGTTTGCTAGTACCAATGGTTAGCTAGGATATCTATCACATTAAAGATCATAGGAGAGCTAGATTTGATGAAAGATGGCTTGGTGAGGGGGGGACAATAATAGATAATTTAGATTCTAAAGTTGTAGATGGGATCTATGAAGCAAGGGAAGCCATTGTATGGGAAAACTTATTCATGGATCGAGGGGTAGTTTGGATCAGGTAGTGTTTAAATGACATTAGTAATACATCAGCTAGGTGTTTGTATTGATGTAAAACATCATTTTTGCACTAGTATATGCCATTGATTTGGTTAACCACAAGTTGGGAATCACCAAAGATATTGATTATTTTGACTTCTAAGGCTAAGGTAGTTTGGAGACCTATTACTAGGGCTTCATATTCATCCATGTTATTAGTACATTCAAATTCAAGCTTAAAAGATAGATGTAAGGGCTCACTGTTAAAGGGAATTAGGATAATTCCTGCCCCTCCACTGCATTGGCATTTGGATCAATCAAAGAACATGGTAACTTGGTAGGTAAAATCTTCTTGAGAGAGGGTAGTGATATTCTCATCAAGGAATTTTGAAGGAAGAATCTGGGTATCAGATAGAGGAACATCGATCAGTTGATTAGCTATCACCTATTCCTTTATTAATTTTTGTTGAAGAAACTCAAGATCAAATTTAGCCAAAAGCATAAGCCACTTATCCATTCATTAGTTTTGATAAGGTTGAGAGTGCATATACTTGAGTGGATCAATATTAGTAATGATGAAAGTTTTATGGTTAAGGAGGTAATGACAAATCTTGGTAGCTACAAAGACTAGTTCCATATAACGTTTCTCAGTATGGGTATACCAGGTTTCATAATCAATAAGTGTTTAGCTGATATAATAGACAACTTGATATTTATGTTGTTCATCTTGATGTGCAAGCATTTCCCTTAGGGAGTGGTCAGTGGCTAAAATATATAGGTAGAAAGGTTCATCCTCTCAGGGAGGAATAAGAATTGGTGGGGAAAGGAGATAGTCTTTAAGTGAATCAAAAGCGTTTTGACAATCCTACCCCCACCTAAAAGAGGTGTCCTTCTTAAAGAGGTGATGAAAAGGTTAGCAACAGTCAAATAGTTGAGAAATTAAATGTCAAATAGATTAGAGTTTCCATTAAAGGCTATAGAGCTGTTTAAGGTTAATAGGGGGAGGCGTTTCTAAGATTACTTTAACTTTGGCTAGGTCAACTTTGATTCCATGAAGAGAGATGATAAAACCTAGGAGTTTACCTGATAAGATCCTAAAGATATACTTCTTGGGGTTTAGACAAACATGGTAGTGGATAAGGTGCTCAAAAATGATTTTAAGAATAATCAAGTGATCCTTTTGAAGCTTTGATTTTTTGAAAAGGTCATCCACATAGTCTTATATAATTTTGTGGATAAGGTCATGAAAGATGTATGTCATTACACATTGGTAGGTTACACCAGCATTCTTTAGACCAAAAGACATAACCTTATATCAAAAAGTTCCCCAAGGGGTGATAAAAGCTATTTTGTGTTGATCTTCAAGGGCAATCAATATTTGGTTATAGCCCAAGAATATATCTATGAGTGAAAGCATTTCATGACCAACTGTAAGATCAACGAGTTGGTCAATGCTAGGTAGAGGAAAGTCATCCTTTAGGAAAGTGAGGTTAAGATCTTGAAATTCAATGCAAATGTAAATTCCCCTAGTGGCTTTGGTAACTGGGATAATATTGAAAACCCATTAGGGATAATCAATAGGTTAGATAAAATTGATAGAGAAGAGCCTTTGGAGATCCTCCTTTATAATATCTATGCGAGGGTGTATTCATCGATGATTTTGTCAAATGGGCTTAAAATCATGATGAGTGACAATGTTATGGGTAATGATGGTAGGGTCAATCCCAGGCATGTCAGTGTATGACCAAGTAAATGCAATTCTATGATTGTGAAGAAGGGTAGAAAAGTCTTATTTTTCTATAGAATCCAAGGATTTCCAAATTTTGATGATACATGGGCTATCATCAACACCCAAATTGATATCTATTATGGATTCATTTAGCATAGTGGAAGTCTTGGGAGGGAGAAATTAGTGGATGGAATGATCTTTCATACTAAGGTAGGTGAGGATAGAGTGATCATCCTAACACTAGATGGTGTGAATGGTAGGAGAGTCCTTTGTGATGAGTTTAGGATGCATGAGAGTAAGAGTTATGGTAGCCCTAGCCTTTTGATAGGTCAAGGGTCTTAGGATAATCATTGAGATGAAAAAAAAATCTAGGTGGGATGATATCATCATCCTCACTTGAAGTTGGAGGTAAAAAAAATGGGGGAGAAACTACTTCTCCCTCAATGGCAAGGGGAGATTAAGTGGTTTTCTTCTTTGGCAAGATAAAGCTGAGCCCATGCTTCTCATGTGGTTTTTGGGTTTCAATTGGGGTGATCTTATGAGGACCATGATTGTATTTTCCCAAATCAAACCCCTTCTAAGCACACCTATGAAGGTATGTCTTGGTGAAGGAGGATTTGTCTAAATAAGAAAATTGATCAGTATATGGGTGAGGATAAAAGGTGTTAATGGTGCTTGTCAAATCCTACATAGATAAAATGGCTTTGATAAGAGGGAGATACCAAGGATGTGATTACTCCTAGATTGTGATCATACCCTAGTTGGTTGGTAAGCTGTCCATACTCATGAGGGGTAGGGAAAGCATTGAGAGCCAAGAGGCAGTATTCTCCTAAAGAAAGATGATAGAAGGTTGATTCTAAGGAGTCAGTTATTGGTATTTGCTTTGAGGAGAGAGATGTGCTAGTAGATGCCTTATGAGAAGAGGAAGAAATGATTTCTTTAATAGGTGATGGAAGTGGATCTAGTCTGGATGAAGATTTAGTAGAGGATGGAAAAAGAACATCATTAGGTTGATACATGACATTGGATGCCATAAAAGGGCTTGGGTCAGTGTGTATAGTAATCACTTGGCCTTTGTGTTCAAATTTAACAAAATTTTGTAGGTTAGAGTGGATATAAGCCATGGCTTAGATCTAAGGTCATCTAAGTAGGAAATTATACTAAAATTCCCCCTCAACCACATAGAAAATTTTAGGGAGAGTATGCAGTCCTAAATGAATGTGGAGGACAATAGTTCCTAAGGTAGTGGCCATGGTGCCATTGAAATACTGGAGCACAATTTAGGTACTAGACATGATGTTGGTAGGTATCTTAAGTTGGTTATAGGCATGAGATGAGATGATATTGATATTGGCCTCACCATCGATCATTACTCACTTAATGTGGGTTTGGTCAATGTAGGCAGTGATAAAGAGGGGAGGATTAGGGTCCTCAAGATGGATAGAAGGTATCTCCAAGTATTTAAAAGTGATAAGAGTGGAAAGCTGTAGAGTGCCAATAAAGGCCTCAATAAGTTGGGTATCACTAGGTCAAACCTTAATGGCTTATAATGCCTTAATTAATGATTGATAATGATGAGGTAAAGTGGAAATGAGTTCATATAAACTCATCTTGGCAGGGGTTTGGTGTAGCTACTTAAGGACCACTCACCTAATTGATTTAGAAGGGTTTGATTTAGTGGTACCCAATATAGTTATTTTAGGTTGAGGTGATGGTAAAAAGTCATGGGTTTGACTAGGTTGAGAGGTAGAATATGGGTATGTCCAAGGAGTGGACACTTTAGCTTTTCCCTTATCTTTTTGTTACGCTTGTGTAATAACATTAATAGTGTGGAAAGGAGGGATGGTAGATGATTGGTTTGGTTGTTCATCACTTTTATGTGAGAGTGAGGAGGTGGGTGAAAGTTGGGCTATGGTTGGTTACTAAAGTGACAAGATGGTAACTAGAAGTTCATCTGATAATAGATCATCTTCTTGATAAAGTTGATAGACAATACGTTGGAGAGCCTTGGATTTTTCTATGTCATGTCCTAGGCTATGATGGTAGGAGTAGATTTGACTATCATAAAACTAGGCTAGTTTGTGGTGAGAGGGGTCAAAAGGTCTGATGGGTGGAAGGATTAAGGTAGAGTTTTGAAATAACCTATGCAAAATGGTTGAATAGGATTTGGCATAAGGTGATGACAGACTCAAAGGGGGAGGTTTTACAAAAGTAGGCCTCCTTGTGGGAGGAGTAGGTTTTGGGTTGGTTTTGGTAGTTGGTCTTAGGCAATGTTGGTGGGTAGATGCCCTATTGGAGATAGATGGTTGGGAGGTAGAAGATATAGAAGAAGAAGTTTTGGGCATAGATAGGAGGGTAAAGGCAACTAGGTTATCCAAGAAAGAGCACTTGGTAGAGGTATTTTTGGATGCTATTATAAAAAGGAGGTAGGTTTTCTAGATGAAGAATAGGTAATTGGGAGGGTGGAGGGATGGGGTCCCAAAATAGAAGGCAAATGGGAAGGGAATTGTCTAGACTTGGTGCATGGTCTGGTCTTGGATACTTTTGTGCTCATGGTTACTTTGTTTGGTAGTTTATTTGTCAAAGTAGATGGAGAAATATACAATTTTAAAGGTGGGTGTCTAATACTAGGCACAAGAAGGATTCTTAAGGTCTGGGTAAATTTCATGAGGAGGGCATGGGTTGATTTGGGTAGATGTGGGTGAAATGGCCCTATCATGTCTGCTTTGAGAGAGGAAGGTGATGGATATGTAATGGGTAAAGATATACTAAGAGATTTGATTTGGTTGGGGAGACCTAGATGATGCCAATAAGTGGCTCTATCCATGTTAGATTAAGAGAGAAAATCCAGTTTTTGAACTAATCAAGAAAATGGTTTATATACTAGTTTTATACCTTGGGTAGTTGGTTTATAAGAAAGTATAATAGGAGGGGGAGAAGAAAGATGGGTAACCTCATCCTTCTCTTCATGTAAAGGGGAGATGGTTGGTGGAGGAAGGTTATGGGTTGATGCTTCTTCTCTAGGTGCCACCTCCATATGAGGAATGATTGGTTGATTGGTTGGAGGTGGTGTGACTACGATTGGCTCATCAGGTAAATCTATTGATGGGGGTCTTGAGAATGCCATGACCTTCATGAATTAAGTCATGGTAAATAGTAGCTATTCAATGCCAATTTATGACTCTGAGGAAGGTGGCTGATGTTCTTCACTCAAAGGAGTAGGTGAAGTTTTTGGGGAGGTAGTTGGTTTATCCATAATTGGAATATCAAGAACCACATTAGCCATATGAGTGTCATGGGAGCATTCTACTTGGTCTATTTCTTCTTTTAATGGAGGGTGATTGGGAAAAGGTTTCCTGAAGGATATCAAGAGCTTGGTTTTGAGGTGTGTTGGGATTATCAAAGACAAGTTCCCTGTTATCAATAAGGGATTGGATAATGCCTTTAATGGTATTACACCTACTAACATTATGCTCAACTACATGGTGGAAAGAACAAAGATCATTCTCATTGTACTAGTTTGGGGGAGGATGAGAAGAATCAAATTACTATAGGGGTTTAATTGGTAGAAGATGTATGAGATTGGCCTTCAATATTTTGTCTAAAATTGAGGCATAAGACTCTCCTAGTGGGGTAAATTGCTTTGGGTTATTTTAGTTTGGGTTTTGCATGTTTTGGTTTGGAAGATTAGAAGAGTTTTGTCAACTGATATTTAGTCGAGGGGCTATTTTAAAGACAATTGTATTCACATTTGCTTTACCCTTGGTTCCCATACTATTTTAGTTACTAGGTTTGGAAGAAGAAGTCTCATTGGTTTTGAAGGTGGAATTTTTGTTACATAACTTCAACTTACCTTCATCTATGGCTCTATTTTCTAATTTTTGTGCCATGGTAAAGGATTAATCAGAAGTTATAAAACTTTAGACACATAGGGTAGAAGAGATGTGCTTTACACAAGCACAAGCAAAGAGTTTGACTAGTTTTGGTTGAGGTAAAGTGAATGATAATTGGTTGATGAGACTTCTCTAATGAGCTATGAAATTAGCTAATTACTCATCATTGAATTGACATATGGCATAAAGGTCAGTAACTGAGACCTTCTTGGATATGTTGATGGAGAAATGGTCTAAAAACATCTGAGCTAGTTGATTGAAAGAAGAGATAGAATGTTTGGTAATGGCACTATACCAATCCAAGACTGGGCCAGAAAGTGACATGGTAAATGTGTGAAAAAGAAGAGCATCATTATAAGTGATCATGTAACATGAATTCCTAAATGCTCTTAAATTCTACTAGGGATCTTCTTTATTATTAAATTTAATAAATTTAGGAAGTTCTCATTGGGTTGGATATGGCCTGATAGGGATCAAAGGATGAATTATTTCATTATAGATTTGATCATAGGACAAGAGATTACGAGGTCCAAAAATGGATGAATCTAGGTTTGTTATCTTATCCATGATCATTTTCATCATATCTATTTGTGGTGATGGAATTTGAAGATTATAGGGCACACATTGTGGCTGAAAGGGGATAATATATTGGTAATTCATTGGTGGTTAGGAAATTACCCCATATTGATAGGTAGGTATAGATGGTTGGGTTGAAGGTATATGGGGATAGGTAATAATTTGTGATTGAGTGATGTGGGAATGTCCTTGTGGGTTAGAGACATATACAAGATTGGGTATGGTTGGAAATTACTAAGAGGTGATTATAGGTTAGGTGGAAGATATATAAGGGTAATGGGTAGTTGGTGGTTGGGTAATATGGAAATGCCCTTATAGGTTAGGGACATAACCTAGTTTAGATATGGTTGGTAATCACTAAGCAGTTACTGTAGGTTGGGTAAGAGTCATGGTTGTGTTAACAATCAAGGGTGAAGTAGTGACTTTGGTATATGTAAGAGGTTTAGTGGTAGGTATGGTAATTGCCAAATTTTGAATAGGGGTAATGATTAATGGATCAGGGTAGGTAAAAGGAGGGTTTGACCTACCAATGGTAGGCACTCCCAAGGTAGAGGAGTCAATGGTTGGGGTATAAAGGGTAAAGGAAATAGTTGATTAGATGGGTTGATTTTCCTCCATGGTGTCAAAGGGGTTTGTGGATATAGATTTTTGGTTAGTAATAGAAGCTACCAAAGGATTCGACATAAAGTGGAATGGCATGCCATAAAGTGGTTCTATAGGTGGGGTTGAGACAGGGGTGCTATGATGCAAAGTATTAAGATAATGTTGTAAGGTGATTGGGTTGTCATCAAAAAGGGAAGTAAAGTTAGAATCCCCCTGAGGAACAATCTCAGGGATATGGGAAGGTTCAAAATGGTGAGATGAACTCTCTATGTTTGATTGATAGTCATCCATGGAAGAGGAAGTGGAAGAAACTGGGTAATCTACAGATGGGTCTTGACTTGCCAATTCTTTTTCATTGTTGTCAGGTAAGTACCATATAAGTCTATAAGAGAAATAAAAATAGATGATTTTAGAATTTGACATAGAGAAAAAAAAGAAAAACCCAATGAAAATTCAACACAAACTAAGGTAATTAAATCCTGTGATTGATTAATTATCTCATTGTTTGGATTATGCCTTAATGTGAAAAATGCATAGTAGATTGGTTTATAAATTAGGTACTAGATAAGCAATCTAAATATGGTTTTGGGTTAATTTTGATACTCAAAAATAAATTTGTATTGGAATCAATACGTGGCTTGGTATTGGGGCCTACCCCCTCACTTCATAGTCCCATAATGATAAGAGTGTCAGGTGCTTAGCCAATATATATTGATATCCAGAGTTTATACTCAACTAGAGAGCTGAGTTGGTCCTCCCCTTGGTGATGAAATCTGAAGCAGGATCACCAAGTAGGGGAAGGTGATCCACTATGTGGTGAAATCCTAGTTAGGCCTTGTCTCAATTATGTTATAATGTTTGCTTGATTTAATGATTTGGTTGTGTAACATAAGTGGACTACACTTAATCATGATGCTATTTAGTTAAACTAGGTGAGCTTATAAGAAACACACAATCAATGTATACAATAAGTTTTAAACCCAAATGAAATTTTCAAATTTCAATTATGAAGACATAGATAGAGATAGATGGATATAGATGCAGATAAAAAGAAAAAAAACCAAGTAAAGACTAGGGTCCCATCAGGCATGCTAGAATGTTTTACTCAAATTTTACTATTATTCAAAAGAAGATAGCAAAACTAGAAATACAGGTTATGGTAGAAATACCTGATAAATGGTGCACACATTGAATCAAAAGATTTTGAAGAAATCATCTTTGGTTGGGGAGGAAAACCTGTAGATAAGATATTACTTAAAGAAAATTTATTCATTAGATAAGTAGTTAGGTGGATTTCCTAACACCAGCTAGATCTTGAAAGTGTGGGCTTCCTTAGGGGATGTCAATCCACCATTTTTAAAATAATTAAGCTTATAAAATTTAATAGAAGGTACTTGCATCAATAATCAAAATATATTTGAAATTGAATAACAAGGATATGCTTGGTAAAGAATCTGGTAGAGTTTGGAGAATAGGGATAAACTCAGGAAGAAGGATCTAGTTGGAAAAGAAAGGGAATTTTAGCTTACTAGTTTTTAACCTACCATACGTGATCATTGATAGTTGGGGTGACCATCAGTAGGTAGGTCTGATTATTTATGGTTATAATGGCCATCAATGGTTGACTATCCAATTCTCAACTTATCAATAACTGGTGACATGATTTAAAAAATGAATATTGAGAATTTAATGCAGGGTCTGTTAATTACAAAAAGGGATAAAAATACATAAATGACAGTAATAAAATATTTGACTCACCAAGGATATATTGATTGATTGGTAGATGTTGTTGATTCATAGGTGGAATCTGCTTTGATTTTGATAGAATGATGGTGCCTAGAAACTTAATCTAAGAGGCAATGGTAGATTGGCTATCCCAAATAGATTATTAATGATACTTGATAACACTAGATGAACTCTAATAAGAAACTCCAAGTACATGAGCTATTGATAATAATTATAGATGGATTGATATCTTGTTACTCTCCTCTTATTATAGGGAAGGGCCAAAGACTCAAGTGGAAGTTTTAGAGGTGCTTCTAATTATAAATTTCTCATGCAAGGTATTGCAAGAGGATTTTCACAACTTATATTTAGAAAAGGTAAGAGGTTGTTTGTTGGTGTTTGCATGAAAAAGACCAGATGGTGGGGCCTAACCATTGATGGTTATCCTAACCATTGATGGTTATCTTGACCATCGACGATCAAGGCCATCAATCAAAAGTAGCCAAAAAGGTTGTTTTTAAGTCTGTATAGTTGATTAGTTAAACCAGAATGGGTTTTGGTTTCTTTAAAGGATCTAAGGATTTGTTATGGGATTTTACAGTTGGTACCCAAATGTGTAGGATTTTGGTGTCTACATACTTCATTCTTTCTGAAGGGTAAATGACAAAAATCCCAAAGGACCATTCCAGAAAGTCCAAAGGATTATTTCAGGGAAAAAGAGACATTTAAAAGGCCAAAGGGTTCATTTAATTGTTCAAAATACCATCTCACAAAGTTTCAAAGTGCAGATGGACTTTTCAAATAATGCCAAAGGGACACTAGAAAGAACTCTGAAGGTGTTATTCCCTTTGGGATGTTATTTTCAAAGGCAAAACAAGGCACTTTTTAAAGAGGGGGACCGTTTCCAAAAGCTTGAAGGGAAATTTGCAAAGGAAAGAATTCCTTCAGACTTTTTGTCTAAGGGAAGTTTACAAAAGAAAAGGATTATCAAAAGGCCTAAAAGATAGAATTCCTTTGGATATTTTTTCCAAAGAAATTGTTCGAATGAAGGAGTCTACAAAAAAGTTGAGAAGAAATGAATAAGAGTTAAAATGAATTCTTTTGGACAAATTATTTGAAAGAATGCTGAAAACACAAGTGATGAGGATAAGAAGTTTGAAGAAATACCTGAAGGAGAATGATAACCCATAAGACATCAACTTCAAACTATGAAAATAGATATTGGAGTTTAAAAGGAGTTTGGTAGGAACCTGAAAACAAATATGGAAGTGACACATGGTAGAATCCTAAACATATGTGCACAAGCAAACAAAATTAGGTAGGTCGATGGAGTGAGTTGGTATACCATTTCATAGCTTGATAAGCTAATAAGGAATAACTAACATCCAAATTAATTTCCAACCAATTGACCCATTTATGGTAAAACACATTTTAGAGCATCTTGATCCTATTGGTATAACCAAAAAGAAAACATCTTACATAATGTATTATAACTATTCCATTCTCAGGTTGACACATGTCTGAATCATTTTTAGATTTCCCTTTGCTCAATCTCTTTCTCAAGGATATGTGTGTGTGTGTGTGTGTGTGTGTGTGTGTGTGTGTGTGTGTGTGTGTGTGTGTGTGTGTGTGTATATATCTGTGTGTGTGTGTGTATTCATTCTATTCATTTAGGAGCCTCTGTTGGTTATGGTAAAACACTAACCAGATTTGTACTATAACTCTTGAAGAAATGTACAAGTGATTTTACCATTTTTCACAGTGCACTATTGAGTATAAGTTTTAATCTTATTGATAATGACTAGTGAAAAGGTTATTTTCTAGCATATCAATCTATGGTCACTTACCAATGTGCAGAAAAGATGATGTTGTAGGTCTTTGTTATCATTCTTTACTAAGTGTATAAATGTCTTAGAAGTGGTATATATGTATTCTCTTTGTAGAATCATTCATCACCCTTGTAAATGAAAAATAGCTACCTGAATCTAACTTATGAAATGCTAATGCAACAATTTATCTATTGTGACTTTGTGTGAAACACCCTTCTTTATCTTTAAGTAGTGGTTTTAGTCTTAAGAGGATATCAAATATTGGTGACTCACCACTTGTTTTCCCAGTTGTTTTCCTTCTCCCTTTTCATTCACAATTATTAGTTTAGAAAGAGTTTCAAGGTGCATCAAGGGGAGGTAGCCCCTAATATAGAGACTCATCTCAATAGAATTGTCACCCACAACAAGAGATATGATTCCATTGTGCCACTTGGATGAGAAAAATTGAAGCATTTCCTCAAGGGTGCAAATCTAAGCATCAACATACTCCTTATATTAAAACATACCCATATACCATATAGCATATTTTGGATTCTATTGGGTCCCAAAAGACCCATTTTATCTCTATAGGAGCCAAAATTTCATCAAAATTAGGTCCCTTAGAAAAAAGTGGATAGGGTCACAAGAATGAACCTGGTAAGTGTAAAATAGTCAAACTAGAGGTCCATATTAAGCTCCAATGGTGGTCCCTTATGTTCCTCATACTTGATTATATCAATTAGAATTATCCATGGTATTGGAATGATCTTTAATGGCATCAAGAATACCCTAAAAACCCTTACTTTCCATGGTCAAACATGGATTCTCAACCCTCATCAAAAACCCTTTGTTCACCTTCATTTTAATTGGCTATTAAAATTTGACCTGGTTCATTGACACATTGATTCTTGTTTATTCCATTGGATCCTCCAAATATGAACAAGTGCAATCCCTTAGATCCACCTTTGAATTGTCAACCTTGTGCCTATTAGTGCCACTTAGTAAATGCATGTTAATCCTCAAGATCCTAATGTCAGTCTATCGCTCCATGTGCTTGTGCCATGTGTTGACCCCTTGATAACTCTGACTATTTGACTCATTTCATGCCATTGGATTGAGATGTACGATCAAGTGAGGACCATTGATCTTATTAGGTCCCATTCTTTAAAAGCTAATGACTAGTCCATGGTCTTAAAATTGATAGTATGTGCGACATCATTTGACATTCACATGAACGTCATTGATGGTCATGTGATCATCAAATTAAAGCTTAAAAGGATTGTCTTACTCTATCTTTAAATTTGAAATTTGTGCAACCATTATTCATCATTCCATAGAACATGATTGATGGTCTGTAGACTATCAAATTTAAACACAGGTAGATTTTTTCTTGAGCTTTAACTTGATATTTGTGCGAATGTATTATATTTTTTAACTAACTTTGGAAGCTTAGATCTTGAAGTGAAAAAAACATGGAGGTCCCAAATTTATAGGAGATGCTCATGAAGCCATACGGAGAAAACCCATTTGATGTGATGGTCCCAAAAGCCTCTTAGGTGGAGATATTAAGTGCTCAAGTTGACTAGTCTATAACTACTTTTGCATGATCTCTTAGGGGTGGTCTGGTCCTTAAACTTGCATAATTCATCCTTTAATTATTCTTTCAAAGTGCTGATGAATTCTTTAGATTTTTTCAATCAGGTCTATAGTTCTAAATGCTTGAGCACCATGAAAATATGCTTGGATATTCCTCTTTGCAAAATATTCATATGTGGGCCAAAATGGTCAACAAGAAGTACATAAATACATATATACTAGTCTCTGGATATATGTGTTAGCAAAAAAATGTTAAGTTCATAGTATATCAAGTATGAAATGAAATTTATAATCATGGATAAAGGCATGTTTAAGTATATATATGACATTGAACATAATAATGTAAAGTGACCATAGAATGATATAAACTGTATGTGTTGTGATCAAAGAGGTGGATTCCCCTAACGTCCTAGTGATGTGAGTAGAAGGAAATCCCAACATCCAAAAGTACATAGATTTTGTATCTATGTATGCCTATATTACACTCAAAAGATGTGTGAAACATGTGTATATAGAAAATATTTATATGTCATCTACCAACATGGAACCAAAAAAACATATGGCAAGGAGATAATACAAAATGTAAATACTAAAAATATTTTTGGATTTTTGACATTTTTTAAAGTTTTTTGGTATTTTTTGGATATGTGAGACCTTGTAACCTTAAGTTGGATCCTTTAAATTATTTGGATCATGTCTAGATAATTAGAAATGGTACATATAATTTTCCTCCTCATGTTCTACATGTATAATATAAGAACCAATTCTATCATTTGGAATATGGATCAATTTGCCATCACGAGAGAAAGATATACCTTGATGATTTTATTCAATTTTTTCTTCCATTTTGTAGACACTAGAAAACTATACACTACATCTCTAGATGTTGCATTAACCTTTAAACCACCCCTTCACCCCCTTCGGGTTAGATTATTCACCAATTTTCCCATTATTTAACCTCAAACCATTTCCTAGGGAATTATCCACTAGTGATTGGTGGATTAACCAATTTTGGCTATGCCCCTCAAACTATCAGTGGTTAATACTTGACCTTGATTGCCGATGGTTAATTAAGATCTTTTATGATCAAAGGAATCAACTATAATTTTACTGTAACTCACTCATTGATTAACAACTGGCTAATTTTAGTTTGTTGTTTGCATGATTAGACTATTGGTCAGATTATCTCCCACTTAGAGATAAACAGCTGCACCAGTACCTGTACAGCAACATCTTCTAGCTTCTCCATCTTCAAACTCAATCTTGAAGACCAAAAAAAGTTGAATGAAGATTCAACTTCTCCTTTGTTATTGGCTTTGTTAACATATCAACAGGGTTCTTATCGATATGGATCTTTTCCAGCTTCAACTCACCATCCTCCAATACCTGTCTAATGAAGTGGTACCTAAGCTGTATATGTTTGGTTCTTGAATGAAAGGCTGAATTCTTAGCCAAATGAATTGCACTTTGACTATCACTGTATAATTTGTAACTCTCTTACTCCTTTCCCAACTCTTCCATGAACCGTGTCATCCATATCATCTCTTTGCTAGCCTCTGTGACTATAATGTATTCTACCTCTATAGTAGACAAGGCAACAACCTTCTGTAACTTTGAAATCTAGCTAACTGCCATTCCACCAATAGTGAACACATATCCTGTGGTGCTCCTCCTGCCATCCAAATCACCTGCCATATCTGAATCTACATAACCATGTAGAAAAGTGTTTGACCCTCCATAGCATAAATGCCTACTACTAGTCCCTCTCAGATATCTGAGAATCCACTGGACTGCTTTCCAGTGCTCCTTCCCTGGATTGGCCATATACTTACTGACAACTCCCACTGCTTGGGCAATATCAGGTCTAGTACATACCATTGAATACATTAAGCTCCCAACTGCGGAAGCATATGGAACTCTACTCATGTACTCTACCTCATCATGTGAATTAGGACACTATTCTTTGCTCAACTTAAAGTGTCCAGCCATAGGTGTACTCACTGATTTTGCATCCTGCATATTGAACCTCTCCAACACCTTATTCACATAATCCTTTTGAGACAAAATCAACTTGTGATTTTTCCTGTCTCTCTTGATACTCATGCCAAGGATTTTCTTTGCTGCTCCCAAATCCTTCATGGCAAATGTGTGAGCTAATTTTACCTTAAGCTCAAAAATATCTTGCATGTGTGAACCTGCAACAAGCATATCATCTACATACAACAACAAGATAATATATCTACCATTATCCAATCTCTTAAAATAAACACAATGATCAGATTAACATCTACTGAAACCATGCTCAGTCATAAACCTATCAAATTTTAAATACCATTGTCTAGGAGCTTGCTTAAGACCATATAAGCTTTTCTTTAACCTACACACAAGCTTCTCCTTACCCTTGACCTCAAAACCCTCTGGCTGCTCCATATATATTTCTTCATCTAGATCTCTATGAAGAAACGCTGTCTTAACATTAAGCTACTCAAGATGCAAATCCTCAATAGCAACTAAAGACAATACAGTCCGAATAGAAGTCATTTTTACTACAGGAGAAAAAATTTCACCAAAATCAATACCTAGTTTCTGTGCAAATCCCTTTACTACCAACCTAGCCTTATGTCTCATTTGTCCATTCTCACCTTCCTTTAACCTGTATACCCATTTATTTTTTAGTGCTCTCTTTCCAGCTGGTAACTCAACCAAATCCCACATTTGGTTCTCTTTCAAGGAATCAATCTCCTCATTCATGCTAAGCTCCCACTATTTCTGGGTTTCTACCTGCATTACCTCATCAAAACTTTCTGGTTCTCCACCATCAGTGAGCAATAAGTAGAATAATGAAGGGGAATATCAAATTTGAGGTTTACTTACCCTTTTTGACCTCCTAATGGGTGTATGAGACTCATTGACAACACACTACATGCCCAAATTCTCTGACAGTGACTGACCTCGATCACCTCCAAGCCTGTAACTAACCGACGTTGGTTCCACATGACCAACATCAGTTCCTTCCTAACCGACATTGGTCACTATCTGACTGACATCGATTCCTGTATTACTGATGTCGGTTCCTTCTTGATCGATGTCAGTCTCTGTGTTTTCCTATCTGTGATTATTCTTTCCTGCGAGTTCATTTTGGATCGTCATCTCGTCCAAATCTCCATGGCCCTGCTCAAAATTCTTTAACTTCTTGAGCTGATCACTATACATCACTTTTTTATTAAAAACAACATGATGGCTCCTAATTATTTTTTTAGTTCCTAGATTCCAAAACTGGAATCTAAAATCTCTAGAGCCATAACCCATAAAAATGCACCTCATAGATTTAGCATCCAGCTTCTTTCTATTTTCCTTATTAATGTGCACAAAAGCTTTAAAACCAAAAACTCTGAGAAATGAAAGATCTACCTTTTTACCTGTCCATGCCTCTTCTAGAAATCCACCATCCAAAGCTGTAGAGGGTCCTCTATTAATCAGGTAAATTGCAGTATCTACAGCTTCTGCCCAAAACTGTAAGGGCAAACCAGCATGCAATCTCATACTCTGTGCACGCTCCAATATTGTTCTGTTCATCTTTTCAGCAACACCATTTTGCTGAGGTGTCCTTGGAACCATCCTTTGCCTACATATTCCATTCATATAACAATAACAGTTGAACTTATAGCTACAAAACTCACCACCATTGTCAAATCTAAGGCACTTCAATCTCATACTTATTTCATTCTCAACCAAAGCTTTCCAAATCTTAAAAGTGTCAAAAACATCAAATTTCTTTCTTATTTAATAAACCCATACCTTTCTTGTAGCATCATCAATGAAATAAACATAATACTATGATCTTCTAATAGAAGCTACCTGAGCTGGTCCCCACACGTCTGTGTGAACAAGCTCCAACTTGTGCTTCCTCTTTGTTGACCTAGTTTTGATAAATCTTACTCTCTTCTATTTTACAAAAACACAATGCTCACAAAAATCTAGATCTATGCTTTTCAAATTTGAAAGCTTACCTTTTGACTTAAGAATTTTCATTCCCTTCTCACTCATGTGGCCGAGCCTACAGTGCCACAACTTTGCATCCACATCTGAAGTAGATAATATAGAAGGAGAATAATCAGTAATACAATTACATAAATAGAGAGTACCTACTCTCTTACCTCTGACTAATACAAATGCTCCCTTGGTAACCTTCCAAGATTCAGCTGTGAGAGTTACTGTGCAACCCTCATCACCCAACTTTCCTAAAAAAATTAGATTCTGCTTCAGGGTTGGGACATGCATGACATCCTTCAACACCCATGTGTTGCCATTCTGTAATTTCAGCTGCACTTTTCCTTTGCCAACAATTTTACAAGGCTCATCATCCCCTAAATAAACTTTTCCAAAATCTCCCTGGACATAATCATTGAAAAATTCTCTATTTGGGGTAGCATGGAAAGAGGCCCTAGAATCTAAAACCCAAGATTTTATTTTATTATGCAAAGAAAGTGAAAGAGCATCTTGTGCAAAAATACCTGCAACTTTTGCTTCTTCATTACCTTCATGCTGATTCTCTTCATTAACCTTCAACCAACAATCTTTCTTTGCATGTCCTCTCTTTCCACAATTCCAACAGGTTATCTTTCTTTTTCCATTTTTGGATTTGGATCTATTGCTCATCTTTGACTTAGACCTTGATCTCCCTTGCTTGCTCTTCTCTCTTTGCCTTCCCCTGCTTTCAATACTTAAAGCATTACCTGATGTTCCCCTATGCTTTTCCTACGAGTTTCTTCATTCAAGATTACACTAACAACATCATCTACTTTCAAGATATTTGTAGCAGATGCAGTATTACTAACTGCCATTACCAAACTATGCCAACTTTCTGGTAAAGAGCATAAGATTAAAAGAGCCTTAATTTCATCATCAAAAACTATTTTGACTGAATTTAATAGATTTACAATTCCATGGAAATCATTAAGATGATTAGATACAGATCCACCTTCCTACATTTGCAAATTAAATAATTGCTTCATAAGATATACCTTATTCAAAGCTGAGGGTTTTTCATATAATTTTGCTAAAGTAGTCATTAACTCTACCATTGACTTTGCCTGTGATAAATTAGATATCATAGTAGATGCCAGACTCAATCTTATAGATCCAAGAGCCTTTCTATCAAGAACTTCCCATTCTTCATCTTCCATGTCTGTGGGCTTCTTTGAAACCCCACCTAACGGTAAGTATAGATCTTTTTGATACAGATAATCTTCTATCTGCATTCTCCATAATTGGTAATTCTTGCCATTAAACTTCATCATTCTCAGTTTACTTTCTTCTACCATTGCTTCTCCCACTCAAACAGAAACCCCTGTGAGTGACCTATAATCAACAAACACTAACCAAATCTGAAACACCTGTTAGTCAACCTGAGCTCTGATACCACTTGTTGGGGATTAACCAACAAACTTGATTACTTTTATGTAATTAAACACAAAATTAAATTAGAATAATAAGTAACTAGAATCAGAAACAACAAAGAATAAGAGATACAAGAAACCACCCTAAAAACTTGTATTAAAATCTTCCAGAAGGAAATACAATGAATAAAATCACACTTTCTTCTCACACCTCTCAGATGTATAGATCTCTTTCCCTCAAGAGTTTTCTCTCTCAATTATAATCAATTTCAATAACTTGGATTGATACACATATACAATAAATGTTTTATACTGTTCTCTTACCCACAAGCTATGAAGATCTATCCCTATTATATAGAATTAGGAAACATGAGCATGCATTCTCCACCATTAGATATACCTCTTAATCAAGGGTTCAAATCAGTCCTACTAAAAATAGAAACACAAACTCAATAACAACAGTTAATCTAATCATGCAAACAATCTGTTCATCCACGAAAATAGACTTTCTGGATGCACAGGTGATCGACGTCGGTCCCTGTCTGTCTGCACATGACCGATGTTAGCTAATACATAACCGATGCTGATAGCTCCCAGTCAACCCCTAACCGATGTCGATTGCACCTGACTGATGCCGGTGACTGTGTAACTCTAGCAACCTACAATTTACTCATTTGGTGAAGCTTTTAGCTCCATAACTCAACAATTATTTGATAAACTATTGTTAAACTCTTCATTTTAACCTCCCTTTTCTCTTATATTAAGAAAGGGATAAAAGGTTGAAATCATCATTTAGGGGCAAGAGATTGTAACTCTGAAGCAAATCCAAAAGTTTCCCAATGAACTAGAAACTAGGTTAGAGGCTTAGGGTGCTTCTGTAACTCATTTTATTTAACCAAGGTACTATTATTCTACTGACATTGCTCTAGGATCACAACAATATTTTATCCCAAACCAACATTCCTCAGACCAAAAACACTTAAAATCTAAGTATCTATGTTTTTTTATCAATATTTAATAATTATCTTTATGTGTTTCATTACTTGTGTCATTCTCCTTTATTTCCCTTTCATCCCATTTTCCTGTGTTGGAGTTTTGTAACTCTAGACATTTCATCTCCTACCAAAAACCACCCACAAACCATTCTCACTCACTTAAACACCTAATTCCTAAACCAAAGACCTCTAAACATTATTTTTTAATCTTACAACCAATGTTCAATGCAAACATCACTTCTAGAACCTCTCTATAACCTCCCCAACAAACTTCTCTTCCCAAACTAGATCCAATAGTAACCACCAATGGTAAAAAACCACCGATGGTCATGCCCAATCATCGAAGGTCATTGTGTGTCATCTTACAATAGCAAGCTATTTTAACCCATCTACCCTACCGAAATCCTAGTTTGTGAGTTTCTATTTTATCACAAAGCTTTAACTTATTTTCTAAATTAAGTTTGAGTAATTTAGCATTACTATTCAATCATTTATTACTATTTTTAATCAAAATCATTTGTTTTCCTTCAAGCATTTCTTGTATTTGATTTCAGTACCTTTTGTTATTTCATAAAAGCACCTATTTTTAGTTTATCAAAACTTAAGTGTTTTAAAAGTGTGGATTGATATCCTCCAAGGAAGCTTGTGATTTTTGGATCTAGCTCACACTAGGCAATCCACCCTACTATCTCACTAATCTACCATTATCTAGATTGATTTCTTATCTTTAGGTCATCCTCCCTAAATAAAGAGGAGTATCAAAAATCATTTGGATTCACATGTGCATAATAAATCTAGGTTCTACTAACCTCACCCTTCTTTTAATTTTTAGATCTTTATAAAAAAGAAAATAAGAAAATTTTTAGTGAAACATTCTGGCATGCCTGGTGGGACCCTTGAGATTTTTCTTGGGTTTATAGTTATAGGATATTTATTTGGATTAGAGAAGAGTCATTCATTGCATTATTTTCTAAAAATTAAACATTCATTATTTCTCTTCTTCCTTTTCAAAACACAAGTTCTAGTTTCTTTTGCTTTTTTAGAGAAAAAGGTAAAAATTTTCATTTTTGCTTTCATTTCTGAAAATCAAAAGTACTCATTATAGGCTTAGGGTTTTGAATCATCATATCACATCTAGGTGAATATTAGTTATTTTTTATTCATTTGAAAAGACACCAAAATTTTATTTTGGATTAAAATTAACTTTGAGTCAATTATTTACCTATATTTATTAACTCACATAGCATAATTTAATCAAGTAAATTAATCGTAGTCTCACTTGTTATCACAGACAATACCAAATCACACATTAAATCAAACATCAAAACATTAACATAGGACCAAACTAGGATTTCATCACCTAAAGGTCACCTTTCCCCATCTATCCCACTTAGATTTCACCACCAAGGGGAGAACCAACTCAGTATGCTGGCTAAGTATAATCTCTAGCAACTCAGTATATTTTGGCTAAGCTCCCGACACCCTTATCACTACAGTGTGTGAAGTGAGGGGGTAGGCCCCAATATCAAGCCATGTACCAAGTTATAGTACAGATCTTAAGAGCCTTTAACTACTTGAAACCATCCTTAGACATCTTCTAGTACCTGCTCTACAAGCCCAAGTTGGTCTTCATAACTTCTTTAAAATTGAGGCATAAGCCTAAAGAGAGATAAAATATACCTTAGGATTTTAATGCACTTTAGTGTATGCATTGTTTCTCAGAGATATTTTTATTTTTGATTGCTTCTATTTTGAGTTGTGAGATCACTCTTATCTTCCTTTTGCCCTTCTTTGCATGGTTCTCAATAGACAACAACTAAGAAACTTAGTAAATTAGGATCCACCTCCCAACCATCCATATTCTTATTCTTTTACATCCATAGAGTACATCTCAGATATAGAGGGTTCTCCCCATCCTTATGGAAGTCTTAATTTCCCTTGAATGGTTGCCTAAGGTGATACAAAATTTTCCACCATTTTGGATAACAACCCCATAGCCCTTCAATACTACCTTAACACCATATCTCACCCTACCCCCACTTTGGTTCCATCTATTGATCCACCTTATGATATGCCATCCCATCTTATGGGTAGTACCTCTATTTCCACCATTTCCACCCAACCCTTAGTCACCCAAACATATTTTTCTACTAACAATCCCACTAATTCCACAATCCAAAACCAACCAACCCATCCAACAAACCAACCAACCAACCAACACTAAAACACCTTCCACCCCAACCAACAAATCTTATAATGTAGGGGCAACCCAACATTTAGGCACATATACTTGACTTACCATTAGAGTACCCTCTACTAGTGTTTCCACCCCTCCTCTTGTTATCTCCAACCCACCAACCTCCACTCCATTCCAAAGATTGGTGGTTTCCATACCTTCTACCCTTCCACCCATTAGTACCAAGGTTACCACCCATCCTTAACCTAACCATACCTCTAACCCAACCCAACCCATGTTAATTCCTCAAAAAGTTCCCATTACACCCAACCAAAGCTATATTCCTAACCCCCAAGGGTATGTGGCTCCACCTTCTACCAACCTCCTATATCCACTTACCCATACATGGCATCCTCTCAACCACCCATGTTAACATACCAAAATGTGTCAACCTCCCAAACTTCGACTATCTATCCTTATGTTGTACCTATCCAACCCCAACAAAATTTACCCTAAAACTATGGGGTGAACAACCTCAAATTGATCTAGTTAAGATGTTAGTGGATAAGATGACCAATTTGGAGTCATCTATTTCTGGTTCCCATAATTTCTTATCATATGACCAAATTTGTAATGAACTAGTTCATCCATCCATCCTAATCTGAACTTGTCCTCCTCAATGCGAATTAATAAATTTTTTGAAATTTTAGATCAAAGAAGATCCTCAATATCATCTTAGAGAATTTAGATACTCTTGCTATTTTATTGCTTATGATGATTCTCTCCTTCACACCTTTCCAATGTTCCTATCCAGTCCAACATTAGATAGGTACAATGTTATTACTAGGCACTCCCTATTTTATGTTACCCAATTAGCTCAAACCTTCTTAGATAAGTTTTCCATAAATATATCTAAGAAAATTTCTATCGACCTCTACTCCATTCAGCAATTTGAGGATGAGTCAATGCTGATTTTATATCCCATTCGAGAGGTTTGATAAACCAACTCTCTTTCTCTTTGCCCCAACCCAATATGATTGAGATTTTCTCTTAGGCTTATACCAAACATATTATATCCACTCTATATGTTTAGACTTTCAATAACTTTGATGAGGCTTTCACGATGGCACAAAAATTAGAGATTAGAGCCATTGATGAGGGGAAGCTAAAATTGAGAAACAAGAATTCTAGTTTTAATTCAAATGAAACTTTTTCCTCCAAAATCACCAACCATTCCAGTACCAATGCTAAAACCAAGGGAACTACAAATGTAGTTATCCTTAAAACCACCCCTCCTTTGGTTGTTAACCAACCCAACTCTTTTAATTCTTCTAACTAGAATACCTGAAACCAAAACCATAACAATCAAAATCAATATACTCCACTAGGGGAGTCATATTCTTCTATTTTGAAAAATTTGTTGAAAGTATACATCATAAAACTTCCTCCAATCAAACCCCCACAATAATTTGATTCATTTCATCCTATCCCTAGTTGTTATAAGGAGAATGAATTATAGAGCTTCCACCATGTCATTAGACATGATGTTAGTAGATGCAATACCTTCAAAAGCTTTGCCCAAAGGTTGATTGATAAGGGGAAACTTATTCTAGACAATCCCAATGCAATCCCAAATTAGTCACTTGACATATTTAACTAAAATTTTGCCAATCATTCCCCTTCTGTGAACAATGAAAATAATAAAGTGGAATCCTCTCACAACCATGAGGTCCATGCTATTAGTGTGGTTCTTGGTGAACTCATAGTTGAGGAAACTGTAGCCCAAACCAATTCTTCTTCTCATCCACTTATTGAGGTAGCAGAGTTACCAACCTCTCCTTTAGAAGACATACCAAAGGAGGAAACCATTACTACCATGCCTTTCTCTTCCATCATAGAGCAATCCAATCTTCATTTGGAAATCATTCCTAAAGAAGAGGTCACTTTACCTTCTCCTCTAATGGAAGAATCACCTTTCAAAAACTTGGAGCCTTTGATTGATGAAAAAGACAAGGTATCATCTCCTCTTTCTCAACCCATGGGTTTGTCTTTTTAGACCAATATCAAAGGAACCAAACCCATCTATAAGCCTTTTTCTAGACTGGTTCAAAACTTAGAGTACCTATCCCAACCCAACATAGATCATGCCATATTTTGGCACCAGCTTGGGCTCCCCTTTCTAAACAAGTAAGAGTCCTCAACCATACCATTATCAATTCAACCTTATACTTCCACTATTGAGCCCACCATAATCCTAACCAAACCATTATAAACCTCTACCTCTAAAATCATAGTTGAACCAACCAAACCAATACCACCCAAAATAACCCAAGCACCTTCTTCCATCCTAACAAAGGCCATCACAAACTTAGGCATGATCCCTTCTCAGAGCCTTACTCACCCTTCCTTTAAATTGGATTTATCACCATCTATCCCACTAAATAAACCCCACATTCAACCAACCAAAAATGTAGAGCTACTTAGGATCCCAAAAACTAAAACCTTGCCACCCGTTTCTACCTTGCCTTCCATTTTAGGGCCCCATCCTTCTTCCATCCTAGGATCTCATCCTTCCATTAATAAAACAAGTCTCCCAAATACAACCCAAACCCAACCTCCTCTTTTAGATACACTTCTATCTATCCTCTCTATACTTTCTACCTCCAAACCATCCACTACCAAGCCTTCTATACCTATACCTTCTACCTCCAAACCATCCACTACCAAGCCTTATATTTCTAAGCCTTATACCTCCAAACCATCTACATCTACTCCTTTCACCCCAAAATCATTAACCCCCAAGCAATCTACTCTAAAAACACTAGTCAAAAATATTTTTCCACCCAAAATGCCCATTACAAAACTTAATCCTAAGAAGGCTTCCACCCCGAAAGTCAAAGCCAAAACCCCAACACCCTTTCCATATTTTCTTGAGTCTTACTCAATGATTCTAAAAATATTATTTCGAGCTTATTGATTAAATTTACCTCTTATAAAACCATTTGACCCCCATAGTCTTAAGCAATCCTGGTTTGATGATACTCTAATTTGATTATACCATAGAACACTTGTGCATGATACAAAGAACTATAAATCTCTCCAAGTCTTGGTCCACCAGCTAGGTGATGAGGATGACTTATTGCTAGAATATCTTCCCATGAGCTCACCACCACTCTAAAAACCACAAACCACCACCCTAAAAATTACCTACTCCCACACTCTCATCTAACAATGAGGAGAAACCAAAGTAGTCCTTTAGCCCAACTCTATCCCAAATTCATACCATCCATGTGGTCACATGATCATAAGCCCAATAAAAGAATAAAGGGAAGGTAAAGGTGTCCATTCCATAAACATAATGATGAGTGCCATCAATACCCTTGATTTCATAATGTCAATCTAGGGTTGGTGTTTGAAGGTTATATGCAAAAGGAGAAAGAGATCTTTGGCAAACAGTTCCTTCTATCACACTCCACACTTTCAGGAATTGAAAATTACACTTGAAAAAATCAAAGCACACTTGTAAAAAGTAAATCACACTTGCATAAATTAAAACACTCTTGCATGAGATTAAATAAAATTTGTAGAAAGTAAATTATTGAATTGAAAGTAAATGACAAACACATAAAACACCTGTAGGTTTACAACGAACTATACATAAAATAAATGTATATGACAAAAATAAAATAAAATAATAATTTAAAGCAAAAAATATAATTATAGAATAAATAAATAAAATAAAAATACATAGATCCATCTTCCTTGGAATGAGTGGCCAACTAATTCCTCAGAAGAGTATTTATTTAAAACACAAGTTTCAAAATGGGCTACTCAGAATAATAGAAAGAAAAATGTATTGATTGATTGATTATTTCCTTTGGGTGTGGAAGGTTGCATTTATAATTCCATGCTTCCAACCAACACCTTATTTGGGAGTAACAATTGAGATACTTTATCCTATCTCAATCTTCAAAAAATATGGAGAGAGATATTTATTCTCATAAAATCTATTGCAGAATAATCTTGATCTCCACCAAATATGGAGAGAGTTATTATTTAGAATGAAATTGCATACACCTATATTAGAATACAATTTACAAATGGAAAGTCTATACATAGAAACCTATATATAGAAATAATTTAAATGAAAATCACTCTTCATGATAGATAGAACATTATAATATATTTAGAAATACTATCCAAACATGTATGTAGTAGTTTTGTTGAAGTTTGTAGTAGTTTTGTTGAAATCTTTAGCAACCTACTGAAATCCATAGTAAGCTTGCTGAAATCTGTAGCAAGCTTGCTAAAATCCATAACAAGCCTAGTGAAATCTATAGTTGGTTGATGTAATTCATAGCTGGTCTAATGTAATCTATAGTTAGTCTAATGTAATCCATAATTGGTTTGATGTAATCCATAGCTAGTCTGTAACAATCCTATTGTAATCTATAGATACTATAACAAGCCTATTGTAATCTGAACCTACTATGGGATTCTGTAACAAACCAGTAGGATTTCATATCTTGACCAAGATACTAGATCTTATTTTAGAAGACTTAAAATGGTTACTCTTCATACTTTGAATCATTCTTAGTGTATTATGAACTGTATATACACTCATTGATAACCTTTTCCAAATAATCATTAGAAATAGCTAACCAATAGATAACAAGGAATTCTAAAGACATAACCATGATATATACTTACTACTAAATAAACTATAAGTTCATAAATTATATTTATATCCACTTTCAATGAAAGAAAAAGGATGCTATTTTATGGATATAATGAGCTATTTTATGGGTTCATCACATACCCTTCTTCTACCACCCAATCACCCAACCAAACCCAAACACCTTCACCTTCCTCCAAACCCAAGGTGTCCATCTTGGGTGCCTCCAAATCTAACCCTTTCAAATCAATCCAAAGATTAGTTCTAAAGCAAATTTACCAAACACCAGTGAAGATGAATTTATATGAACTAATCAATACCTCTCCCCATCACTGTTAGGCAATGATAGAGGCTCTGCAGACCATAGAATTTCAACCAAAAGATACAGAACCTCTAACAACATTTGTTAGAGTACTTCATCTTTCCATTTTCTTTACCTTTAAGGATTCATAAATACCCTCTATTTATCCCCAAGATCTGGATCATCCCCTCCTCATTACCACATACATCAACGAAACCCACATCAAAAGGGTTATGGTTGATGGAGGAGCTAGCATCAACATTATCTCCTCCCATACATATAACCAATTAAAATTGTCAGAGAACATTATGTCAAAAACCTCAATAGTGCTCTGATCCTTAAATGACACTATGGTAACAACTCTAGGAACTATCATCCTCCACATTTATTTAAGACCTCACATGCTTCTTGAGCTCTTATACATAGTAAAAGGTGAGTTTTAACATAATGTTTTACTTGAATTCCCTTGGATCTATTCCATAAATTATGTGCTATCTACCCTACATCGGTACATCAAATTTGATCATGAGGGTAAGGTGGTTACCATACGAGTTGATCCAAGTCCTTTTACATCATGCAACATGATGTATCGACCCAATGATATTATCCTTCTTCTATCAACCAAACCTTTACCAACCAATGATGACTCCACCTCTTCCATGAACCAAACCTTGACTAGATCATCCATCCCTTCTATCCAAATCCCCATGAAGGACCCCTTGAAATTAACATTCCAACATCTCTTACTTGGGGAGTATTAGCTTTTGACCTTGGATGCCTTCCCTACTCCCCAAGAATATGGGAACCTTGACCAAAATCTTGATTATGATCCCATTATCAAAACCATTATTCCTTTTGGGCCTTCTAATATCCAAACTATTCTTGTCTATAGGGGACTTGATCAACTACTTTCTACCACCTCTACTTCCTCTTCTACTTAACCATTCACTTCAAATTTCTGCTATCTAGATAAAAAGGAGTTTACCAAGAAATATCTCTATAGGTGTGCTTGGAAGGGATTTAGTCTAAGATGTTATGAGAATGGAACACATGAGTTGTTTTCATGTAAGACCCAAAATCCTCATGAGATATTTGGTCGTAGATTCACTCCACTTGAAGAGCCAACCAATCCACCTCTTGTTACCATCATTGACAAGGAAGTTCCATCCTCACCAACCCCTTAAATCTAAGGATTTTGACATCATCCCCCCTATATTTTTTTTCATTAACATGATTATCCTTGGACCCTTGACTTATCAAAAGGATGGGGAGACCATAACCATTCCTCTAACTCATCTTAATATGGTAGAAGATGAATCTCCTACCATTAATACCTTTTGGTGTCAAGATGATGATTCCCTTCTTTCTTATCTTGGTGTAGAAGATTATTATATCCACAAATCTCTCCCTCTTGAGAATTCAACCATGTTGAATGAATCCATGATGGATGTAAACTTAGGTACTCAAGATAACTTGTGCATTGTCAAAATTGATCAATGACTAGATTCCTTAGAGCTTTAGGATTTTACCTCCTTTCTGTGAGACTATAACATAACATTTATTTGGTCTTATAGTGGCATGCTAGTAATTGACCCTTCCACTACTACCCATAATATCATTACTAATCATGATAATAATCCTATCAAGTAGAAGATTCATCAGATGCACCCTCACATAGCCCTTTAAATCAAAGAAGAGCTTCAATGCCTCTTATCTATAAATTTCATCCGACCCATTGACTATCCCTAATGTGTCTCTGATGTTGTCCTTATTACCAAAGCAATAGAGGTACTTCACATTTATATAGATCTCTATGATCTTAACCTTGTTTTCCCAAATGATGACTTCCCTTTACTAAGAATTCAATAGCTTGTTGATCTTACCATCTACCATGAGATGTTATCTCTTATGGATAGTTTCTTGAGTTATAATTAGATCTTGATTACCTCTAAAGACCAACACAAAAATACTTTTATTTCCCCATGGGGAACCTTCTAGTATAGGGTCATGTGTTCTAGTCTAAAAAATGTAGGTGCAACCTATCAACATGGCATGACTTATATCTTCCATGACCTTATTCACAAAACCAAGGAGGATTACATAGATGACTTTCTTGGGAAATATAAATTTTTTAAGGATCATTTAGTAGTTCTCAAGGTTATCTTCAAACATCTCATCCATTTCCATGTTTGCCTTAACCCTAAGAAATGCATTTTTGGTGTCTTATCAAGAATACTCCTTAGCTTTATCATCTCTCTTCAAGGAATCAAAGTTTATCCTACCAAAATCAAAGTGATCCTTGACATTCTTCCTCTAACCCACCTCAAGCAACTTTTTAGTTTTTAGGGGAAGATCCAGTCCATTTTTCGCTTCATCTCTTAGCTATTTGATAGATGTCAACGTTTCCATCACCTTTTAAAAAAAGATATGTATTTTAAGTGGAATAAATATTTCCAAAAGGCCTTTGATTCACTTAAAGAGTACCTTCTTTCTCCACCCATCCTCATTCCTCCCAAAAAGGATCAACCTTTCTACCTTTATATTTCTATTATCGATCACTCTTTAGGGGCAATGCTTGCACATCAAGATGAACAACATAAAGAGAAAGATATCTACTATATAAGTCAAATTATTGTAGAGTATGAAACTTGGTACACCCATACTTAGATTATTTGACTCACCTTGATCTTGTATCTTCCAAACTCTACCACTACCTTCTCAACCATAAGACCTATGTCATTACCAACACTGACCCAGTCAAGTATATGTACTCTAAGCCATAACAAAACTAGCATATGGATAAATGGATCATAATTTTAACTAAGTTTAATCTTGAGTTACTTAAGTAAAATTAAATTAAAGGGCAAGTCATCCCTGACCAATTGGCTGAAGCACCTTTAGCAGATAACCAAACTTATCCTCTTGAGTTTCCCAATAAGTCCATCATGACTCTTTCTCAAGAGGATGTCACATATCAAATGACCATATTCTTTGATGGCTCAAAGTGTCAATGTGGTGTGGGTGATGGTGTCATTCTCATGCCCTTAATGGTGAACCCCTTCCTTTATCCTTCAATCTTGATTTTGATTGTATCAATAACATGGTTGAGTACAAATGCCTAGTGATAGGTCTCCAAACTGATTTAGCCTTTGGAGTCAAGATGATCAATGTTTTTGGTGACTCTCAACTCATGGTCAATAAAATTAATGGCTCTTATAAATGTAAAAATGATTTCTTGTAATAGTATAAACAACTAGTTGGTATACTCTTAACATCATTTGAACATTACCTTATCCAAGCCATTTCATGATCTACAAACAAGTTTGACAATACAATGACTTCCCTTGCTTCCAAATCCCATCTGCACCTTTTGACTCTAAGATATTTATTTCTATCCATATTCTTACCAAACATTATTATACCAAATCAAACCCTCCTTCTATATTTAGTGTGGAGGAGACCTAACCTGGCCTTTGGTATAAATAGATCTTTGACTATCTCAACCTAGGTGTCATTCCCTCTAATCTTTCTAGGAATGGTCAAAGAGTGTTCATTCATAGTACCTCTTATTATACCATACTAGGGGGAATTATTTAAAAACATGGCTTTGATGGCCTCTATTTTTGTTGCCTACGTAATCATGAAATTTCTCATGCTATCATAAAAATGCATGATGGAATTTATGGGGGACACTTTAGTAGACTAGCTATCACTAAACATATCCTTCACCTTGGATACTATTGGCCCACCCTTAACTAAGACTATTATGATTATGTGAAGAAGTGTGTTAATTGTTAAAACATGACAATTTACATCACACACATAGTCATAGCCTCTGAGTATCCAAGGATTTTTGGTCCTTCTCATAATGGGGATTGGGTATTATTGTGAAATTAAACCCCATTCTTCATAATGACATCATTATATCATTACCATGACCAAATATTTCACCAAATAGGTGGAGGATATTCCTCTCATTTCAAGCAAAACCAAAATGTTATCAATTTTATTAACCATCACATTATCTATCATTTCAGTATCCCTCATAATATAATCATTGATAATGGTAAATATTTTAAAAATAAAAAAGTCCAAGGTCTTTGTGATACATTTGACATTAAATTGAGTTTCTCCTCATCCTATTATCCACAAGCTAATGGACAGGCTAAAGCTTCTAACAAAACCCTTAACAAGATGATAACTAAAATGGTCAATGCATCAAATTGACTTTGGCACTTAAACATCCATTTCACCTTATGGGCATATCATACTAGCATTATAACCCCTACAAGTGCCACCCCTTTCTCTTTTGTATTTGGCATAGAGGTTGTCTTGCCTTTCAATGTCAAAATTACCTCTCTTCACATATCCCTATAAGATATCATTTTATAGGGTGATTATCACTAGGAATATTTAGCCCACTTGAGATACTTGATGAATGTCATTTGGCCAAACTTAAACATCTTCATGTCTATCAATAATGAATCAAGAGCACCTATGAAAAAACCTACAAGAATGAGAATTTAATATCAAAGACCTCATATTAAAGGAAAATTAGCATGTAACCAATATGGAGAAAATCAAGTGGGGAAAGTTTGATTTCAATTGGATTGGACCTTATATCATTACACACAAGTATGGATTAGGAGCTTACCAGTTATCCTCTCTTGAGGGGAAATTAGACTGTGAGCCTCTCAATGCTCTATATTTACATCCTTTCTTTTTTTATATAAGATCAAACTCATCTTCTATCTAACTTAAGCTCATACTAGCATTATAACCTCTACAAGTGCTACCCCTTTCTCTCTTGTCTTTGGCATAGAGGCTGTCTTGCCTTTCAATGTCAAAATTACCTCTCTTCACATATCGCTATAAGATATATTTTTTTAGGATGATTATCATTAGGAATATTTAGCCCACTTGAGCTACTTTATGAATGTCATTTGGCCACACTTAACCATCTTCATGTCTATCAATAATGAATCAAGAACACCTATAAAAAAACCTACAAGAATGAGAATTAAATATCAAAGACCTCATATTAAAGGAAAATTAGCATGTAACCAATATGGAGAAAATAAAGTGGGGAAATTTTGATTTCAATTGGATTGGACCTTATATCATTACACACAAGTATGGATCAGGAGCTTACTAGTTATCCTCTCTTGAGGGGAAATTAGACCATGAGCCTCTTAATGCTTTACATTTACATACTTTCTTTTGTTATATAAGATCAAACTCACATTATATCTAACTTAAGCTCATCCCTTGTTTTACAATATTTTTACCTTCATCCCCTCACTTTGAGGATTGCATATTAAAGCACAAAATCACGTGATTTTCTAGCATAGTTGTAGTCTTAATCCTAAACATGGGTACCATGGCTCTACCCATGGCATGATTCTCATGGATATTTTTTATCCCTAATAAGATGGAATCCTATGGTCATTGTATCTAAAAGAATCATTTGACCCACTATTTTAACCTTCTTATGTTTTAGTTTTGCCTTCATAAAGGTCAACCTTTTAGCCTATCTAAGTAAGTCTATATCATCAAAAGCAAAAACATTAACATTCATCTATCCTATGGGTCATCTATAGAGTTAGTAGACTACTTCCTTGAAGGATAACCACTAAAACCAATCAAAATTTCTCAATGTAAATTAGACTGCTCCCTTGAAGGACAACTATCACAAAGCCTAAAACAAGTCTCAAAAGGATCAAACCATTCCCTTGAAGGATGGCTAAGTAAAAACATTTGTAAAAATAAAAAATTTTATGGGTAGCTTCTCACATCAATAAGCTTCCCCAATATCTCAAAGAAATAAAAATTATATCAAAAGATCCATTATTTGGAAACCACAATTGGCTTTCATAAGTAGACTTACTACATCGATCAATCTACACCATATATGACATAGTTTTGTTTATACTATCTCTTTGGCAACCTATAGAAGAGAAATGCTAGTCTCACAAGAAGGAGCTTTTAATCATCCATATCTTCTTTACACCTTCTATACAATAAGGTACTTTTCACTTACTTAACATTGTGTGATCAAGAAACTTTTTAACCAACCAATGAACACTTATGTGAAACATGTGAATGGATTATGTTCATGAGCTGATCTAGATTCCTTTTTGTTTTAGTCCTCACCAATGAAAGAACATTATGTCTCCTTGTTTTCTCAAACCTATTTGTTGATACAATAACTAAGATGATTATATTTTGATTGTTTTATTTTTCTTTTCTATTCTCACATCTAGTTTTGTTGTCCAAACTTACTCTATGTGTTTTAAGATTAATTCACCTTCATAAAATCAAATGTAATTCATTAAAAAAATTTAAATAACAAACATGTGTTTTATTTTGTGATTTTATTTTACCTTATTCATTGAATGTTTTTAATCATTAAAACATTTTAATGAATTAACCATCTCATACATCAAACATCATTTCACCCTTCTAACCAATCACATCAGCTAATCATAACCATTTTCAGATCTATAAACGTTTAATCATTTTATTTTATAAATAAATGAGTCATCCACATATATTATCCATCACATGTCTATCTAGATAAGGAAGCATAAACTCATTAATTTAAAACATCTAAATTATAACATCTAATTAAGCATGCATCTACTCATAATAAAAATGCTAATCACAACATCATGATCATATCATAAACAACATCATCACATCATGAACATAAAATAACTAACCATAACTATAAACAACATCCATAACCCACAATCACATCAATAAGATCATAATCATAACTAATTATATATCATAATGATGTTTATGTCTCTCATAAAATGTGTATATATCATTACTTTGGGTCACAAGTTGATATCAAAATCATATAATACATCAAAATAGGCATCTCATAAGAGTTTAAGGTGGAGGGGCACTACTGATCTGTAAATCCTATCCATATTTAAGATCTATTTGTATACCCATAAATGTTGCCCACTGACTCAGTGTATCACTATTAGCTCCCCCAATAACCACTACTCTATACTCAGCATATTGGGGCTCATCTATAAGCTCTCTAAATACCAATGCCTCATAATATTTGAGCTCCTCAATTGTGGCCACATACCTAACCACAAAGATGGTCCTTGATGGTCATATAGGTGTAGGTGATTTCCCTCCTTCCTATCTTAAGGCATCCCTCTCTTGTGTCACCAATACTAGCTGCACTCATATTGTATCCCTTTCCTATATAAGGGTAACCACCTAGCCCTGTGATGTATCTCTCTCTATAGTCACCACTACTAGAGTTTCTTGTGATATTTTTAGTGCCACCCATGCCTGATATCTATCTATAATGAGTGCTTACCTATCAGGGACATCCACATCCATTTGGTCCCCACCCCCTCCACCATGTCTACATTGGGAGCCTACTATACATCATCTCCCCAAGATATTGTCACTGCATAATGCACTTGAAACCATACAAGGTAATCTAGAATAACCCTTACATCATCAATAACTATGGCCACTAATAGCTCCTCATGACCAATCTCTATCTTCTCAGGCTATGGTGGAGGTAGTGGTGCCTTAACATCCTCCCTCTTATACCTCAAAAAAACACTTGGTATGCCCTAAACAATCTCTTGAACCAATTTAATGAGATGCGATCTACCTTATGCTCCTATCTCCCATATATCCATCTATAAATATGTAGTGATAAGGTCTGCCTAGTATAGCTCACCCATGCTAGGAATTTGGTATATGGCCTCCAAATAACCTCCTTATCCACTAGTACCTCCAACCTATCTCTGTACCAGTCCAAGTCTTATGCTACTCCTCTAGGTGGTGTGAGTGCATATTCACCTCTCCATCTCATGAATCCCACTCTAAAGTCCCCCTGATCCCATGTGTGCCATGTCAATCCACCTGGTTATAGCACCCCAATGTACTCATATACCCATCAGTATAGAACAAACTTGACTCTAATGCCATACATCTTATTTAATCTATATCCATAGAGATCGTAATAGATTTGAACTAGGAAAACCAATGCCCAAGTAAACACTATCCAATCAATCATCATGTCAAAAAAAACCTAATAATAATAGGGAAAATCTACCACTACTAGAATCTAGGAGTGCATAGTAGGTAATAACTATCATCATCATTGTGATAAGCCATCTCCATCCCCTATACACGTGATACATAAGTACATAATGGAAACCTCCTATATGCCACCTAACATGAACAAAGTTTACACTAAACAACTGATCCATATGTGCATCTCACTCCTCACTATCAATATTCTCTATTGACTCACCCTATATTAGTAACCATAAAATTTGGTGAATGTCCTCTACTAAAATGGTAATCTCTCCAATTAGTATAAAAAAAGTATTGGCAGTCAAGTCTCATCTCTCGATGAGGGATACCAACATTATTTCATCTCTCAACATGTGATAGTAAAATCTCATACCACCTAGGCCCACTACAGTCATTTACTCCCACTCCTAGTCTATCATAGACCTATGTACCTTATCCAAGAGTTGAGGCACTTGATCCCACATCTATAGATGCTCCCTCACCTATAAGGTTAAACATTTCCCTAAGTTTTCCTTACCTTTTTCACCATGACCTATGTATTTTACCTATTAGCCCTATCCCTACTCACTTCTACCTTATACCATTTTTAAAGGCCTATCTAAACCTTCACCTACTTATACCTTTACCAATTAGCTTCCCATGCCTTCTACCTATTAAACCTAACTCCTACCTTAACTTATTCACCTCATCTACTCCACACATATCTACTTCTACCTAAACTATATCTTCACCCATTCCTCTAACCTTCTCTACCCCATTCCCTAACCTTATATCGATTATCAATGGTCAAGTGTCGATTGTTGATGGTTCCTTATGAAACCATCATCAATCAACCATCGACCACTAATGGTTTAATGGTGGATCCTCAAATGGTCCACACATAAACCATTTTATGGTTGCCTATCACCTAGTGATGGTTGATAACAACCACTGACAGTCACTGTGTGGTGACCACCGATGACCAAACCTTGACTTAACCCACCAATACCTAAAAACAATCAACAAAAACCTTAAAATCCTACCTAAACATTCTTACCCCTCCCCTATCTTTCCTCCCTCAACCTATTTCCAACCCTCTTACTAATTTCCTACCAAAAACTCAAAACCCCCATTTCCAATCCTACTCACCCACAATAATAACAAACAAGCAACAAAAATTACAAATTTTACTACATACCCTACCTCATTACACATCTTCCATCATGGTGGAGCCTTTGATATCACCACTACTACTTGTCCCTACACTCTAACTCTACCTCACTACATCTCCTTTGCCTTAGCCTACCTTAGTCAAATTCCACCTCATAGTCTAACCTTGATCAACCCTCACTCACTTAGCCAACATGAGAATCTAAATCACCATAATTTTCTCAATTAATAAGGTATAAATTTTTTGGGTCAATATTTACAAATGAGCAAATAATACCTCATTTGACCTTTTATGGTCACCATTTTAGGGATTAGATTTGATTATCAATGGTCACTAGGTGACCACCAATGGTTGACCTTGAGCATCGATGGTCAACTGACTTAGGGTATTTCTCACCCTAACCTATATTTTACCTTCTCAACCCCTCATCCAATAATTCCATGTCATTTTAAGATCCTTATTGGTATTGAAAACCTCTTTTTTGCACTCTTTCACTAGGAAATGGGTTTGCATTTTAAAAATAAAGTAACCTTAACCTTTTTCTCTACCAACCAACCAACCTATTAAACTCAACCTTGGTCATTTTGACCCACCTTTTTCACCTTTTATAGTAACCTTGCCTATGTCATTTTGACTGCATCGATTACCTTTCCATATTTTATGGCTTGTGCTAATTTTTTTCACTAACCACTTAGGTACCTCAAAGCATGACCCTTTGAAGTCTTGACACTTGTAACCATTTTTAGTTTCTCAAGATCACATCCATTTTTTGGATACTTGTAATTGTATTAATATTGCCTACGAGACTTGAGTTTATAGGAGTAACCCATATCAACTATACCTAACATTATGGCCTAGTTACCTATTACTTGTCCTTCTAGTACCAACCCTATTTTACCAACTACCTCAACCATGGCAACATAGTTTATGTATGATCTATGCTAATGTACTTAGCCATATTTTTTTGCATATTTGTGCTTCAATACCCAACCCACCTTGTCATTCAACCTTGACACCCACCTATCCACTTGTCAAACTCACCATTGACTTTATTTCACCTCATCAATTCCTAGTTTGAGGGGGGACACTTGTACCCATAATTGAGGCATCCAAGCTTATACCAACCTTCCATTTTTTATTTTATAACTTGTAGATATAAACTACATAATAAAAAGGGGAAAAATGTAAACACTAGAAAACTATACACTATGGCTCTGGATGTCACGTTAACCTTTAAATCACCCCTTGGCCCCCTTTGGGTTATATTATTCACCAATTCTCCCATTATTTAACCTCAGACCATTTCCTAGGGAATTGACCACTAGCCATTAGTGGATTAACCAAGTTTGGCTATGCCCCTTTGATTGCCAATGGTCAAGCCTAGACCATCGATGGTTGACCCTAACCAATGATGGTTAATTAATCTCTTACATGATCTAAGGAATCAACTATAATTTGACTAAAACTCACTCACTCATTATCAACTATATAATTTTAGTCTATTATTCTCATGATTAATGCATGATTAGACTATTGGTCAGACTGTTTGATAAACCATTATTAAACTCTTCATTTTAACCTCCCTTTTCTCCTATATTAAGAGAGGGAGAGAAGGTTGAAATCATCATTCAGGGGTAAGAGATTCTAATTCTTAGGTGAATCCAAAAACTTCCCATCGAACTAGAAACTAGGTCAGAGGCTTAGGGTGCTTCTACAACTCATTGTCTTGAGCCAAGGTACCATTATTCTGATCACATTTATTTAGGATCCAAAACAATTATTTAGCCCACACAAACATTCTTTAGACCAAAAACACCTAAAATCTAAGTATTTGTGTTTTTTTATCAAGATTTAGTAATTAGCTATATTTATTTCATTACTTGTGTCATTCCCCTTTATTTCCCTTTCATCCCATTTTCCTGTGTTGGAGTTTTTCAACTCTAGACATTTCATCTCCTACCCAAAACCACCCACAAACCATTCTCACCCACCTAAACACCCAATCCCTAAACTAGGTAGCTTTGAACATTGATTTCTATCTTTCAACCAAAGAGTTCCAAATGTAAATGTATATGGAGATTTTTATGGCATAACCAAAACCCATGTTTGAATCACTTTAATACCACAAAAAATTGGTAATGTTATGCGGCCCATGAAGTTTTTCCAAATGAATTTTATTTTCAAGTTTTTTAGATTAAAGCCAAGCTATTAGAAATAATTACATTCCAAGTAATTTTTATTTCTGTAGAATTAATATGGTAATGCCAAAAATAAGAACCATCCATGAATAATGTGATTGTTAAATCCTATTGTCATGGATGATGTTTTATTTATTTAATTTGAATTTTTTGATGTGCATTATATACCACTTGCACTTTTGGCTCCTTATTTGAATGATATTGCAAAGGATTTTTAAATATTTTATGTTTATGGTGGTCACTAGGTTATGAACCTAATTCATTTGGAGGATCATCAAATGTAATATTTTGGTCATTGATGAGATATTGTATCTTATGCTTCAAGGTAATTTTTTTTTTTCATAAAATGCCCAGGGCCTTGGTGATAGTCAAAATAAACATTTGCATCATACCCTTTGGGTAGGGGTCTACTCATATCAACCTATATAGGATGAGGGAGAGATATAATATAAAACTCTACAAACCATGAGAGTAATGAAATAAGAGACTCAGGTAAACATTGAAATTATCTCCTTGGTGTATTTGTTAAGATAAGTTGCTTAAGTTTTTGTAATAGTGTATCAACCAATGTTGTGTTATTTATAAGCGAGATGGGTTGAGTTATACCTTCTTCATGTTTCCTAATCCTTATATTTTATATTCATATTTTAACAAATATTAAAGACCAAAATTAGGTTTATAATATTGTTTCATAGGATCATTTGTTTATGGGATCATTACATGATGTTTGAAGGATTAGTGTCCATTAGATATGTATACATAAATACTTGATGGCTAAATTTTAAGCATACATGCAAAGTATATGGAGTCACATAATTTCATGTATCCAAAGTAGTCCCAAGAGTATATTATAGTTTTAATCATTTGGTAAAACATGGCACAAAGCAAGTAATGTATGGGATGTTACAATAATGTTTAATGTTAATTGCCCAAATAATTTTTATGAAATATTATCAAATCCTTTGATGTTCATATTGGAAGGTTCTGAATCATTAGGCCTAATGCCAAGTAAGGAAATAAAGGATGTGTTTCAAATTTTAAGCCTTGAACCATTGTCCAAAAGGACTCTTTTTACAATTTTATTGAACACATCAAACTAAATGTATAATGGTAAATAATAATTTACAAGGTTTTGAGGTGGTAGATCCTCCTTTTCAAAGGATATATTATGTTCATTCCTTTTGATATAATTTAACATAGAAGCCACATATGGAGGCTCCACATTACCTAGTAAAAAGGCCATGTGTAATGCATCTAAAATAACATCCTTTTAATGGGAAGAGTGACATAGCAAGTCTTTAAGCAATGTTTTAGATATACTATCATTGGAGTAGTTTATATAATGGTGAGATCTAGATACTAGCTCTATAGTATTAAATAAGGAATTTTGAAGAGAGATTAAGTGTTGATTTCACTTTAAAACCCTCTCATTATATTAATAGATTTACATATTTATTTGGATGGTACCTTGGATTAACATGGTAAAATAGAATAATAATTCTAAAACTACAAATTGTAACATAAAATGAGCTACATATGCATCCATATTTAATGTGGATAGAAAAGGAGATCTAATTTTTAAATTGTAAAATCTTTCCTGATGAAGGATCATAGTAGTTGATTCAAAACACATTAATCATCAAAACATGACATAATTTCTTCCAAAAAGATTTTTGTTATTATATGGACTTTGAAAGCATTAAATCTTTGTTATAAAATATTTTTAAATAAAAAATTATAAATCATAACAAAGAATCCAGAAACCCTAGATCAAAATCTAGGATTTTATAGATGAATGGTCACGTTTACCAAATGTTTAATTATAAAACATAGATGTGGGGAATCTAGGGTTAAAGGGGGAAAAGATAGCCTATGGCACAATGATGGTAGGCTATTTCTAAAGTAGGCCAATTTTTTATGAAACTCAAATAGAACATATAATAAATTTATTATATTGAAATGATAAAGATAAAAAGTAAAACTATCTTATATATTAAAATAAAAATGAAAACAAGATACTTAGCTGGTTTTAATGCTAATATAGATCTAGATCTGAAATAATAAGAAATTGGACTAGATCTAGAATTTGGAATAATAATGGGATTCTACAAATTATGCCTATGTAGTTACAGACACTTGTGTCAACCTAAGATAGTTACATTGATGCTACTATCTGACTTAGATGTAGGTTTCTGATACATAATACCAACTAAAATTGGATGTGATCACCTAGATTCTTGTAGACTCTACATCATCTTTTCTATGTTGCATTTAGATATGGGTCATGGGTTGTCACTCCTTGTCGAATAGCAAAACCCTAGTTCTTCATCTTCATATTAGTTATGAAAAAAATGGTTTAGTGGGCACATAGTGTTGAGCTACCCCAAAGACCCCTCTATCAATTAGTAATACCTACATAGCCAATACTTTGAAGAGGGCCTCTGACTCATGTAGTTCTCCCTTACGTATTGGCTTGTGTGTGAATCATGTAATGTGTGATAAACAAGTACAATAGTAACTTATCTTGTAACTTGAAAATGTGGCTCATGTAATAATATTTTAGTAATATAGACCTATAGATGTGCTTTCCTTATGATTTATATGGAAATGTGATAAAATAGGGAAGTTTTTCTCATTTGAGTGTTTGATAGAATGCTTTTGGTAAGTTTTCTGGTGAGTTGTCAGGTTTTTCTAGTTGAGAAATGAATGAAAGTTTATCTTATATTTATACCAATCCCTTTGTAGAATATCTCACATTGAAGCACTTAGAATGACTATAAGAATACATTTAATTTACAAATTAGATGACTTTAGGGTATTAGATGCTTGTATTGGGATAAAACACTTGCATAAACATATGCATCTAACTAAGATGCAAGTGTTCAGGTAGTTGGAAAACATGTACAAGTTTTAAAAATTGCATAGATAAGATAAGTAAGTTTATAACATTTTGGACATGATAGAAGGTCTAAGTCATTATAATAAAATTAGTTAAACTAAGAGATAAGAAATTATGCACATAAAGATAATGCATGTGAGCCTTTTAGCAGTGGGAAAAAGTCTAGAAGTTGAAGTTACATCCATGATATATATTTTCCAAGTGTGCAAGACTAATTTGATATATAATTTAGAAATAACATCTTCATCATGAAGGGATACATAGTGTTTTATTTATAGACATCATGGTGTGAGGGGGTTTAATCCAATACTCATAGCCATTATACATAGCTAAACACAAACTTTAGTTTCCACATTCCTCATGGTATATTGGAAATGATTAAAATCCCTTATTTATAATAATAGTAATCCTTTTATAGCTGTCTAATTGGTGGTGCACTTGAAAGGAGAGTATCACCTAGGAAATTTAGTCTAAACTTAACCTTAAAATTAGGGTTAGTGGGATACAAACATGATTATATCTCTATCCTTAGTGGTCTAAACCATTGGGCCTACACTAATTAATAAATGAAAAATTATATCTGAGAGCCTGTAAATTATTTAAGACCCTTTCCCAATTTACCCATATTATACATTAATTTTTGCTTGCATTGCATTCTTAATCATTAGTTCCTCTATAAATATTAGATTAATTATTACTTTTTAGAATTACTCTTATTTCACTTATATTTAAATTAATCACATTTATCATAGATGGTCAAATTATATATGATGATATTATTTATCCCCTTGATGAATTGTTTTCCACTTATTCTATCCCATTTCTTATGAATGGATAAAATGTCAAAAGCAAAAAAATATTTTTATTGATGATTTTTATGTTCAAGTAGTGTATATGACTATAGTTACCCTTGGGAACCTCTAGATCCTCTTTTGGATTCCTCCATAGACACAACTCTTGATTCCTCTTTGGATTCTTATTTGGATTTAACTTTTATCATACCTCTAGATTCCTCTTTGGGTTATTTTCTACCTTTCTCTTTGGATTTATCTTTACTTACACCCCTAAATTCCTATTTGGATTCTATCCTAGATTTCTCTCTAGATTACCATTTACTCACACTCATAGAATACTCCTTGGATTCCCCTTTATCTTATTTGGTTTCACATCCTAACACTTCTTCAGTCTCCTCTATAAGTTCCTCTTTGAATCCTTCCCTATATTCTTCCTTGATGACACCTCTACTTTCCTCTTTCAAATCATGTCTAACATATACCTTAGTGTCTATACACACATATATTTATAAGCCACAAAATATACCTCCATTATTCTTACCTTAGCACATATCGATCTCCAATTTGAATCAATATGCATGTTTAATCATAACTTCCTGAGGCTTACCATTGTGAATCCATTCAAGATCAAATCATCACTATGAAACAGTCTATAGAAAAATTGTAACAATAAAATTGGTATTTTAGTGCAAAGATCACATCATGGGAAAATGTATGAAATTCAAAGCACATTAGTTTTAATCATGTCTCCACATATTTATCTAGCTATTTGATTTAATTTTTTTGGGAATATTGGAGTCTTATTCCTAATTTAGTTAAAGGTCTGAGTTGACTAAATTAGTAAATAATATTGTAATAAATAAAGTACCAATTTTTATAATTTATTTGACCTTCATAAATTTCTAAAAATAGTAATGAAAGAGGAGAAATGTAACTTATCTTAAAATTATGCTGATACAATTGAGACAAAGGCTGATATTGGCTATGTAGGACTAGGATAGTGTCATAAACTAGGATTTAACTTTTTTTTAGTGAAAATATAGGAGCACCAAAAATATGACACTTTGAGGGTCTAACATTATATTCCATGTCCTACCACTATTGTCCAAACTAGTTATAGAGATCTAAGTTTTCTAAGTTTTATTTGATATCTCTATGTGAGCCTACCTATGAATATCAAATCTCTATTGTGCTTGAATGAAACTTGAGAAAGATGGGGAGTTAGTTTGTGTAAGATGAACTAAATGTGTGTCCACACCCCTTGTGTGGGCACACTACTTACATACCAATACTCTGAAGAGGGATCAAGCCATATGTATTTATCCCACTTGATGTGCTTTATGCAATAGTGTTATGCATATGTAAAAAATGCTAAACTACACGTGCTTGAGGTGGCTAGGGACTAGTGTGAGGGTTTTAATAGGTTGGTAACTATATTGGATGGCTGAATGTAAAAAATAGGGAAATTTACCTTAGTAGTCTTGCTTGTATTCTTTCTTGATTTTGTAATATTTACCAACCCCTTATAAATGAACTTTGAATGGGATTTTATAGAGATATATTGGTCATGGGTTAAATGTATTCATGCTAGGCTGACACAATGATAAAGAGGAATCAAAAGGAAATGGTCATATGGGCTCAAAATGTGATTGGATAGGATTGTTGAAAATGGGACACCCTAAGGTCTAGTGCTATAGTCCAACCTCAACACTCTTATCCTATAGGCTTAGGACTTGGGGGGATGGAATTATCATGGGAAAAAAAACTTGGTTTAGCCAAAATTAGGTCTCAAAACTCTACGTATGATTTGGAATAAGCAAAAAGGTGTTTAGAATGGTCATGAGAGCATGTAAGAGGGACCTATGGGTTAGGTGTCATAAGCCACACTCAAGATACCAATTTTGACATTTTATATGACTACATTTCCCCCTCCCCCTCTATTCTAGTGACATAGCAAAGTAAAAGACTAGGATAAAATAAAAGTAGAAAGAATATTGAACTTACCTACAAGGGTGAAGCCCATGAAACTATGTGATGCTAGGTATGCATAGAGAGAGCACATTGTGAAGTGAAAATATACAAGAGAAAATAAAGAGTAGATTAGTTCTTACTAGATATGATATATCTAAAATAAAAACATACAAATTTGGGTAAGAGAGAGATGAAGAGAAAGGAATGAATACACCTCATTAGGTACGTGAACCAATAAAAAACTTGTTATGATGCTGGATGATGCTAAGTAATGCTAGGTATGTGTTTTACCAAGATTAATATTATGAACAGAGCTAAATGCTCAATTCCCCAAGAGTGGCTTAAGAATGTAAAGGCTATCTTTTTGGCTTCATTATCACCTACTGAGTGAAGTTATGTGATCATGTATGTGTTAATCGATGTTTAGACTATATTTCTAATCCTTCTGAGTAGGTGGCTCAAGAATACAAAAGATGGCCCTTTGGCTCCATCATTTCCCTATGAAGTGAAGCTATAAACTAATAATGGTATGAATGTGTGTCATATGAGATGGCTCTTGAAGCCCATGAATGCTCTATAATCTAAAAATGTGGCATGGATAGTTAAATGTGTACTAGAAACTAGGCCAATCTTAACCAACTCTAGTAAGAGGAGATTAGGCTTATATGAAATCCACTCAAAAATTGGAAACTAGGCTTATGTGGAAATCACTTGGGAATGTGGAGGTTAGGCTTGTATGAAAGCCACTCTAAAATGATGCCAACCACTGTAGATGGAGCAAGGCACATAACTAATGAGAATGCCTAGGTAATATACTAAACTCAAAAAGAAAAGAAGTCAAATGTGTCACGTACATTGCCCCCAATCATTGGTGTCTATAACATGGATTCTGATCTAGAAGTTATACAACTACCCAATTTAAAACTGGAAGTGAGAGCCATCATGATGTGCATGATGCCCCTATATTTGGATTATTTGAGAAAAAATATATTAAAACTATTGAATTTGGACTGATCTATATCTAACAAAACTATAGCTGAGTTGACTTTTTTTTCCTATTTTTGGAAAATCTAGTTTTTTTTGTGTTTGGATAGGAGCATTAAAAATATGACACCCTACTATCTAGTTCTATTGTCCATGTTTGAAGCTATTGTTATTTGATAAAAATAATGACTATTCTATAATCATCACTATTTTTCTAGTTTTTTCTACCTAGTTTTCCCTATGATTACTATTTTGAGTATTCTAAAAATTAATTTTTTGACTGGTAAGAGCTCTGATCTCTATGACAAAACCCCTATTTGTTGCCCCTTATTTTGATTGTAGGAATGAAGACCATGTAATTAATACCCTCATAAAAAATATCCCTATAAATGTGTTATGATATGAAATACATGATATAGTAATGATAATAAAAAAATGTCTCAAGATATAACATAATTTATATTGGAGATTTTTAGATCAATAGGGGTATGCCTAGATAGATATAACAATGTAATATCATGTGCAATGTGTTGAATTGAAACTATAAATATTAGTTTTTATTTTTTATTTATTAGTTTCTAGTTATCAAGGAAAGATGGAGCATGATGTCCATCATGGCATCCGAGATAGAAATAAAATGCATGATTTGGATCATGGCATTACAAACAGTGAGAAACAAACAAACAATAAGCACACAAGACATGAAGTAAGAAGATTACAAGAGTGGCCAAGGGGCCAAACAAGAAAGGGAGATGGGCACATGTCACTCAAACTAGAAATCAAGCATAAAATTCATGTTCAAATTCCCACATACACATACAATTGAGGTTGGCACAAGGGCCACAATCACATAGAAGAGTATAAGCAAAGGACATTGGCAAATGTTCTAAGGCACACATAGAAATAGAAGAAAAGGATATTTGAAAATGTCCTAAGGTACATACATGAGACAAAATAGGAACTAAGAAATTCAATCACATCTAGATACACAAAGAAAGAGAGGAAAGCATGTAAATATTCTATAAATACAATCACATCTAACTAATCAAATCAAGAAGTGAAAGTATGAAAGACATGGAGTACAAGACTAAGTATATGCTAAGAAATACACAAGTTCTATATACTAGGGAATGTTGATAGAGTAATCTATGTAATATAGTAAGTAATGTACATCATCATGATAACTGAGAGTGTGTGGTGTAGGAATTACATAACATGGATGGTGTAGTCATGTAAAATATTCCCCCAGTGGGTAGATATATCAATGTATGTCTTAAATGTAGTAGGATGCCACCTCAATGGGTAGAGTGAAGAAAACAAGGATTTGGATGTCACTTCACACACTCAAATAAGATTAATTAAATCATGGTAAAGTAGAGAAATTGACAAACAATATCATATAACAACAAATGTAAGTCTAGCATGGTAGTAGAAATGTAAATCATGGATAATGTATACAATTGAAATGTTTTTATATTTTTTGAGTTATTTGAATGCTTTTGATATTTTTTAATTTTGTATTATTTTTGTATTTTGATATATTTGAATGTTTTTACATTTTGAAATGCTATATTATTTTTGGTATTTTGAGTTTATCTATGTACAATCAATCATCAAGAGACTATATATAAGAAATTAAAAAGAAGTTATGTACAAGTAAGACTAAGAAGAAATGATACTAACTGATGAGTCTCATGAAAGACTCCCTATCATGGTGTCCTATATCAAGGATAAGGATCATGTATGATCATGAAACATGATGGAGAGGCTAATACTATAACTCTAAAATTTGTGCATGTTGTAAAAGTTCTAAAATATCTATAGTAGAAATGAATAATGGGGTCCCTCTATAACTCTGAGAAGTGGATGCAAATGTAGGGATCTTAGAGACCCATCTGGTAGTAGGAGAATCTCTCTAAATATGTGCTCTATGTGTAAAGGCATGAGACCTCAATGATACTACCCTAGTGTGAATACTTTAGATAGAACTAGGAATTTTAGTAGAAGGGGATGTAAGATATCAATTTGTGTATATCAGCCCTATGGCTATTGTATCACTATCTAAATCTTTATTTCTAACTAAACAAGTGGCCATACTACTCATTTTATGTAAGAACATGCCCTATATCTGATTTTATATATAGTGCACTAACTGTAGCCATGCATGGAGACTCTATAAGATGTAACTACAATGGATGTGAATTGAAACTATGTGTTATGAAGGAGGTTCATCTAACTACAATCATAGTGGATTTTTATGTGAAATAACACCCTGTGGCCTCTATTATGATGCATATGAATGAACAAAAGATAAATCTAGAATTGTAACCTATGATGGGGGATCATTTAATCTCAATTATAGTGGGTTTTTACATGATATATGTCACTAAAAACTTAGCCATAGTGAATATCTCTCAGGAGTAGTACTCTGTGATGTGGGTTCATCTAATCTTAACCATAGTAGGTTACTATGTGAGATAGGACCCAAAAAACTTGATTGTAGTGAATATCTCTTAAGAACAGTACTCTATTATGTGGGTTCCTCTAATCTTAACTATTGTGGGTTGCTACATGAGAAAGGACCCAAAAAACTTAGCTATAGTGAATATCTCTCTAGAGTAGTACTCTATGATGTGGGTTCATCTAATCTTAATCATAGTAGGTTACTACATGAGATAGGACCCACAAAAATTGGTTGTAATGAATATCTCTCTGAAATAGTACTTTGGTATGATGCCTATGACTATGCTAGATATGTATATAGAACTATACTATGTACTTCTCATACTACACTACTATATGTAGGAAGCTCTTATGGTATTGATCTTTAAACCTTCTGAGTAGGTGGGATAGAATATCTCTTATGAGGCTCTATCCTATAAATTGGATTACTCTCATGATGAGTAACTAATGATTCCTATGAAGGAATGTCCTAGGATGACTTAGTCATAGAGGAATGAGATTCATGGAGGAGATCTCAATTCCCCCTATGTGAATGCTATGATGCCATTATTAACACATCTATTAATGTAATCTCTGAGTCCATAATAGTAATTATCTCTATGTCCACATATATGGTGATAGTTGCAAAAGGGCTGATGTGGCTATCTATATAAGAGATGTGGATCTTTTCAATGAGTAAAAGGTAATATGATTAACCTCTTATATAGTAGTGATGATAATATGACATATGGGTTATCTTGATCTAAAAAAAACTATAGTAGTGCCTTATTTCTATTCTCTGTAGTGCATACTATAGGTGGTGCTCTAGAAACTATCTCTCTACTCTTAACTAGTTACTTTTATAGCTATGGTCTTCTATCTTGTTTTGGACATGGTGGATGCTAAGTGCTAGGAGATATAGATGGAGGCAATGCTGTGAAACCTAGAGTAATCTGATCAATTAAATCTAACTCAATCAATCCTAATTTTTTCTCTAATGCTAGAACTATATAAAATAAGTGTCAAAAAGAGGACTCTATCTAATATAGTATATGCTCTAATATCTGCTAGTTTATAGATCAATCTTAACATGTGAGTCTTGAATCATAAGATATAATCACTAACTGGTTCTAAAATATTTTGATGTAATGTGGCAAGTTTCTCATATCTAACATGAAGGCCCATGTTTGCTATGTAGTATCTGAGAAATGCCTCCTCTAGGTCATCATATACATGCAAAGAACCAATATGGAGTAGATGAAAGAACTAATTTTGTTCATTACCCATTTGTGTCTACTGGAATAAATTGAATAGAATCAAAGGAATTGCATCAGATGGAAAAGCATTCTGAAAGGCTTGAAGGTGTATGAATAGATCTCAAGTTCTCTCAAAGTGAGGCAATGATGGTATCTAAAAATGCCTAGGCAATGAATATTTTACAAATGTCTTTAGAAGAGGGTTACCATATAAGTAATTGGCATCCATCCAAGACTTATAAGCCTTGTTTTCCAAACTCATGAGGTATACTTGGTATTGTAATTCACCAACTACATGCATCAAATAAATAATCTCATGGGATATATTAGTATCTTGAAGTGGTTCATTTAATCATTGAATTTGATCATTTATTTTATCCATTGGAATGCTACGTTTAGAAATTGGATCATAGAGAGGTGGTGTGCTCACTTGAACCTTAGTAGAGGGATGTGGGCTACCATTATCTTTTCGTGAAGAGTGAGAAATACGTGGTACTGTAGTATGGGGTGGCTTGGAAGATTCATTTCTATCTTTATTATTTAGTGAATCGCATTCTAATTGAGTACAGGATGTGATGTTATCATTAACATGTGCGTCATTTGAAATAGAATCATGTATAGAAGTAGAAGCATCATTTTGTAATGCATTATGCTTGAGAGAAGGGGTGAGAGTAAAGATAGAAGCATGAGATGCATTTTTTCTTCACTATGTGCATAATAATAATTATTTCATGCATTATCATAATTAGAGTTTTGTTCATATTCCTTTGCATGTTCACTATCATTTTCATTATCACTTCCATCATCAATAGGGAGAGAGGCAAGAGAATATGTTAATTCTTTTCGAATATACAATAAATTGTCATGTGAAATCGGAATACTATGTGCATCTATGTTATCTTTAGATGGAGTGCATGCATTAAGTTCATTTACAATATGACGAGTAAGAGTTAGAGAGTTATCATTTAGAAATTCTTTTGTCATTGTTTTAGATGACAAAGTAGAGTTAAGAATATTAGATTGATCATTTGAACAACGCATTGGTAATTTGATTCTATTGCATTTATATTATTGTAAATTGAACATAAAAGTAGCAAAAGAGAGAGATAGATTAGGTTCAAGTGGAAGAAAGTTATCACCAATGAGAGGTTCACTTGGGAATACATGAATATTTTGTTCATTTTATGCATTGTGCCTAGGATAATGAGGTGAAAATTACCTTTCCCATTTATCAAAATTATTTTCTTTAGAAAAGGGAAGAAAAGAGATAGGTTTAAGAAAAGAAGATGCATCTACTTTTTCTTCACTATCACTTTCATATGTATCATAATATTCCTCATTACAACAATAGTAATTATATTCATTGTAAATGAAATCACTTTCCACATTTATAGCTAATGTGAAAATTTTCAAATTTGTCTATTCATTGTCATAATTATGAGAAAATTTTATAAATTAATCTATGGGATGAGGGGGAAGAAGTGCCTTAGTGGAAATTTTATTTCTTTCACCAAAGAGAATATAGAAAATTGATATTAATAAAATAAATTCAAAAATAAATACTAAAATAGATATTTTGAATTTATTTTTGACACTCCAAATAATTTGGAAAAATTCTAAAATTTTTATCTAAAAATTGGAAGGGAGGAAGGCTTGAGGTTCGAGGAACTAGTTTGGCAATCTACGGTTTTAGGTTGGGGTTTTATGATTTTTGAAAATTATTTCAATAATTTGAATTCTAAAATAATTTTGAATAAAATAAATGTAAAAAAAATTATATAAAAATCAAAATTTTGAAATTGAATTTTTGCACAAAAATATGTGAAGGAAAACCCTAAGGGTACCTAGGGTCTTAGATTTAGGGTTTGAATGTAATAATTTTTAAAATTACTATGGTAAATTTAAAAATGTAAATGTAAAATTATGATTTAAATATTCAATAAAAAATAGAGAAATACTAGAGAAATTAGAAGGAATTTTCCCTAGGGTTTCTAAGATTTTTATGTGCAAATGAAGTAAGTCGGGTTCACTAAATGATTTAATAGTTTTGGGAATATTAGAGTCTTATTCCTAATTTAGTTAAAGTTATTTGTTCAATAAATTATTAAATATATTATTTATTTGTATAATTTATTTAACCTTCATAGCTTTCTAAAAATGGTAATGAAAGAAGAGAAATTTAATTTATCTTAAAACTATACTGATACAACTAAAATAGAGGATGATACCATTTGTGCAGGACTTGGACAATGTCATGAACCAAGATATGTATTTATTTTGATGAAAGGATAGGAGAATTGAAAACATGACACTTTAGGGTCCAACTATAGTTTAGGTCATGTCATTCTTGTCCAAACTATTCATAGAGATCTACATTTTTTGGGTTTTGTCCACTGTCCCTGTGTGAGCCTACCTATGAAAATTTAGATCCTAAATATCAATTGAGATCCTTATAAAGTAAATTTAATCTAAAAACCCTATAAATTCATTGTGCTTAAGTTAAAATTGAGAAAAATGGGGGGGGGGGGGGTGTTAGTGTGTGTAAGATACACTAAACATGTATCCACACCCCTTGTGTGGGCACACTTCCTACATACCAATACTCTAAAGAGGGATCAATCCATATGTAGTTTTCCCACTTTATGTGCTTTGTGAAATAGTGTTATGTGGATGAAAAAAATGCTAAATTAGGTGTGTTTGAGGTGGCTAAAGATTGGTGTGAGGGTTTGAATAGGATGGTAGCTGTATTGGATGGTTGTATGTAGAGAATAGGGAAATTTGCCTTAGTGGTATTTCTTGTATTATTTCTTACTTTTGTAGTATTTTCCAACCCCTTCTAAATTAAATTTTAATGGGTTTTTTAAAGATCTATTGGTCATGTGTTAAATGCATTCACTCTAGGACAACATAATGAAGAAGAGGATTTAGAAGGAAATAGTCATCTGGGCTTGAAATGTGATTGGATAAGAGCATTGAAATTGGGACACCATAGGGTCCACTTATATAGTCTAACCCTAACACTCCTATCCTATAGGATCATTACTTGGGGGGATGGACTTAGCATGGAAAAAACAACTTGACTGAGCTAGAATTAGATCTTAGATGTCTATGGATGATTGGGAATAAGCAAAAAGGTGTCTAGAAGGGTCATGAGAGCATGCAAGAGGGATCTATGGGTTGGATGTCATAATCCACATTCAAGCTACCAATTTTGACATTTAATATAAATACACTATCATGTGTCTCATAATATACATACATCTACAATTAATGTTTAAAAAATCATACAAAAGGCTAATAAGAGTCCAAGAAAAGCTATAATATAAATGATTCAAAATAAGTTTATTATGTTACCTTCTATGCATCATCTAAAAAGATCAAAATACTATTGTGTTTATCATAAATTTCATGGACATCATACAAATAAATGTTGGTATTTAAAGAATAAAATTCAAAGTATTGTATAAGATAAACTTATTAATCAACCCACTCATCTTGCATACCTAAAATACAAGTGCAAAAATAATACAAAGATAAAATGTGGATGACAAAATATAATTCAAAACAAAAAAATATCCAAAAAATAGACTTTGAGTAAGATTCCAAAAAGAGCAAGATTGAAAAAATAACAATTACCAAAAGTAAAGTTGCAAGAATAAATTTAAGATAAGTAAAAATAACCATTTTATGCAAGATTTTATCACCTACTTAAAAGAAAGAGATAAATTCAAAAATACAAAATGTATTATTGCATATCTAACTCAAGAAGTCAAAGCACAAATTACTATTACTCCTAGTACTCAAGCAAGGTTACATGATTCTTATATAGTTCATAATAATAGGTAATATTTTGATAATGATGAACTATATTTCAAGAGGATAGCTCCAATATATGGCACAATTATTTTTTTCATACTCTCAAGCACAACCTAATCAGTTCACTCTATCTTATGATAAAGATAACAATGATGATTATGTTCCTAATTATGCATAAAATTGACATCATAGTGATTCATAGGAATATACGTTGGCAATTCTTCTTTTTCAAAAGAAGTCTTTCCTTCACATCATTTAGTTGAGCATACCTATGCTCATCCTCTTCCATATTGATATAAACACCCCCTTGATGATATCTTTGGCCTATAGTATCTGTTGTACACATATTTTTTGATATTTACTTTTGGTTGCTTATTCTTATACATATAATCAATTTTATTCTACTGCTTGGCACTATTTTCTATTTTGGGGAAACTAATCCCTTATTTATTTCATCCCAATTTAAACAACCCAAGATAATTATCTTACTCAAATTTCAATGCAAATCCTTCATGACAATTTAATTGTTAATTATTGCACATCTATACATGATCTAACTCTAATTATTACTTTCATGATCATATCTATCTATTTTAACATGATTTCATATGGCCATGATTACCATATTTACTAAATTACATTTACTTAAACATTGGGGGTACCTTGCATGCCTTCCATATTATCATGCATTGTATCAACACCTTGTTCAAGGTTTTTTGAATATCCCCTTCCTTCCATTTTTAAAACCTTGTAACTTGCTTGTTTTAAAAAGATTTTTCCAACTTTCACTTGTGCATTTTTTACTTTTCAAATATGGAAAAAATATAAAAACATTCATATATTCTCAAAAGTACAAAGAAAAAAAATATTTTCAATTTTTTAAAAATAGGATCTATAAGCATATTCTCATTGTAGTAGATTATATCTTTGCATATGTTATTTATACTCATGTTTGATATATAACATATTTATTAACATTTAAATACACAAATGCTTCTTGTAAGGTATCTAAGTGTGAAACTATAGATGAAGTTTTATGATTATGTATCACCTTAGTCTTGTACACTTGGAAAAATCATGACCTTGGCTAATCTTCTTAGTTATACACATGTCTTTCTTCCACAAGCCTTGTGATTTAATGTTTTAGGGTTTAACTATGTAAAACCTATGTTTAGATTAAAGGGATGAGATGTCAGAATCAGTTAAATAATATGCAATAATTAAGCACTAATTTTTATAGCATTTGATCTTATTTGAATTTATAAAAATAGTAATAAATTGGCATAAATAAAGACTTATCTGGAAAATGACTATCATGGATGATCTAGATTTTGGATAGTTCTAATTATCTTCAATAGAATTCTAAAGTATGTTTCCTAATTAGATAGTGGTGACCCCATATGGAGAATAGTGCCATGGTTGATGAGTGTTATCAGTGTGGCACTAATGTCCCCTTTGCAAGATTGTTCCTATTTTATGGGAGCATCTATGCTTATGTTTTTAGGTCCTATTCCTATGTGCATGAAACTTGAAGTTCTATGTTTTGCCTAAATAACATGATTTAGTGTGAAAAACCTGATGCTCCTTACAAGTATGGCATGAATAATAATTATGTATTCATTATTAGGATAGGCTAGACATCCTCAACACCCCAATGTGAAGAGAGTTTCTTACATACCAATACTCTGAAGAGGGATCAAGCTTGATGTAGTTCTCCCACCTAGTGCTTGATGCAAGTGCAAGTAAATGCTAGAATTTTTGGCCAAAATTTCCCTAAAATATGAAAAATTTACCTAGATGGATCAAGAAAATCTCTTGGACCTTTCAGTAACCTTCTACCCCCATGACTAGTCCCTTTGTGATATTGAATTGATGATGCAGTACAAGATTTTGAGAGGTCCTGGTGTGGTGTTAGAATCTAAGTAGAGTTCTAATTGAGTGATTGATCTAATGGTGGAAGGAGACAAAACTCATGACCCTACCACATGTCACTAACAAGCTTTTGAAACACTTTAAGCAAGTTTTAAGGTGATTTTGGTGATTTTGAAGAAAAGGCCTACAAATAGGTTTAGAATTGCAAGTGAAAGATATAGTAGGTTTCAAGGGTGTTTGAGCATCTAGGGGAATGAAGGTTGTTTTAAAAAAAATTCTTAGAGATTATAAAAAGCCAAAAATGAGACCTATATAAGCTATTATGCTAAAAAAGAACCCCAAAAGTGCATTAGATGACTTAAGTGACCTCAAAATAGAAATTTCAAGTCCAAAAGTGATTTTTTAAGGAATTCAAATTGGTTTTGAATTCATTCCACTTAAATATGGTGATTTTCATCCTTTTATACATGTTCAAGTTCATTTGAGATCATTTGGAGTGGATGAAAGGAGTTAGAGAGTAAAAGGATGCAATTTGGAGCCTTTTAGAGCTTTGGTAGAATGGGTTTTTGGAGGATTTGATCTATGAAGGGGCTCAAATATCATATAAAAGAATAAATGGTGTCTATAATATCCCCTAATATTCCCCTAAAATCATATTTTAGCATAGGAACCAAAAGAGTTAAGGAAAATCTATTGGCTACAAATTAGGCATGAAACATGTTTTCTACCATTAATGGAGGTCCAGGTATTTTAGAAGGTTTCCATAAGGAAGGAAAGGTAATTTATAGGATAAAAAATATTTTACAATTGTTGTAATACATAATTATACTTCTGGTTATTCATGCTAAGGAAAAACCATTTTGGGTAGTTTGGGACAACTCTAGGAGAGCCTCAAATTTTCACTCAGTATGGTCATGAGAGAGAGAATTGGGCCAAAATATTTTTAGAATTAATATGGAATATAATTGTCTTCCAATTTATGGAATTTTTGGTTTTATTAATCTCCCTATATTTATGAACAATTGCTAATAGTTTAGGGGTGTCTAGATGGCCTACTCATCGAAATAGGGCCTAAGTTTTCACTTGTTTCTTCACTTCAGAATTAAATGAGAAATTATAGTTTTATAGGAGTAATTTAAAGGTAAAATATGACCTATTCCAAGGTTTCATAATCTAGTTCATTCTAGTAAGGTACTTATGGCATAAAATAGGTTTTCCTTGCTATCATTGTGAAATGGTCATTTGATCAAGTTTAGAGAGAAACATGTGTTAGAGGGATAATGTATCTCATAATCATTATGAAACATAAAATTACACAATTTATATTTCCTATAAATACTCAATATCTCATTTAAGCCTTTATAGGCCAAACAATCAAGTTGCTAGTTGGAGCTCTAATGGAGTTGCAGGCAAGTTTATCAACTACAAAATTTTCCTTTCCTATAGTGGGTTCAAGAGGATATGATGTTTGAACAAATAAGGTACTATGGGAATAATTTTTGAGTCCAAAATTTCTAATCAAGTTGGAAGAAACCATCTTCAAAGTTGAATGACTGTGTTAGGGATAATTTCCCTAAAACACAAAAATAGAGGCATGAGCGCCTTTTGTTGATGCCAAATGGTAAATTCACAAAGGGTTTTAACCAATCCAAATGAAATAATATTATATGAATATCATAGGGTAATATCCTTGGAAAAGGAATAGGGTGTGTCAATAGAGGAAAGTATTGTTTGAGGGCCTCCAAGTTTCTCTTTTGTTTACTATGATCACGTAGTGTATTTTTTAGGATTTCAATGTTAAATGACCTTCACACCAAAAGATAGAAATTAAAGGTATAAATGTTTTAATGGGACATAAAGGTAGATTATTAAATGTGAATAAAACTTTTCCAAAGAGTTGTCATACATGTGAATGACAAAAAATCCATTTTTTAGTTTTCTAGGCTTAGAGAGCTAAGAGAGGCCTAAAATACCAAAAGAGAAGGGGGTGACAACAGTATTTGCCTTGGGATTTTGGACATGAAATTTTTATTATAGTTGGGGGAATATATTATCCACAAAAAAATCTCTCAGTTTCCCTAGTTCACACCTAGAACTCAAGAACCATCATCAATGCAAAAATAGGGCAACAAGCTGACACTTTTTTGTTATTTTTTGTTTGAGAGCTTGGTGATGTTTTTATGATTTTCTCAAAATCTCTAAGGTCTAAACCATTTATAACTATCCAATTAATCCAAAAATATATCTAGGTGAGGCATATAACTCATTTTAACCCCTGATCCAAAATAGGATCTTAGAAAGAGCATGAAAGAAGCCCTAAACTAGGGTTTTGAATATTCCAAGAGTTTTAACCCTCCAAATTTACCATTTTTTTAAAATATGATGTATTTAAAGGTTACATAAATGATTCAAGAGGTTTTGGGTTCATTGGAGGCTGTGCAGTATGGTTTCTAAATGTAGGGTGTGCTTAAGGCCTAATTAAGCCTAATTGAGGGGAGCCTAATGAAGGAAGTGTGGTCTTGGAATTGAATCTAACCATTAAACTTGACACACACCTCAAAGGAGGTGTATTATGGATGAAAATGTGATTAAATCCAAAAGAGTACCTAGTTTAACCAAACCAAGAAGAAATGGCAAAGAAAAGCCTACAAGCCTCATAAGGCCATTAGAAACTTAAAAGGTATAAATGGATGTTAAAGTTTGTTTGGTCACATATAGGAGGTTGGAATAGATTTTAATTGAGGTTCAAAGAGTAACTAACATTGGAGAAAATTATAGGTTTAAGAAACCATGCTCAAGTCTGAAGAGCTCAGTTTGGGGACAATTTCCCTAAAACACCAAAACAGAGTTCCCAGGCCCTTTTGTTGATACCAAATAACAATGTTTCATAGGTTTTTGATCAGTTTAAATTCAGATATCTTACAACCATATAATGGGAGAAAATACTTGTATAAGAAAAGTGGTGTATGACTAGAGGAAATGAGTGGTTGAAGGCCTTCAATATTGACATTAGTTTAATAAAGACATTCAGTGATTTCTACAAGATTTCATGTTCCAAAAAGATTATTAAGGAGAATAAGGGGAATGATATGATTAGAATCATGATAAATGTTTTAAAACAATTAAATCTACAGTCATACACCTCATATCCATCACCTACATCATTAAGCACACACACATCCATGGTTTTTCCTCGAAGAGCTTAAGCATACGTGGTGGCATGAGGTTGAAGGTAAAGAAATGAAGAGTAGAATCATGAAAGGATAAGATATCATGAGAATTTAAAATAAAACTCACCTTATTTTATCTCAATCCAAGTCAAAATAAAGAAAAATTAGTTTTGAATTTCGACCATGCAGGCACACTTCATAGCTTTTGCCAGAATGGGCCTACAGGCCAAAATATGTAGGATCTAATCATGAAAATTGGTGGAGAGGATAATTATGAAATATTATACATATTAAACATAATTTAAAATTTTTTTTATGACGGTAAATATTTTATATTCTAGTATAGACAACCCTATGTCAAATCACAGTCAACATTGGAACATGCCTTGGAGAAACTGGCCATTTTGGGGCATCTACAGGTTGAGTCAAAGAACAAAATTTGGTAAATATTGTATGCATGACATAAAAAATAATAAAATACCATCATCAAGGTATTATAAATAGTTTAATTTCTCTCTATTTTTACATAGTCCATAGGCACTCAAGAAGGCAAACATTGGAGACCAAATGAAGTTTTGTCAGTTCTGGATGGCAAGAAGTATTTTAGGCCTTGGAAAGGTCTTAAAATGGTATATTATGATATTTTAAACCTATATTATCCTATTTTAGTGATAAAAATTATGGTTTTAATGTAAATGTTTGAAGAAAGACAAGTTTTAGCATGAAGGAAACATGCAGGCAGCTCAAGGTAACTTTTGGTAAAAAGGGTCTACATGACAAAGTACACATCCAAACGACTTGAAACTTGGTAATATTTGTAATTATGACCTATTATATCCATAAATAATATTTTTAGTGTCATGTTATTATTTTAAGATCTCTCTATTTATACACAGTCCTCCCTATGTCTCATAATGGTCACTATTCATATATGCACACTTTTTGGTGTTTTAAGGTGTGTTTTAGGTTTAAAAGATTATAAGAATATTTTAAAAGAATGGTAAGATTTTTTTAATCCTTTTAAAAACCTTTAAATAGTGTTCACACTCTAAACTTCATGCAATAGTTGAAGGTAGGCTCAAATCCCCACAGACAGTCTCAAATGCATAAAAGGCAAAGTTGAGTTTTGATAATTTAGAGAGGTGTTATGAGGTATTTTAGATGTCATGAATATGTTTTAAATCAAGTAATATCAGTGAGAAATATCAAATTGGTAATTTGGAGAAATTCAAGATTTTTAGGCCTAAGACACTCAATTTTAGTCCATCATTAGATGCTCATTTCTTTCATACCATGAAGAGTTGGGGCAAGTGATTTGAGTAACCCCATGTAATTGAAATTAATTATGTATTAAGGTTGTTTAAGGTCCTAATTTTTATTAACAATTGTTAAAAGTTTAAGCATGTCTATAATGCTTCCAAACCCTACAAGCAATCATCTTTACATGTGTATCTTTTCACACCTTCCACATGGGAGCCCAATATTTTTAGGGGTGTTGAAGGGATATATGTAACATATATAAATGTATATAATTTATGTAATGGGTGTCTTAATTGTATGAATAATCATCTTGATATTAAGCTTGCTTAAGCTTGTAATGGAGCTTTCTTACTAATTTTGTGTTTTTGGACTCACAAGTCCATCAAATGGCCTATAATTTCTTGAAAACCACCTATAATATGTAGATAAATCCCTTTATCTCTTGGAAAACCTATCTTTCATAAGAATCTGGCATGTTTGATTTCTTAAGAGGCCCAAAATGGCTCAAAATTGCATATTTTTGTAGGTATTCAAAGAAAGAAATGGTATAAAACCATGAAAGGGGTATAATATTACATAAAACATCATTAAATGGTATTTATATCTCTTCAAAAGAGTTTACATGGTGTCTTGCACAGAAAAAGGGTCAAAAACCTAATTTTTCACATATTTGTGCATTGTTGTAGGTTTAATGGTGATTCCCACCATTATTGTAGGTTTAATGGTGATTCACACCATTTTTCAGGTATTGAAGGTTTTATAAATATTCATTTCTTCATCATACACATGCCTTAGATGTTTGAAAGTATTCTATAGGTCTAGAAGTGGTCTTCAGGGTGCCGAATGGCCTTGGGAGTAGTTTTTAGGGTAACTAGTTGTAGGTGGCTCAAGCTTGTGACCTCCATCAATGGGGTCTATGGGAGTTGTAGGTATCATGGAGTTTTTTTCAATTTGGAGGATCAAAATCAAGTTGAAAATTGAAAATAACCTCAAAAAGCAAACATGAAAGATAACCTCCATGGTCATTTAAATAAAAAATGCCAAGTTAGCTAACCTTTTGCCTAACATATTCTAGAAGAGAAAGTGGAAGGGGGTGTAAAAGTATATGGGAGAGATATGTGGAGGTTTTAGAGTGAAAGTGGAGAATTAAATACATTTTCAAAGTCTTTTAAGACTTTTTCTTCTTAGTGGATCATGACATCATCATCCTGAACAAGTTTCTATCTTCTATTGTGTTTCTCAACCAATGAGAGGGTTTGAAGACTATTGGATCTAATAGAGGTTATTTTTTTGAAAAATGATTAAATATAATCAACCCAAATGTGGGTGAAAATCCATTGAGGGTGGTTGGATCTCATTTATTGAATTTTGTTTGCTTGTCTCTTCTGTCTCTCTTCTCCTTTTCTCCTATATCTCCCATTTCTCCCCCATTTTTATAAGATATTCCCATTTGATAAGGAGAAGCCCTGTCAAAATTTGTAAGATAAATTTTTAATAAATAAATATCAATTTTTACCTATCTCTTACCTCTAAACTATGCTTAGTAAGCTTGTGCGTGATGGCCTTGTCAAGAAGTGTTCTTCCATGTCTATTGTCCTTCTTTCTTGCCTATTTTTAGGTGTTTAAAAGTTAGTTTTAGGTATAAAATTGAGATTTTTCTACCATTAATGGATTCTTGGTGTGAATTTTTAAATTTATCTTTGCTTCATGTATTGTCTGGCGAGCCTAGTTTATGAAACATTTATGTAAATTATCTAGTTTGTGAGGTTGTGTGAGCAAGAATTATCTTATGCTAAATTAGTGTTTATTTCATGCTTATGTGAGTGTTAGTAAATTTGGTGTATCACCCACATATCTCTCTTAGTTACCATATACCCCCTCTCTACCTATTTTACAAGTCGAAACTTTAGTTTAGGTGATCTACCAAGAGGAAGTTGGCCTTCTCTAGAGGTTCAACCTCACTACATGATACCTATAACCTGAGGTGGCTCTAATATTGTAATTGGGAGTGAGAGAGCCTAAAAACTTCTCCCACAAGGGTGCAATTCTATGTTACAATAATAATGAGAGTGGATTTAGATGCCTTAAATGTGCTTTAACTTTGAAATATTTGAAAACTAGGCTTAGGGCTATTGTAGATGGTAGTATGTAGAAGTAGTGTGGAATAGGGATTAAATACCTTAATTTTTCTCAACTTGTCTTTGGTTTGAATGTTATTTTTCATTTATTTTCCATCTAGTGAATAGAGTTCAATTAGAATTATATTTATACAGATCTATAGCTTATGCATATAAGAAAATGTGTTTATGCTAAACTTAGGAGGGGCACACATTTAAAAAAGTATTTGTTAGGAAGAATTAGGAATAAGGATAAAAATACCTAGTTGGGGACACTATCACCATGTGGTTATAGTGTACCAAATGTGGTGATAATGTATACTTGGTAGATTACCAAGCAATTTGGGTTGGGATATGAGAAGATAGTTTTGGGATTGTGTTTTAACTGACTGTGGGTGATTTTGGTCTACATAATGTCTGGAAAAATGTGTCTAAGAATTTAAAATGGGTCTAAGGATAAAATAGGAATATGTTAGCTCAAACGACACTCTTAGCATCTAATTACCACTTTTAGGTGATTAAATTTACCCTCCCTTATGTTAGTAATGCATAAAAATGAAATGACTAGTATAAAGGAAAAATAAGTGTACTTGGAATTACCTTGAAGTAAAGCCTATGTAGATGAGTCTGAGTTTGTGAATATAGGTCTATGTATGAGGAACATGATCCAAAGAAGTTTCCTATAATGAAACATGCAAAAATCAATCCTTAAGATAATCAAAAGCAAAATACTATGCTAAAATAATGTAACTAAGTAAAACTAAGTAAAGAGAGTGGAAAAAAATGAATACACCTCATTGGGTATGTGAACCAATGCATGAACATGGTGACAATCTATGTGTGTGAGTGTATATAAATATCATATCATTGGATATATTGAACTGAGCTGATGCCTTACTCAATCCTCATATGGGTGGCTCAATAACTCAGTCCGATTTTGATTCCATCATTGCCCACCATTGTTCGATGGATCTTGATCTATATGAATAGCTTTGATACAACTGTAAGTGTGTCTAACCCTCTCATGTAAGTGGTTCAAGAAATAAAGTAGGCCATGAATCCATCATTTCCCACTTGTGTGAAGTAGATGCATTTGTAACTATACTACACAAATTGCTAAAAGTATCTAAGTAAATCTAACTATGTATGTTAATTCTATAGACACTTGAGTATATTAGGTGGATCTAAGCCACTCAAGAATGTCAACCAATACATATGGAGTAAGGCATGAATTTGGTGACAACCTATAATGTGATAAAAAGTGTATATAGTATAGAGAATTAAATAGAGTTTTCTATTCCATTTGATTAACCTGTCTATAATTGAGTATATGAAAACTATGTGCCACACATATGCCCCCAATATGGTATCTAAGAATACTGAATCTAAACTATGTAATAGTTGAATTTGTGTAACTGAATTAAATGTGGGAGTGATCATGTTTTGCATGATTCCCCCAAATCTAAGCAACTTATATGAATATGAGTTGAAATTTTTAAGAAAACCTTCAAATTCTTGTAAAATTGAAACATCTTCTATACTTCCCTTTTTATCCCTATTCATTCCTATTTCAGTATACATTTTACTATCACTCTTTCTTTAGAATATTATGTTCATTAAAGACAAGTTCACACTAGGAAAATAGGGGTACATTGTGTACCTATCCATTAGTACAGACTAGTTCCCCATACTCTAAAATTCATATTTTTACAACAACATGCTTCTTAATGGATTTATTGCACATATTAATAGGTCAATTAGTAGATATATTCAAAATACATTCCTATAAAATAACATCAAGACTCACACTTGAAATGACCTAGCATTCACTTACATATCATCTCTCTTTTTGATTTCAAAAACATCTATTTTTGAGTAAATATCTTTATTACAATTTTTATATAATTTTATAATCCTTGGCCAAGGCTAACATTATTTATTGTAGGATAAAGGCATCCTTTGTCAAGAATTATAATCAATTTTTCTAGACGATTTCATATGATATTATCTAAAAGAAAAACTACATTAGCTTGAGGTCCTTTGGGATATGTAGGCAACACTCAGTTAACAAGGGGTTTTTTTAGGATAGTGCATAAATTCCCACTTCCCCCATACCCCTCACTTTTCGTTTTATCTTATTTTATGAGTTTATGTAAGACCAGGGTTATAATTTTACAAGTATTCCACACAATAATTTGATCTCCACATAGAAATAGATCATATTCAACTACATGAGAACAAACCCATATTTTCATATATAATACATAGTCTAATAGGACAAAGTATTAGTAACAAACAACAATATGTTGTAATCATGTCTATCTCATACATATTTGTCCTAATAGGCAGGGATATACTATTTTCTAATGCATCTATGTTTTTTAGGTTTTTTTAATATAGACAAAACTTACAAAAATTAAATTCAGTTAGAAATAAATTAGTTGCAGGGGTAATTATCTAACCCTAACCCTATTTTTAAATTTTGAAAAATTTAAAATTTATGAAAATTAAGTAAGTATTTGTAGTTACTATATCCTATCTCATATATCATCCTAGATCATATTTAAATAGTTTCCATTACTAATTAGAGTTAATAATAATTTATAATTAATTCTAGTGTAAATAGATAATAACCTATAGGCAATACTCTAGTTGTATCCATTTGAAATGTTTAGGTAAATTAATTGTTGAGGTATGTTCCTATTGTTGTGTTGAAACATTCAAGTTATCATTGATGTCAAAGGTAATTGTCATTGATGTCCCATAAGTGCTCTTATGAAGAAGAATGGTGTATTGCTATCATAGATCATTAGAGAGAGAGTATTTATTGTTTTTAATTACTTGTGATAAGTTAATTATTGACCAAGTTCATAAGAAACAAGTCTTTGTGGACAAGCTGTATTGTGAAGCCTAGTCTTATCTAGGTGAAGGCATGGCTAGTTTAGTCTTGGTAAGATACCTATATGGTTTTAGAAGTATTGGTCAAAGGAGAATCATGGGAGATGATATGGAGTTTATCTTAGATGTTTAGAGTTGTGTTATGATCTATGTAAAGTGTTTTGAAGATCTCAAAGTTGTATGGTGTCTAGTAGGCCTGTTTTATGGACTAGTTCTTGAGCATGGATATGGCTTGTAGAAGTATGATATTGATGATGATGATGATGATGATGTTGATGATGATTATATGGATGTGCATGGACTTGAATTTGTGAAATATAGTGTTAGATCATGATATAAAAATGTAGATTCAATCACATGACTCTCAGAGTGAGCCAAAGGGGTAAGTTTTTCATTGGTGGTCTTCTCATAGGCCTTATCTTAAGATCTTAGGTGGCATGATGAGGAATCATGATCGGGTTTGGACAATTATGAGCTCATTTGATCATGTTTAGAGGTATGAAATGTTATTTTAAGTATGTTGGTGAAGTTTGAGATCTTGAGTTGAAGAAGAAAGCTTAAAAAGTGGATTTGAGGTCTCTCAAGTGCTAAAATGAAGTGTTATAGAATTGAGAAGGATTTTATTATGATTTTTGGCACATGTGACTATTAAATTGGAATATTATATCTTATGGAGATATGGAAAAAGGTCCTATAAAGTTTTTCCAATAATTACGAGTTGGTTTTCTAGATAGAGATTTATGAACAAATGTTAAGAATATAAACTAATCTAAAACCCTCCTAAAACCCTCATAATGACCTGATATGGAAGATATTGATGGAAATAGATTATAATGGATTGTATGACTTATTTTTATGATTTTATAATGTACTATATTCTCCTAGGTATCTCCATATGGCATTAGTCTATTAGAAGAGTGGAAGTTATAAGAAAACCCTTATTTCTTTGATTTTTGATGTACCAGGTAGGATTGACTAGGTCAAAACATGAAAATTATTGGAGGATGATGTGTGAGACTTTTATTTTATGTCCATGTAATTTTATGGACTTTAAATATGCTAAAATGGTCATGAAAGTTAGCCTATCATTAAAAAGGCCTACTGAGGAAGATAGTGAGAAAACTAGTCATAAGTGAGAATGAGATTCAGGATGAGTTATCTTGGATTAGGAATGGATATAATTTCATGTGTTTGTTTTTTAAATACCTATAACACATTTAAATATTATTTATATGTTTTGGAGGTAATTGAAACTATTGAAAATGTTGTTCACAAGATGACATGTATAGTGAAGATGAGATAATAAAGGTGTAAGGTTGAGAGATTAGTGTACAAGAAAAATATTGTAACTATACAATGGTATATTTATTTTTTAAATTTAAATAATTATATAATAGGATAATACACATGAATCATATGAATCTAAAGTGATCACATAGGTGCTGAAAGTCATATTCATCATGACTGGTCCATAAGATAGAATGGCAATGCTTTTTTTAAGTTTAAATAATTATATAATAGGATAATACACATGAATCATATGTATATAAAGTGATCACATAGGTATTGAAATTCATATTCATCATGACTGGTCCATAAGACAGAATGGCAGTGCTAAGTATGCAAGATGGAGTGATGAATTTGAGACATTATATCATGATTTATTGTATATATTAAACATTTTTATGTTTTTTTGGATATAAATTACCTATAAATTATTAATATAAGGTTGATATTTAGTATAATAAGTTGAAATATGGAATCCAAAATGGCTTGTCTAGTTGAGCAAGAATTGCAAAAGAGATGGTCAACAAATTGGTATGCAAGACCAATGGTTGACACTAGATATTGTGATATATTTATTAGATGATGTTATATAGGTAAAATAATAAATATTAATTTGAATTATATGTCTTTAAATTATCCTTATAGGAGTTGAAAACAAACATTCTTTAGGACCGAGTTTTGGAGCATTCAGGCAATTTTATATGTGTTAGTAAGATTGATGCTTATAAGTCATTATGCCTAATTTGGAATTGTAAAAATAATGTGATGATGTTATATATAATACATGTGATATTATAAATTAATATGGCGTGTTGGAAGTTCCTATACTAATGTTTGAGGTCAAATTGCTAATGACTGGGTTCTGAACAAATTGCTAGTTTTGAGTGAGCCTTTTGATGAGGTGTTCCCAAGTATTTAGAGCCTAAGTAATGGATTATAATGAGTTTAAAGATGAACCTAATGTCATGAATTTTTAATACATATGTTAATTGTGTTTATAATTTATTTCTATAGGTTGTTTGAGATTCATCTTGGAAGACAATGTTTTTGGGGTAATTAGGCCTAATAGGTCTTTAAGGCCTAATAGTGATTTCAAGGTATGAGAAATTTTTTTGTGACTTATTGATAATGTATAAAGTTATTTTAGGTTTAAAAATTAGTGTTTTAAAGTTTTTATTTCTTTGGTGAGGACCATATGATCCATAGAGGTTTAAGTTATTCTGTGAAAAGGATAGACCTAATTGCAATTAGATCTTTAAGTAGGCCTAAAAGAAGAAAGAGGTCTAAGTGAGTTTTGATGAAATAATGGTGATATTATTTTTGTTTATTAATATGTGTAACATGTAATAAGACATGTTTTTTTATTTAACCTAATGAATTAATGTATTGTCCAACCAAGAGTGTAAGTGATCTAGTGATTGTATTTATATAAGGCCTAATTAGCATAATTTGGTGTGTAGTAGATAAGACACCTATGAGAGAATGATAGGGAATATTATGAAGGATAAATAGGAATTTAATATCACCATAATATAATATAGATACTATTATTAACATATAATATAGTTTTTTCATGTGGATGTCAAGGTCAGTTGACCTAATAAGCCTAGTAAGAGGCATACTGAGTGAGGAAGCCTAGAAGGTTGTTTGAGAGAGATAGAAGAGTGTGAAGAGAAAAAAAAGGTGATCATCATCAGTTGAGTGATAAAAAGTGTCCAAATTTGATAAAATTTTCCAAATGGCTGATTTGGTGCTTAGTCACCTAGGTGGTTGGTGCCTTCTTGTAAGTTGGTGTTTGTTAAAGGACTAGTTGAATTGGTGCTTGACTAATGAGGGGTTGGTGCTCTTTTTGGGGTTGATGCCTCATTAAATCTTGATTAATTTATTATAGGAATATATTACAAGATATTTTGTAGTGATTTTTATCCCCCATGAGGGTTTTCCACATATCTCTTATGTTCATATGTTGTATGATTATGTGGATGCTTGTTTATGCATTGGTTGATGTATGTGTTTGAATGAATGCTTCATGAATGATCGGTGAAATTGAAGGATTATTTTAAGGGCACTAATTCACCCCCACTTTAAATGTATTTAATTCTAAAATTTGGTATCAGAGTAGGTCCTTTGTATAAGCTTGATAGTTTTAAGGTGACCTTTGAAGCACAAGATGTCTACGCAACTAAGGAAAGAGAATTAGGGGTTGAGATTTATGGTCATGGTTCTTGAGAAATAGGTATGTATCTATAAGACTAAGTTGGATAATGAATCAAAAAAATATGAGATGAATATTAAATATCTTAAGGATCAATTAGGGGTTGCAAACACAAGTCTAAGATCAAGAGAAGAAGAGTGCAAGAATTTCAAGATAGATATGGAGTAACTCATAGTCAAGTTTAGCCATAGAGAAAAAGGATTAAAAAAAGGTCTCAAGGGATGAGAATTCATGGAACTATGTAATGAGAATAAATTGGTCAAAATGAGGTTAAAGTTATCATCAGGAAAAAGGTCTGAGTGATGTTGTTTGTTACTATTATCATCAAGCTGGTCATATTGTTAGATTCTATCCAATTGGAGTAAGTAGGTCCTCAAGATATGTCAAGGGAAATGGAGCTCTTAAAGTACAAAAGAAGGTTCAATTATTTGTGTGAAAACCAAAAATATTCAAAGTTGATCATATTGATCCTAAGAGTTAAGATGGACTCTCTGTTATGGTAAAACAAGGATCAGAACTGAAGGAGTGTCAAGAGCATGTGTTATTTGCATATGTTGACAAGTTAGTCAAAGAGAAGAAGGATGACAAGGAAGATAAGACAAGTGTTTTAGTTAATCCCAAATGGGTTCTAAATACAAACTATTAGTATCATGATTACAAGGTGGCTAAGAAGAGTGGATTGGACATCTAGGAATGTCCTAAATTTATGTTGTTCTAGTATCCTATAGAAGAGGGTGACTCCATTAAGCTTCATGGAGACACTCATAAACTAGTGGAATCATGGTGGTTTCTTGGTCTGAGGGGGATATTTTTAAATTATTCATGAGATCAAATAGTAATTTTATATGCCAAGAAGATCTATAGCAGTCATGAAGAAATTTGAGTTATGGATTGGTCTGCAAGACCAATGTGTTCATGAAGACAGTTGGTTGTGATCCTAATCTATGTTGAGGTTTGGAATTAGTTTCAAAATCTTGTTGAAGGTGGTTAAATATTTAATAATGTGATTTTACTATATTATTTTTATAGTTAGTTTTGGTGATGATGTAGGTGGTTGAGCATATGACATGATTGTCATGTAATGAGGGGTTTAAGACTCCATGGAACAGTAAGACCTAGAAGATATTTCATGAAGTGAATGAACTTGTAAAGACTTATGAAATTAAAAAAACATTAGATAGAGTATATTGAAATGAATCATAAGGAATTGAAGTGATCTAGGTGATCAAGAAAATTTATACAGTGCTCTATTTGTCTTAACAGTCAAGTGGAACATAGATTGGTTTTCAAAACTAATGTGAACATTAGAGAAAAGTTATCTATGATAATAGAGATAATCTAAGGATCATTAAAAAGAATTTTAAAATGATATATATTCATTAATAAAGATCACAAAGATATGAGATTGAAAATCGTAGTGAAACCATGAAAATCCAGTGAGTGTAAGGTGACTATAGAGTTGGTTTTTTTGAATGAGTATTTTGAGTATGATCAATTGGTTTCAATCATGTCAAATACAAGGCAAGCAATAGTATGTTTTGATTTCATCTAAAAATGGTATACATGGTGTTATGGGGAGTATGTGTCTAAGATGATTTCTAGTTTCCTTATTCCTATGTGTTGAGTTGTTATTTATTGAAGATGCTTGGCATTACTAAAAAGATGCTTTGTTAAATTGGGATTTATTTCTTTAATTATTGCTAGATATCAAACAAGGAGAGTGAGGTTCATGTGTTTGAGGTATGCATAAGATTAAGGGTAGCATGGTTGAGTCCTTATATTATTTTTTCTCCTATTTGGTTGATTAGAGGAAGATTGATCTTGTTTGAGGAGAAAGCATGTTTCATGTCTAAGGATTAGATAGTAGTATTGTCAATGATGGCCCCTTGTCATTAATGTCAAAGGGGGAGAAAGACCAGATTGGGGGAGATCCAACTTGGTGAGATGAGAATGATCTATTTTGTTAGAGTGTTTGTCATCAATGACAAAGGGGGAAATTTTTTATGTATGTTCCTATTTTTGTGTTGAAACATTGATGTTGTCATTGATGTCAAAGGTAATTAAGTGTCATTGATGTCCTGAAGGTGCTTGTGTAAAGAAGAATGGTATATTAATCTAAGAAATAATTAGAAAGAGAGTATTTATTGTGTTTAGGTACTTGTTATTATTATATCATTATTGACCAAGTTCATAAGAATTAAGTCTTTATGGATAAGGTGTATTGTAAAGCCTAGTCTTTTCTAAGTGAAGGCATGGCTAGTTCAGTCTTGGTAGGAAACCTATATGGTTTGAGAAGTCTTGGTCAAAGGAGAATGATGGGAGATGTTGTGGAGTCTATCTCATAGGTTTGGAGAAGATTTATGAGCTACAAAATGTGTCTTGAATATCTAAAACTGGTATGGTGCTTAGTAGGTCTATTTGATGAACTAGTTATTAAGCATGGATATGGCTTATTGTAGCATGATGATGATGATGATATAGATGTGTATGGACTTGAATTTTTGAAATAAAGTGTTAAATATTGAGATAAAAATGTATATTAAGTCACATGACTCTTAGAATGAGCCAAAGGGGTAAGTTCTTCATTGGTGGTCTTCTCATAGACCTTGTCTTAAGACCCTAGGTGGCATGATGAGGCATTGTGATCGGATTTGGAGGCTTGTGAGATCATGTGAGCATGGTTTTAGATATGAAATGTTGTTTCAAGTGTGTTGGTAAAGTTTAAGGTCTTGATATGAATAATAAATCTTAAAAAGTGAATTTGAGGTCTCTTAAGTGCTAGAATGAAGTGTTGCAAACCCAAGAAGGATTTTATTATTCTTATTGGAACATATGAATATTTAATGGGAATTTGAGATATTAGGGAGAGATGTAAAAGGGTAATATTAATGTTTTAAAATCATTATGAGTTAGTTTTAGGGATAAAGCTTAATGAACAAATGTTAAAAATGAAAACTAGTCTAAAACCCTCATAATGACCCAATATGGAAGATATTGATGGAAATGGACCTAAACGGATTGGATGGAATATTTTTATGATTGGATAATGTACTATACTCTCTTATTTATCTTAAGTGTAATTTTTCTATCATAAGAGTGAGTGAAAGCTATAGGAAAACACTTGTTTCTCAAAATTTTAATGTAGTAGGTAGGGTTGACTAGGTAAAAGCATGAAAATGATTAAAGGATCATGTGTGAGACTTTAATTTTGTGTATATGTAAGTTTATAAGAAGTTTATAGACTTAAAATATGCTAAATTGGTCATAGAATTTGGCCTATTGCTAAAAAGGCCTAGTGAGGACTATAGTGAGAAAATCAAGTAGAAGTGAGAATGAGATTAGGGATGAGTTGTCATGGATTAGGAATGGATCCAATTACATGGGGTTGCATTTCAAGACCTATAACACATTTACATATTGGTTATATGTTTTTTAGGTCATTGAAAATATTATTAACAAGATGACCTATTTAGTGAAGATGAGATAGTGAAGGTGTAAGGTTGAGAGATTAGTCTGCAAGACCAATATTATCACTAGACCATGGTATATTTATTTGTGAAAGTTACATTATTATCTCATATTATCATCAAAATTCTCTAAAATTTCTCACACAAGTGCTAAAATTCATATTAATCATGATTAGTCTACAAGGTAGAATGGCAGTGCAAAGTATGCAAGATGGAGTGATGAGTTTGAGATGCTATATCATGAGTTAATGTATATAGTGCACATGTTGATGTTTTTTGGGATATAAATTACCTATAAATTATCTATATATTTTTTATATTTAGTATAAGAATTTGAAATATAGAAGACAAAATGGCTTGTCTGGCTAAACAATTGTGAAAGAGATGGTCAACAAATTAGTTTGCAAGATAAATGGTTGGCACTAGATATTGTTATATATATATTTTAATATTTTATATATTTAAAATAGGAAATATCAATGTGAATTAAAATTATTTTAAGTTTTCTTATAGTATTTTAAAATAACATTCCTCAGGATTGAGTTTTGGAGCATTCAAGCAATTTTCTATGTGTTAGTAAGATCGATGCTCTTGAGTCATTATCCCTAGTTTGGACATATACCAATACTGTGATGATTATATATATATTAAATGTGATATTATAAATAAATATGGAGTGTTATAAAGTTCCTATAATTATTCTTGAGGTCAAATTGCTAGTGACTGGGTTCTGAGCAAATTGACAGTTTTGAGTGAGCCTTTTGATGAGGTATTCTTGAGAATTTGGAGCCTAAGTGATGGATTATAATGAGTTTTATGATGACCATGAGGTAATTAATTTTAAATACATATTTTTATGATTCCTATAATGTGTTTCTATAGGTTTTTTGAGTTTCATCTTTGAAGACAATGTTTTTGGGGTAATTAGGCCTAGTAAGTCTTTAAGGCCTAATGGTGATCTCAAGGTATGAGAAAAGGATTTGTAAATTATTTAGAATGTATAAATTTATTTTAGTTTTATATATAAGTGTTTAAAATGTTTTATTTATTTGGTGAGGGACATCTGAGCCATAGAGGCTCAATTTATTCCGTGGAAAGGATAGACCTAATTGCAATTAGGTTTCTAAGTAGGCCTAAAAGAAGAAAGAGGTCTAAGTGAGTTTTGAAAACCTAATGGTGATATTATTTTGATTGATTAATATGTATAAAATTCAATAATAATTTTTTTATGATTTAACCTAATGGATTAATGTATTATCTGACTAAGAGTGTAAGTGATCTAGTGATTTATATTTATATAAGGCCTAATTAGCCTAATTTAGTGTATAGTAGAGAAGACACCTATGAATGAATAAGAAGTAAGGTTTTGAAGGAGAATGAGGAATTTAAGACCATAACAGGAGAGGAAATATACTATGATGAACATATAATATAGTTGATTCATGTGGATGTCAAGGTTAGTTGACCTAATACACCTAGTAAGAGGCATATTGAGTGAGGAAGCCTAAAAGGCTATTTGAGAGAGATAAAAGAGTGTGAGGAGAAAATGAAAGTTATGATCATCATTTTATTGAGGAAAAAGTGTCCAAAGGTGATCATAGGTTCTAGGTGGATGATTTGGTGTTGAGTTACCTAGGGGCTTGGTGCCTCCTTTCAAGTTAGTGCTTGTTAATGTATTAGTTGCATTGGTGCTTGACTAGTAAGGGGTTGGTGCTCCTTGTGGGTTTGATGCCTCACTAAATATTGATTCATTTATTTTAGGATTTTATTCCAAGATGTGTTTCAATGTGTTTTATCCCTGATGAGGGTTTCCCACATATCTCTTATGTTTTTATGTTGTATGCTTATGTGGATGTTTTTTTATGCATTAGTTGATGTATATGTTTAAATTAATGCTTCATGAATGATAAAAAATTTGGATGCTTATTTTAAGGGAAATGATTCACCTCCCACATCAGTGTCTATGATTCCAATAGTAATCAGATTAAATTTAAGTAATCACTTCAGTCTTATGTGTAGTGGGTTTAGTAGTGTTGTAAAATTTTATATTTGCTTAGAAGTGGGACTAGTATGCTTATCATTTAGTTGTGTAGCTAAAACAATTATATTGACCTCATTATTACCTTGTAACTTAGGAATACCATTGGCCTTAGGTTTTAATGTTGTTTTTACCTAATATTTAGATGTAGTAGATGTGGAAGAAATAAATGTATATTTTAACATAATGGCATCTATAATTTTAACCTCAGTTTTGCATAACACATGAAATAAATCATAAAATGAGTTATATTCATTAAACATGACTTTGGCCTTGATTTGGATGATAAAAATATTGGATAGTATAGTTTTATGTTCACCATCATAAAGTTGATGTGTCATTTTGGTAATCATGGATTTAAATTTAAGCACATAGTAAATAGTGATTTTATTAATTCCTTATTTGATTTGAGAAACTAGAGAAAATATAACATTTCAAATAATGTTTATCAAAAAATTCACTAGTAAGAGTTCAATCAGGGCATGCAATTTATTAGTGGATCCCATAGGTAAGGAATAAAACTAATCTAGGGCATATCCCATGAAACTCTTAGGGAATAGATTTTTCACAAGCAATTGATCATGTTGAGAACTTATAAAATATGAAAATAAATATTTGATATGTTGATATGGATCCCCATTTCCACTAAATGTTGTAAAATTAGGAACATGAAAGATGGAGGAAAGGGGTGAACAATGAATTTTTGAGCCAAAGGGTTGTGTAATATGTCATAAAATGAAACCACATGGATATGTTTTCTAGATGTTTAAGATAATTGTAAAATTTTCATCCTTGTGTCATTAAGTTTTTGGTGCAATGCCATATTAATAGATTTACCACTAGTTATATAGTTGACATTAGTGTGTGTATGTGTACCTAACTTTGAATTATTAACATTTACAAATGAGGCATAATTGGTTTTGCGACTATGACCAAGAGTAATATAATGAATATATGACTTAATTGGAGGCACATTAGTCTTAAGGTTAGTAGGTGGATCCATATAAGTGTTAGGGATAGAAGCATTAACATTAAGGGGTGTTGTAGCACTAGATTGAGGCATAGGGGGATTAGTATGATAATTGGTACTAGCCTCACCACCTAATATATAAAGAGTATAACCATCCAATAGAGGTTTATTAGGAAAAATCTCATTAATAATAAGTTTTGTCTAATTTTAAATTATTATAATAAATACTCCACACATCTAGGTTTTTCTCAATCATAAATATAGAACTAAAAAGGGTTGCAACTCTACATAGATCAAGCTCTTAAACATATTTAGGATCACCATAATTTTTAGTGTCACTATTATAACTTGAAGGGGTAAAAAGGGTTATATATCAATAATATATTATTTCATAACACTTATATCAACCATAAAAGGATTACCATCATAAGTAGTATACACGGATTACAAACTATGTTAACAAATAAAGCTCAAACCAAAAAATAAGTTTTTAAACAAAAAGGAACAAAACCTAGGTAATATCAAAAGATATATGAAATCAATAACCAAAGGTGCAAGTAACTAATTATAAAATTAAATATAATCATTAATCATAAATAGGAAAATGAAAGGTATGGTTTGACCAAGCATGTAATATGTTACCCTAGTTTTTTTTTACACAAAATAAGAACAAACATGTTGAAAATGATTATATATAAACATACATAACTAAAATATAGAATTATAAAATACTTAAGATGGATATATACATAAAATAATCCAAAATTTCAAAAACATAAGTTAAAGTAATTCAATGAATTGACAAAGAAGTTAAGATACATATGGGCCTTGACTATTATGTAAGTCTGAAAATGTATGCTAAATTTGTTGATTATTTTTAAGTTGTCCTAAATTTATATACCTATGTTATTATATAAGATGAAACCATAGTTATATATGAATATCCTATACATTCCTTGAGTCAACAAGTCCAACATGTTGATCCTATATTTGTGACACTGATAATGTCTCTATAGGTTTCATACTCTAAATTTTTGGGGTATTTATGTCTTCCTTATTATGACTATACCTTCACTTTGAATATGTGTAAGGAAAATTATGTCTTAATAATGGATTTACGTAACCATTGAAGAAGCCTTAAAAACTAGGTATCTTGTATATGTAGAATTAGACTTCCACATAGTTTTTAAATGTGTGGATTGAATATCTCAAGTAAGGGTTGAAACCTCTTCTTCCATATAAGTGATTAATGTAAATATTGAATTAAAATTACCCTCCTTTTTTATAAGGTAATGTGTCTATAGACCAAGATAGATAAGTTTCACAAGTGTGTAGTATTATGAAACACAAATTTAATGGATAATATTGGCTCTAGGCTTGATTCTTGGTGTGATGGATACTCTCTCTATTGACTCTTTTTATTTATCTTTAGTCCTTCATTATTTTTTGTGGATTGTAAATACCTTATATATATAGGATGATTTAAGATGGAATATAATGCACTAAATAGAGACTCATATGGGGTTATGGCCATCCTATAAATTGGTTAACATATAAAATATTTATGAATAATTAAAATTGAGAATAGAAAATTAAAATAAGGTTTTTGTGCCGAATTTGGGTGTTTATAGTAATCAAATATATAAATGTTAAATAAAATCTAAAAAACTAGAAAAATAATCATGAAACCTTATGAATAAAGGCATGTTAACTATAATAATGAAGGGGTTCACCAATTTGTTTTATATTTTAAGTATTTATTAGCGAAAAAAATATAAAAGTAATACACTAGTAAGATATACAATTTAAATATGTAAAATAGTATTTTTAGATTTACTATAGTGGTTAAAAATGATAAACATGCCATATTTAAACATTGAAAATAGTAATAGACTATATTAAAAGTAAAATATTTAGAACAGTCACACCTTTATGATTTATATAATTCTAAGTGAAAATATAGATTATGTAGCCTTATAACTGATAGTGTATAAAATTTGAAGTGTTGATTGTGCATGGATGAGATCAACATCTGTATTGTTCATGCCCTAGATGGTACTTTTGGTCACCTATTTTATTCAAATATTTTGCTTGAGACATCATTCCTATAGATAAAACAAAGGAATAATTCATCACAAGTGTATTAATAGTCATAGAAAGGTTTGGAACTTAATTGAATTATGGAGTAGGATGTCTAATAATATATCTCTCTCTCTCTCTCTCTCTCTCTCTCTCTCTCTCTCTCTCTCTCTCTCTCTCTCTCTCCCCCTGCCCCTCTACTTCCATGTTTTACTTCCCCTTATCCCTCTCTCCCTTTCTTTATGTCTCCATATATTTCCATTTCACTCTCTCTACCAATCCCTCTCTCCATATTTCTCCATCTCACCCTACCTGGTCACCCTCTCTTTCCCCATCTCCCCCTCTCACTCTCTTTGTCATGCTCAATGACTTGGGATGATGTGGTGAAAATAGGATGCTCTAAGACATAATTAAAAATTAAGAAAATGAAGAATATAAAATGTTAAAGGGAAAAAAATAATAATGATTGAAAACCCATTGATATCACCCATGGAAGAATTGGTAGGAATTCTGATCACATCTAAAGTAAAATTACAACACGAGGTTCAAGTAATAACATATGATCTGCATAATTAGGTTTAAGGCTAAGAACTAATATACCTAGATAAATAGTAGATGCATTTATAAGGATTAATGACCCAATTAGGAGTATTATGGTATAGGATAAGTCATATAAAAAATCAATTATATAAAAGTGTTGAAAAATTATAAATTATGGAAAATATACTATAGAAAAGGTGATTTTAACAAAAAAAGGTGTCTACAATGGAGACATTGACAATAATTTATATAATAAACATATGTTTAAACCCAAAAATTATATAAAATATATATACCTCACCATTCCATTTCATATATTAATGTAACATGTAAATATGATCTACCCATGAGAGAAGAGAAGAAACACAAGCCTTAGAATAAGCTATCAAAAGAAAGTGGATCAAATCCAAGTAAAGTCATCAGAATCCAATCTAATGTAAGTCTAATGATAAGGCACATAAAAGGAGATAATTTTGATGAAACCCTAAGATAAATTATATCTCAAAAATCTATGAAACATCAAACCCTAAAGGGAAAGGGCTATGAAACCCTAAGCTAGATGATTATTAAGTTCAAGTTCACAAAAAAGTTTTAACTATTTAGCACACAAGGATAATTACATTATGCATAAAATATAAATCCATTATTTAATATAAATATTATTTAATATATTAAATATAATAATACATATAGATATTAAATTTACTAAAATAGATAATGAAACTTTAAAAACTTGACAAAGAGGGTTGATAGAGAAATACATGTATTTTGACTTACCCATGTAGTTTTAGAGGATGTAGTAGTTATTAAAGTCAATATAAGTGTAGATGAATAAAATTAATCATTAAATTATTGATGATATTTATTTTTGAAGTTTGTACCTTGCTTGGTCTATTATCCATTTCAATAACTCACACCATATAAGAGAGCATTTAATATCTTACAAACACAAAAAAAATCATATAGACATCCCTATATTAACCCCATTCATTCTTATTAAATCTACATGAACCTATTAGGAATTTTGTAGTAGTCTTTATCATCTTAAAAAAGTATTGTGATAGGTCAGATAGGGATGCATTGTGGCCTTATCCCCCATGCTCTAATTGTCACTTTTAAAAATCAAAACAATTCATAATGACTCTCTCACAAATTCTATAAATTTGATTAGTTCAAATATTCTAAATATTGCTCTATAAAAAAATATCAACATATTCACTTGAAACCCCTAGCATTTTGATTTTAAATTATAACTTATTGATCAAAAGATGACCATTTCTTTTTATTTCAATTTTATTTCTTTATGATAGTCATAGGCTAAGTCTAAATATTATTTATTATAGGTAAAGGGCATCCATTGCCAAACATTTCAATCAATATTATAGTTATATTCATATAGTTGCATAATCAAAAATCACACAATCACCCTAGGTTAGATAACTACATCCACCTGAGGCTCATTTAGGATATTTAGGAAACACTCAAATTACATAAGGTTTTCTGAGGATAGCTTAGATATTCCTATTACATGTTGCCTTACTTTTTTATTTAATCTCCTATTTGGTTTCTTTATAGCACTAGAGTATTGTGTTATATGTATCTATTTGGACTTTTCACAAAATTAAGAAACCTTGTAAGTAGTTATACCAACCTAGATCAAGAAATTAGGTTCAAATTCAACTAGGATGTGGATGTAATTATTAAATAAGGATACAATGCAACCTTTTCCTCCTTTTGTGGCCTTATCCCTACATAATTTTCAATTCTATTTTCAGACATGACACTATTTTTCATGTTTTTTCAAGTAGTTTATAGTAAAAGTCAACTTGCACAGTCAACATTAAATAAATTTTAGGGGGTTTTCATATCATTAGGCTCATTTACTATTTATATCAATTTCTATATTTTATAGCATCCTATATTTTAATATCAGATCTGTATATTCTAACATTTTCATTTTAATAGTTTAATATCTATTAATTTGATTAATTTAAATAAAAAATAGATTAAAACATTTTGGTAAACATTTTATTTTTAAGAACATTGTTTTATTATTGTTTATTTGATTTTTTTTCCTAGGATTTTAGTAAATTTATATAAATTCCTAACATAGAAAGAAAATAATATTCAACCTTAGATAATATATGACACATAATGATTCAAATTCTTCAACCTTGGATTTAATTTAACAATAAAGAATTGTGTTTTGTCACCTTGGATAAATCCGACACATAAGATATTTATTTTGACCTCAGATTGAAATTTGATGATTTATATAGACAAAAATATTTTGATTTTTCTTTTCTTTCTATTTTCTATAGCTTGCGCTTGTTTTATAAAGTTTGTTTTGGTAGTTTTTTTAATACCCTCTTAGTGGTCTTTTGATTTATTAGTCAACTTGACATACTCGTAACATATGAGATTTCTTTCAATTTTATTGTGCACATTTTTTTACAAGGTGATGTGATTTGGGTAGGCAAGTCTTATAACTATTGTTTCTATGAATGAAATGCATTGTATTATTGTGGTTTAATATACTGAGTAGTGGATGAAAGCATTGATATGTTACTCTTCTATAGGCTATTGGTGAGTTTTAAACTCACAAGAGTACTTTATGTTTGTTAATATTATTAGCCTATAAATTTTTCCAGAGCCATAAAGTTACATATGGTAAGCTTTTTTATTAGACAACATGATATTAGTACATATGCATGGTCACCTATTTTATTCAAATATTTTATCTGAGACATTGTTCCTATAGATTAAAAAATAAATAATTCATCATAAATATTGTAAGATCCATAAAAAGGTCTTGAACTAACTTGAATTATGGAGTAGGATGTCTAATACTTTACTCTCTCTCTCTCTCTCTCTCTCTCTCTCTCTCTCTCTCTCTCTCTCTCTCTCTCTCTCTCTCTCTCTCTCTCTCTCTCTCTCTCTCTCTCTCCATATTTTATTTCCCCTTCTCCCTCTCTCCTTATCTTTATGTCTTCATCTATCTCCCTTTCACTCTCACTCCTAATGCCTCTCTCCATCTTTGTCCATCTCACCCTCCCTGCTACCCTCTCTTTCCCCATCTCCCCCTCTCACTCTCTCTATTATGGCCAATGACTTAGGATGATGTGGTAAAAATAGGATTCTCTAGGACATAATTAAAAATTAGGTAAATAAATCATATAAAATGGTAAAAAAAGAAACAAAATGATGATGGAAAACCCATCAATTGTACCCATGGAAGAATTGGTAGGAATTTTGATCACATCTCAAGTAAAATTACAACATGAGATTCAAGTGATAGTATAAGGATATAGACAATTAGGTTTAGGGTTGAGAACTAATATATTTATATAAATAGTAGATGCACTTATAAGGATTACAGTCCAAATTAGGAGTATTATGGTATAAGAGAATTCATAAAAAATAAATTATATAAAAGTGTGTAAAAATCATAAAACATGGAAAATACATTATAGAAAATGTGATTTTACCAAAAAAAAGGTGTCTATAATGGAGACATTGACAATAATTTATATAATAACCATATGTTCAAATATAAAAATTATTTAAAATATATATACCTCACCATTACATTTCATATATGAATGTAACATGTAAATATGATCTACCCATGAGAGAAGAGAAGAAACAAAAGCCTTTTAATAAGCTATCAAGGGAAAGTGGACAAAAGACAAGTAAAGTTTTCATAATCCAATCCAAGGTAAGTTTAATGAGAAGGCACATAAAAGGATATAGTTTTTATGAAACCCTAAAATAAATTAGATCTCAAAAATCTAGGAAACATGGAACCCTAGAGAGAAAGGGCTATGAAACCCTAGGATAGATGATTACTAAGTTCAAATTCACAAAAATGTTTTAAATATTTATTGAAAAAGGATAATTACATTATCCAAAAAATATAAATCCATTATATAATAAAAATATGATTTAATATAGTAAATACAATAATACATATTTATATTAAATTCACTAAAATAGATAATGAAACTTTAAAAACTTGATAAAGAGGGTTGATAGAGAAGTGCATGTTTTTTGACTTACTCATATAGTTTTAGAAGATGTAACAATTATGAAAGTCTATCCAAGTGTAGATGAATAAAATTAATCATTACATTCTTGACGATGTTTATTATTAAAGTTTTTATCTTTCTTGATCTATTCACCATTTCACTAACTTAGAATATATAAGAGAGCCTTAAATATCTTACAAACATAAAAAAATCATATATACATACACATGTTAGGAATTTTATATTAGTCTCTATCTTCTTAGGAGAGTACCATGTTAGGTTAGATAGGGTCACATTATATCCTTGTCCCCCATGCTCCAATGATAAATTTTAATAATCAAAACATTTCACAATGAATCATTAATTCTATAAATTTGATTAGTTAAAATACTTTAAATATTCTTTTATAAAAAAACATCAAGTCATTCACTTAAAAACCCTTAGCATGTTGTTTTCAAATTATTACATATTGATCGAAAGAGCACCATTTATTCCTATTTCATTTTTTTGGTTTATAACAATCATAGGCCAAGTATAAATATTATTTATTGTAGGTCAAGGTAATCCATTATCAAACATTTCAATCAATCTTATAGATATATTCATATAGTTGTATAATCAAAAATCACAAAATCACCCTAGGTGGGATAACTAAATTGACATGAGGCCGATTTGGGATATTTAGGAAACACTCAAATTACATAAGGTTTTTTAAGGATAATACCTAGGATATTCCTCTTACATGTTTCCCTAATTTTGTATTTAATATCCCATTTAATTTCTTTACATATCTAGAGTATTGTGTTCTTTGTATCTATTTGGATTTTGCACAAAATTAAGAAACCCTTGTAAGTAGTTACATGAACCTAGATCAAGAAATTATGTTCAAATTCATCTAGGATGTGGACGTAGTCATTAAATAAAAACACAATGCAACCTTGTCCTCCTTTTGTGTCCTTGTCCTTACACAATTTTCAATTTTGTTTTTAGATGTGACATTATTTTTCATGTTTTTTCAAGTAGTTTATAGTAATAGTTAGCTTGCAGAGTCAACATTAAAATAATTTTCACGGGGTTTTCATATTATTAGGCTCATTTACTATTTTTTTTCAATTTATATATTTTATAACATACTATATTTTAATATCAAATTTGCATATTCTAACATTTTCATTTTAATAGTTTAATATCTATTAATTTGTTTAGTTTCAATAAAAAATAGATTAAAACATTCTGGTGAACATTTTGTTTTTAGAACATTACTTTCTTATTGTTTGTTGGATTTTTTCTTAGTATTTTAGTAATTTTTTATAAATTCCTAACATAGAAAGAAAATAACATTCAACCTTGGATTTAATTTGAGAGTAAAGAATTATGTTATGTCATCTTGGATAAATATGACACATAAGATATTTATTTTAACCTCAGGTTGAAATTTGATGATTTATATAGACAAAAATATATTGATTTTTATTTTCTTTCTATTTTCTATAGCATGTGCTTGTTTTATAAACTTTGATCTGATAGTTTTTTTTAATACCCTCTTTTTGGTCTTTTGATTTATTGGTCAATTGGACATATTTGTTACATATGAGATATCTTTCAATTTGCTTGTGCATTTTTCTTACAAGGTGATGTGTTGACCATAGTAATATTTTCATGCATTTTCTTAGAGATAAGTGTCATTATCTTTCTATAGTCAGATTTTATTATTGTTAGATTATGAAACCAAAGTAGTGTTATTTATTATTAGACATATTGATGAGTGTTGTATGTTGAAAATGTTAGTTTGTATTGAATTAAATTAATTCCATTTATTTTGTGTTGGAATTACTATAAGTAATGAAATGAACATAATTATGTTGTTTTTGAATTATAACTGTTGTGCAATTATGAATTTATGAACTCATTAAAGCAATTATAATTTTTATTATTTAAATGCCTTGGTATTTTGTTAAGTATTGGTATTAAAATTCTCCCTAGAATTTGGGCTTACCTCTTATAGTGTTTGAGCTTATTATGATTACTATTTTGATTAATTTTTTTTTTTGTAGGGGTTCCTCATGTTTATTATAATGATGAGAGTTCATTATAATATTGTGATTAGGAAAGATGTATTTGACCCATGATTAATTAATTATACTTTTGACCTTAGTTATTGTGTAATCTTTTTCATTTTTTTGATTTAAGAGTGTATCTATATATTAATAAAATCAGAGTATAGTACAATTCTAATCATATAAAAAAATGGGTGGAGAAATCACACCTCATGAGCAAAGTCAGACCATAAAAGAGGAAGTGATTTTAATGTTAGGTATTGTAGGGTTCTAGTTTAATCTATGAAGACAATAATTATGGTTGAATCCATGCTTTTTGGAGTGAAAAATATGTTGATAACAACCTATAAACTATGTAAAGGATTATTATAATCAACATTGTACCTAAACAAGCTCATAAGATGATGCAATGACATGGTAGGAAATGATACTAGGAGAAAGATAGAAAATTTTAAGAAAGATCAAATCACAAGCATGCTATTTATTTTCTTGATAAAATTTTGCATTTTAAATCTGAAAAAGGGTTATGAATTCCATTTTTTTAACCCTATTCATGATATAAACCCATATGGGTATATAGTAATATACCCATATGAGTTTATGTAATGATTTAGGCCAGCTTTGTTTGGATGTAAATCCATATGGGTATATTATAATATCCTTGTATGAGTTTATGTTACTACCTAGGGAAAATTTATATGGATATATGTTTATGTTGTTTAAAAATGAATTTTATGTTTATGAAAATGTGCTTGATTAAATTTACCTATATACATGTGTGTGTGTGTGTGTGTGTGTGTGTGTGTGTGTGTGTGTGTGTGTGTGTGTGTGTGTGTGTGTGTGTGTGTGTGTTATTAAAAAATAGGGTATAACCCTAAGTCCTGCATAATGTATGAAGTATGTTTCTCTTGGTAAATGTGCGTTATCTTTGTAGAAAGCTTGAGGAATTTCATTGTGAAATGTTTCACAAAATACTTGAGGTTGTGGTTATGAATGTTTTGATAAAATTTCTTGATGGACTATTGACTATGTTTTGTTGCCAGAAAGACCAAGTGTGATATTTTTACATATCATTAAAGTAGAGGTAAAAAGAATAACAATGCTCATTTCCAATGCTACAATTATATTTGTCTTTATATTGTAAGTTGATTAAATATAAATGTGAATGATTAATGCTTAATTTATGATAATATTTCATTATTATTATGGTAGAAGTAGATTAAATAACAATGTGCATTTCCAACACTTCAATCTTGATCATTTGTTTTGTGTGTGTAGATGGATTTATAATTTGAAAAGGAAAAATTAGGGTGTTATGAAATTGTTTGAAAAAATGTATGGATTTATTGTAGTGTAATTAGTTGAAAAAATGTATTGGTTTCTTTGCTAAAAATTAATTGACAAAATGTATTAAGGATTGTTGTGGTGAATTATTTGACAAAATGCTTCAAAGGAACTAAAGTGTGTTCTTTAGTTTTGGGAAAGAAAGGTTTTTTGGTGGGTTGAGTTATCTATATGATTATATTACTTTATGATTGATTGTATAATATTATGTTTGACAAAATAATGATATTTTATGGTTTGTTTATACTATAACCTTATTGTAACATAATGCTTTTATTTACTTTTAAAAATTAGGACAACATTTAAGAATATTTATAGCAAATGAATTCCTTCTAAGAAATATTGAGATTATTTTACACCATGTGTTTTGGGTAGGTAAGTCTTATAACTATTATTTTTGTGAATGAAATTTATTGTATGCTTGTGGTTTAATATGTTGAGTAGTGGATGAAAATATTGATATGTATTACTCTTCTATAGGGTATTGGTAAGTTTTAAATTCATAAGAGTACTTGATGTTTTTTGAGATCATTATCCTATAAAACTTTCTTGAGCTGTAAAGTTGAATATGGTAACCCTATTTATTAGACAACATGATATTAGTACATATGCATGGTTACACTCAAGGTAGGTTAAATGACTTAAATTCTAAAATGGTAGTTTTTCCTTGAGATTAATTTATATGAAATCTAATTTAAATTGTCAAAATGTTACCTAAAAGAGGAACAACATAGACAAATTTATGTTGACACATATTTTTGCAATATTTTAGTGTAGGTTCCATGTTGTAAAAATGGATTACACTTGTATGAGAAAGAATATCTAATTATATTTGATTCTTTCTTGACATGCTTTACTCAATGCTTTAAAATATGAAAATGATGGTGCTAAATGATAGAGTCATTGTTTGTTTTTTTGTTTGTATTTCAGGAAATGTGGACTGAATCCTTCTTATTGATTGCAAATACCTTAGATGCCACTATTTTTCAAAAGTGGTTATATAAATTAGTTGAGTTCTTTGTGAATGATTGTATCAACACTATTATGAAAGAATGTTGATTATTGTACACTTATTATAAATCAACCACTATTTGGTATGGTTATTGAATAAAATATATGATTTGGAAATCTTATTCTTAGTGGTTGTAATGCATTTTTGAAAATTATTTGTATTTAAATGAACTTTTATTTGAGTTTGTGGCCACTGGTCTTTATTTATATTGAATCTTCTGACTATAATAAATTGAGTGAAGTTGCCTAAACTTGACATGTTGAAACATAATTAAGTAGATTAGTTTTAAAAAGCTTTGAGAATGTTAGTTCATGCATTATGGAATCATAATATTAATCATATGGATACCTTTTAGCTATGCTTATAATTGGGACTTTAATCTTGCATTATGTCTAAAAGATTTAATATGCTTAGAGTTCCTTGCTTTTAAATGGATTTATTTAAATGAATAGTCCTAAAAATCCTTTATTACTATTGTAAGTTTTAAATCAATTGCCTTTTTAGAATTGTAATGAATATTATTTTATTTCAATTTTGATATGGTAAAGTTCCAAGTCCAATGGGTAATACCTTTTGTTTGGTTAATGCATTCATTACATATAAAATTTTTGTAGTTGAAATTATCATAATTGTTTTATAAGGTCATTTATCTTTATTTGGACCTATTTCATCCTATAAGCTCTTGAGATAATGGAATTTGTATTCTTATATGACTATATGTAGTTGTGTATATCAATTTTTAATCCAATATCTCATAATGGACCATAGGTTTGTGGTTAACATTTTGAGATGATACTACACATTTTGAAAACTTAATATAGTTAAGTAATAAGCCATTTAACCCTAAATTGGATGAGGATCCTACTATGGGTAGATAAGGTTAATAATATATAAATGAATAAGCCCAAGGGTGATAAACATATCTATAGTAGTCCAATTAATTACAAAATTTAGATAGAGCATATACTAAATTTATTATGTTGAGATAAGATAAAAATTAAAATTATAGTTATGATAGTCATTACAATGATAATGAAAACAAGATACTTAGTTGGTTTTGATGTTAATACATACCTAGATCTAGAATATTTATGAATCTAACTATAAAAATAATATGTAACATTCACCAAATTATAGATTAAGTTCCTCTATAGCTACAAACACTTGCATCTACCTAGGAGGGTTGCATTGATGTTATCTAGATTAGATACAAGTGTCCAATATAGAATACCTAATAAAATAAGATGCAACCACCTAGATAATTTTGGGTTCATCATCAAATTCTCTTTGGTGCATTCATATCTAAGTCATGGATTATCACTCCTTGTCAAATTATCAAACCCTAGTTCTTCATATTTATAGTGGCTATGGGAAAAATGGGTTAGTGGGAACATGGTTTTGAGCTATAAAAAATACCCATATATGAATGATCACTACCTACATAACCAATACTCTTAATTGGGCCTCAGACATATGTAGTTATCCCCCACATGTTGGCTTGTGTGTGAATCATGCAATGTGTGATAAGAAAGTATAACAATGACCTAGCTTGTAACTTGGAAAATATAAATATTGGGCTACTCTTTTACTACTTTATAAATGTAAATGTGTTATCCCTATGACTAATATGGAAATAAGAGGAAATATGAAAGTTTTACTCAATTAAATGCTCTTTGATGTGAATCTAGGTCTATGATAGGTGAGTAATGAATGAGGAGCGAATATGCATATATACCACTCCTATCAAGAGAAAATATCACATGATATAACTTAGGTCAACCATTAGGATACATTTAATTTGAAAATTAGATGAATTTAGGGAACTTGACACTTGCATCAAGTAAGGACACTTGCATCAACCTAGGCATTTGACTGGGATGCAAGTGTCCATAAAACATAAAATTAGGTACATGTTTAGAACTTGAAGTGTGGAAAATAAATAGGTGGTAAGAATTTTGGGCAAGATATAAGGCCTAGGTCATCAACATAATGCTGGTTAGGCTAATAGATAGTCCAAGGGGCATAAAAGAGAGCAAATATGAGACTTAAAAAATTAGGAAAGGTCTAGAACTGAGAGGAACAACCAAGGTCTGAGTTTGCTAAGTGTACAAGATTGATGTTCTATATTGATCATAAATATCATCTCCATTTGACCCCTATTTAATCTAGTAATGAAAATGCTAGTTCAAAGGAAACAAATGTGTACCTAGGTGTGTATAACACAACTTTCCTTTCCTTGAGACTAACTTGAGTGATTTTATGGTGACTAAACTATAACCAAGAACATATTTCAATATATAATCAATACATATAATCTAAAATTTAAACTATTGAAATGACTAAAATTGAAAGAGAACAAGGTTTATGAGTACACCTATGTATCGATGCAATAATCTCACCTTTTAGAAATTTAATTTGAAGGATGTATCACTATGAATTTATGAAATGGAGATTATGAAAAATATAAATTTATAAAGTGCATATATCTATGTGTGTGTGTGAGAGAGAGAGAGAGAGAAAGAGGAAGGTCCATTCCCCCAACCTTGGAGAAAAGGTGGATTCACACCTGATAGTTGAGACTAACTCAACCATGTAACCCAATTATACTTATAACCTAATGAGTTTGATTGAATAAAATCAACTCACACTATAAAATTTGTGAGGTTGGATGATATAATCAAGTTCAACCTACAAACTTGGCAAGATTGAGTGATTTAATCACCTCAACCATACCAAAAAAAACCAATTAATGTAGTAGATTGACTCAATATAGTTTAAAAAAGTCCAACTTGGAGGGTGGTGATAGTCCCTAAAATTACTCTGAATCTAAAACTAATTTAATTTTGAAATATTAGGCACACAATGTATAACATATGCACCTTAGACATGTCTTATGTTGAAATTATCTATAACGGTATCAATTTATAGAATTCTACCAGAAATGTGTATATGAATAATAGAAAGATGTAATTTGTCCAATTAAAAACTATGTAGGTGTGGAGAACATAATTATAAAGCATTCACCCATTATAATCTAAAAATAAAAAATGATATAAGTGCCAATGTAGAGGACTTGTTTCTGAAACATGCCCCATTAAAATATGAAGATGCTAAATACTGAGTAAGTGAGAACATATTTTTTATTAAGGGTAAACACTTCTGAGCTAGAGATATGAACCAAAAATTAGGGTGTTAATAAGTCCCAAAAATTGATACAAAGGAGAGTAAAATATATTACAATGAAGTCTCTCAAGAAAAATCCTCTACCAATAGAAAACATGAAGCAAACAAAGAAAAAAACAAATATCCAACAAAATACAATCTCAATTGGTTTTCATAGGGTCCCAAAAACCAGAACAAGATGGAAAAAAACTACATTAAGAATCAATCTAAAGTGGTTTTAATAAGGTTACACAAACCTAAAGCATAATAGATAGACATACAAGCCCTTACAATGAAACATAAACTAAACCAAATCTAGGAGACAATTACAACACAACATGAAGAGGGTTTTGAATAGATCCTTGAAATAGATATGCAATATCTTCAAACCAAATACAACAACATTTGGGTTTTTAGTTGGAACATAAGAACTTGAATCTAAATCTAACTCACCAAATGATATAGATTTCTAAAAAAACTTGAGCTTTATAAGAAAAATAAACCCATATAAAGCACAACAACTAGGCCAACCCTACTCTAGTCAAACATCATCCTCAATAAAACTAAGAAAAGGTTGAGTCTACCATGAAATCAAAGAAATATATGGAATCCTCTATTGTCCATAAGGCACAAAAATCTATGATGTGGAATCCTCTAGCATCCACACTGTTAGGTTGTGGAGCTAAAAGCTTCACTAATGCAAATAGGGAAGGAGGTTGCTAGAGGAGTTGTTGAAGTGTCACAAACACTGGCGTCAGTCAGGCCAACCAACGTTGGTAGGATTAGACAGGAAGAGCAACTAACATTGGTTAGGGATCAGCCGGCATCAGTCACCTCCAGGTAGACAGGGACTGACGTCGATCGCCTGTGCAGTTCAGAACTACAAGTTTTACGGGCAGTTAGTTAACGAACCAAGTGTTTGCATGTCAAGAGCCAATTTTAGACTATAAGCTATGGATATAATTATTGTAATTAGGTGTCTAATTATTGTTTGCATGAGATATATTTAAGAGATTCATGGGTTGTATTGTAAAGTGTTCTAGTTTGAGTTGAGAAAAGTTAGCTCCTTCTATGTGTGAGGTGAGCAAGGGTGTTCCTCCTAGTTCCACAGCAGTACCAAGTGTGGGTGCTAGTTTTGGAGAATTAGAAGGGTTCTTCAGGGGTGTAGGATCTTGGTCAGCAGGTGTGCATGGCTATGTTAGGAGATCTACATGGTAAGTAAGATTATTGATCTGCAGGTGTATGTGTGTGCATGATCCAGGTTTGCAAGTGTGTAAAACCAGATTGATTTACAGGTGTGCAAGATCAAGGAGGATAGTAACACAATAGGGAGCAGGATCAGGCAAGATCTACTTGGAGTATAGTGTGTACTCAGAAAGAGAGCAAAGAGGAAGGCAAGGAAGATCCTTCCATAAGTGAGATCATTTGGGTTGCAGGCTATTTTAGTTTAAGGGAGATCTACTTGAAGTATGATTGTGTAATTGGAGTGCGTGGAGCACTTGTGGAGTGCATGGAGCACTGGAGTATTGGTAGTAATGGATACTGACTGGTTGGAGGTGAACACCAACTCTGTGTTTGAGTTGTGTGTTGGGACTGTAGGAGAGAGAGCTTTGAGGGAAGATTTACTAGTTTATGCCCTAGAGGTGTGGGAGCCCTAGAGGTGTGTAAAGAAGAAGAACTGTGGCAATATTCTTTGTTGTATTTCCTTCTAGAAGAGTATTAATACAATTGTGTATTGTCTCTCATATTCTGTGTTGTTTTTGAATTCTAGTTACTTGTGTATTCTGGTTAATTTCTGCATGTTAAGTTGCTTGGTAATCAATTATGTGCTTCCGTATTTCCCAACAAAGTGGTATCAGAGCTTTTGGTTGGGTATCTAACAAGTGGTATCAGAGCTAAGGTTACAGGGAGCAGGTTTTGTGTTTGGTTATAGGTCACTCTCAGGGGTTTCTGATTAAGTGGGAGTATAACAATGGCAGAAGAAAGTAAGCTAAGAATGGAGGAATTGAAAAGCACAAATGGTCAATTACGGTCTTATGGAAAGAAAGAGTAGGGAAAAGAATATTGTTGGTTGGTAGAAGATCAGCATGAAGGAACTGAAGAAGCATATGTTGCAGGTGATGTGGCACAGGATGCTCTGGTATGTTTCTTGGATAAAGTAGAATCTTGTTTTATAGATTCTATTACCTCTTTCCATGCAGTTTGAAATAGAGTATCTTTTCATGGTAAGGTCTTTGGAGACTTTGGAAAGATTTATTTAGGGGTTGGTGTGCCTTGCCAAAGAATTGGAAAAGGGGAAGTGAAGCTAAAATTGTAGGCGGCCAACACATGGGTGTTGAAGGAGGTCATGCAGGTCCTGGTCTTGAAGATAAGGCTAATTTCTTCAGGGAAGTTGGGTGATGAGAGATGCACAAGAACTCTCACAGCAGATGCACTTGAATTAGCTAGTGGTAAGAAAGTAGGTATCCTTTATCTATCTACTTATATTACTAATTCTTCTTCTATTATAGAGACGTGGCTTTGTAGGCTTGGTCACATGAGCAAGAAGGAGATGCATGTTCTTAACAGGAAGTTAGATGTCTTTGATAGACTTAAGAATTGGAAAGCCTTGGTGTTTATGGAGGAGATGGCAGATAGAGATCAGTGGAGAAAGTTGGATACCTCTGAGCAGCATAGTTTAGACATGGGATTGATTCAAAGTAAGCTCATGGGTAAAAATTCATCACTCACAGGAAAACACAGGTACCAGCGTCGGTCAAGAGGAACTGGCATTGAATAGACAGGTGCCAATGTCGGTCATGTGCAGACTGAAGCTGGTGATGTCAGGTAGGGTAAGACTGACGTCGATCAGGACTACTGATGTTGGCAATAGGTAAGACTAACGTCGGTTATGAGGACCGACATCAACAATAGGGACACCGATGTTGGTAGAGTTGGTAGTCAGGATAGGCACATGTCACTGATGTCAGTCGGATGCAGACTATGTGGTGATCGAGGTTGGTCACTGTAACAGATTTTGGGCAGACAGCAAGCTGTCAAGGAGTCTCAAACACCCATATGAAGGATTGAAGTGGTAAGTAAGCCTCAAATTCATTGTTCCTCTTTTTTATACTCGTTGCTGACTATAGAGCAAGAAGGATCCAGGAAATAATGGGAGCATGGCAGGAACAGGATGTAAAACCAAACGGGAGATTTCGTAGGGTTACCAGCTGGGAAGAAAGCACTGAGAGACAAATGGATTCCTTAATTAAAGAATAGAGAGAATAGACATGTGAGATGGAAGGCCAAGCCATATGTTCTTGAGGAAGCTGCAGGACAGTGGTATAGGTTTGACAGGTGGATGACAAAGCAGGGCTTTAGTCAATGTCAGTGTAACCATTGTGTTTATCTTACCAGGTGGATAATGATTGCAACATTATCTTGTTACTATATGTGGATGGTATGCTAGCTAGCAGATTTGTACATATAGGGTTTTGCTGAGCTAAGGGTAAGGTTAGTTTAGTGGCATGTCATGAGGAATTTGGAGTAGTGAAATTCTCTGGCATGGGAGACATGGAAGATCACAGGTTGATTTTGTCTCCAGTGGGAGTTGATGTGAATCAGGTGTTAGCAAGGTTCAATACGCAAGATGTAGAACTAGAGCACACCAAGGGCTGGATAGTTTAGTGTTTGAAATCACATGAGGTTTGGTATAGACCTGAGGTTGCCCAAGCAGTGGGTGCTGTCAGAGAGTTAAGAGCTAATTTGGGGAAGTGGGTTCTTAGGTATTTGAGAGGGACCAGTAATAGGGATTCATGCTATGTAGGGTCAAGACTTCACTACATGGGTTTGTAGGTTTGGACGTGGCAGGTTACTCGGATGATAGGTGGTGCACCATAGGTTGTGTGGTGGGTGGTCTTCAAGATTGATCTTGAAGAGGGATACAAGCCAGGAAATAGATTAGATAGGGTACAGGTACAGGTACAGTGTAGTTGTTTATCTCCAAGTGGGAGATTGTTAGGTTGTGGAGCTAAAAGATTCACTGATGCAAATAGGGAAGGAGGTTGCTAGAGGAGTTACTAAAGTGTCACAGACATTGGCATCAGTTAGGCCAATTGACATCGAAAGGATTAGATAGGAAGAGCAACTAACATCGGTCAGGGATCAACTAGCATCGGTCACCTCTAGGCAGATAAGGACTGACATCGATCACCTGTGTGGTTCAGAACTATAAGTTTTACAGGCAGTTAGTTAATGAACCAAGTGTTTGCATGTCAAGAGCCAATTTTAGACTAAAAGCTGTGGATCTAATTATTGTAATTAGGTGTCTAATTATTATTTGCATGAGATCTATTTAAGAGACTCATGGGCTATATTGTAAAGTGTTCTAGTTTGAGTTGAGAAAAGTTAGCTCCTTCTATGTGTGAGGTGAGCAAGGGTGTTCCTCCTAGTTCCACAGTAGTACCAAGTGTGGGTGTTGGTTTTGGAAAATCAGAAGGGTTCTTTATGGGTGTAGGATCTTGGTCAGCAGGTGTGCATGGCTATGTTAGGAGATCTGCATGGTAAGTAAGACCACTAATCTGTAGGTGTATGTGTGTGCATGATCCAGGTTTGCAGGTGTGTAGAACTAGATTGATTTGCATGTGTGCAAGATCAGGGAGGACAACAACACAATAAGGAGCAGGATCAGGCAGGATCTACTTGGAGTATAGTGTGTACTCAGAAAGAGAGCAAAGAGGAAGGCAAGGAAGATCCTTCCATAAGTGAGATCATTTGGGTTAAAAGTTGTTTCAGTTTAGGAGAGATCTACTTGAAGTATGATTGTGTACTTGGAGTGCGTGGAGCACTGGAGTACTGGCAGTAGTGGATACTGACTGGTTGGAGGTGAACACCAACTTTGTGTTTGAGTTGTGTGTTGGGACCATAAGAGAGAGAGCTTTGAGGGAAGATTTACTGTTTATGCCCTAGAGGTGTGGGAGCCCTAGAGGTGTGTAAGGAAGAAGAACTGTGGAAATCTTCTTTGTTGTATTTCCTTCTGGAAGAGTATTAATTCAATTGTGTATTGTCTCTCATATTTTGTGTTGTTTCTAAATTCTAGTTACTTGTGTATTCTAGTTAATTTTCACATGTTAAGTTGCTTGGTAATCAATTCTGTGCTTTTGTATTTCCCAACAAAGTGGTATCAGAGCTTTTGGTTGGGTATCTAACACACACCACCTATATTGTGTTGTCTACTAAAAATAAAAAATTTAGACTTATGAAATCAAATAAGGGGTTGTGTCTTATCCATATGAGGGTGTAACTCCTTTATGATACATAATATAGAAATCAAATGAGTCACAAATCTGAATCCCATAACATAGATCTCATGTAATAGAAAATCTAAAGCAACTGAATTGAAAGAAACTAAATTTCTTAGTGAAGAGATCTACCAAAGGCCAATCCAAACAATCCACATTTGTTAATACCCAACATGAAACCTATAAATTATTTGATAACCTCTTTAATTTGAATCATATTGATGGTTTTTACCAAATATAAACTAGGTCCCCCAATCAGTATCCACATAAATGAAATTAGGGTCTTGACAAGGTCTAGGATGAATCTCCCACTCAACAACAACCACATTTATAGAAATATTTTAAAATGGATCCATAAAAAAAAATAAACCACATTAAATGAATTTGTACATGGTTTCTAAAACACCCAACCAACCCAAAAATATCAATAACCTTTGAATCTAGTATGATAGATCTATTCCCCAACCATAGATATAACTTGGAGTCTTTTTAAAATGAGCATAAAGCTAGGTAACAAAACTAATTCCCTGGATGAAAAAACTTATAAAAAATAAAAAACAAAGAAGATATCTCTCCCATCACATGGAGATATTTAAAACCTTAATTATATATCCAAAAATATGATTCCCATAAACCACACCTGAAGCACCATCATAAGCCAAAGATCACCACCTCTTTTTTTAAAATAAGGAAATAAGGAAAGCAATCCCATCCTTCTTATAACATGATCAAATGAAATGAATCTATGAATCTGGACCCAAATCACTGTCAATCCCTCCTTTGATAACATGTTTCCAAAACATGCCCCATTGAATCTAATATTATAACTACATGGAAGCCATGCCTATATGACATGCCCCCACTAATACACCCCCCTTTGAGGTGATGTAATAATAGAATCTGGTAGTTCCCTTATCTCAAAAGGATAAGATAGACATATAACTATGAATGAACCATGTAACATATAAGAGAGTATGTCTAGGTAAATGTATCATTGAAACACATTGAATGTGATCACATCAAGGCACAAGATGTATGATAAATATAATGGAAACAAAGAGATAGTAATCGTAAAATCTCAGCAAGGATCTAAACACACATAAAAGAACACTAAAAAACAAGTAAAAAAAATTGGTTCAAATAAATTGTAAACGAGGGGCATGCTCAAATGACATAATATCAAAGGGACATGATTTAATCAAATGTCCACAAAGCAATAAATGACATATTAATATGTTAACATACAATAAGACATGACATATTGAAATTTCAAAGAGGCAAACAAAGGCATGTGAATTACAAAAATGGCTCATATTCAAATGCTCATCAAGCAAGATAATAACAAGGTAATACACTCAAATAAGAGCATAAATGAAAGCATAAGAAACTAATAGTAACATATCATAGTATCCCATGGATATGTGTCAAAAAATTTAAGTACATAACATATCAGGTATATTTCAAAATATATAAGCATGATTAAATGCATGTGTAAGTACATATTAACTCAAACATGATAATGTAAAGTGAGCATAGAATGATATAACCTAGATGTATCATGATCATAGAAGTAGGATCCCCTAACTTCATGGTTATGTGATTAAAGGGAAATCCCAACATCCAAAAGTGCATAGATCATGTATTTATGTATGCTTGTATCACACTCAAATAGAAGTATAAAATACATGTGTATGTATAAGTAATAGATAAATTGTCCATCAACATGGAACTAACACATAGATTCCAAGGATCCATATAGTATGTTGATGCTAAAAATATCTTTGGATTTTTGATGTTTTTAATTTTTTTGGTATTTTTGGAGAATGTGAAGAGATTACCCTATGGTCACATCTAACTTATTCTCATATATCTTCCCACTATGAACCCATTATAATAAACTGGTGACATTATCAAGGGAGATGTATAAGTGCAATATCTATCTCTATAGTATTTTGGATGCTCTACATATATAAAATAGGACTCTATGGTCTTGAAGCAAAAAGGGTAGGAGCAATAGGAGTAATAGGAGTAGGGTTTTTGGAATCCATAATTAAGTGTTCTATGGTTTTTTTGGAACATCAATTATAGGAAAATGTGTAGGTGATATAGATATCTAAATGTGGTGTGTAGTAGATGAGGATTCCATGGAACCCATTATGGATCTTTGATGTAATGATCTCTTAAGTGTTGGTTGCCTAGTAAATGGGATTGCTTGTTGATTATTATATTATGATGGATAGCCTTGGTAGGATTGAAAATTAATTATCTAGGTATAATTTTCTCTTGTTTTAATAGGATGTTAATATGGAACTCTAAAAACTATAATCACTTGATTTGCATGAATGTATTTAATACACCCATGCACTGTATAAGGTACTACTCAAAGAGTATCTATCTAAGGGAATCTCAATAACATATCAAAGACACCCATGGGAGACTAAAAATTTAGTAACCACATGTGTGGTACCTGCCTATAAAGATAAGTCAATCTCACCAAGAACCTATAATGAGGTCCCATTGAATGCTCTAATTGATCTGGTAGAAGGGTGTAAATCATGATGAGTATAACCCAAGTGTTAAATAATGTCATCATGTAGAAATTCTCACTTACACCATTATCAATCATAGCATTTAATAAAGGTTGGTGATCAAGGTTTGCTCTAATGAATAAATAATTAAGGTTAAATTCATCACCTTTAATCTCACTATCATCGAAAGTAATATAAGGCCTCTGAACTATAAGATTTTTATGCCACATATAGGTACCAATAATGCCATCTAGTGAGTGATCATAGTTTGATGTAGAAGTATGTGTGTTATATACCATTTTAATTTCTACATGCTTCTTAGAATGGTCTTGTAAAGGGTTATTAAATATATTATGTTCCTAGTGATCACTAGGTTATGAACCTGATTCCTTTGGAGGATCATCAAATGTAATATTTTGGTCATAAATAAAGTCTTGGATCTTATGATTCAAGGTAAAACATCTATTCATAGAATACATTGGTCCTTGATAATAATAATAATAATAATAAGCATTCAAATCATATCTTTTGGGTAGAGGTTAACTAATATCAATCTCGACAAGATGAAGGAGAGATATAATATGACACTCTACTATCCATGAGAGTAATGAAGCGATAGACTCAAGTAAGTGTGGAAATTATCTCCTTGGTGCATTGGATAATATAATCCAATTAGGCTACTATGAAACTATATTAACTATTGTGGATGTTTATTTTTTAGGCTTAAGATGTTTTACTTTATAACTTGGTTTGATTGTAATCTTGGGATTGGATGTATATGTAGTCAATATGGTTTATATATACTTGAGTTTTTTCAATGTGATAAGTTTTATTTCATGGTCCCAAATAATATGACACAATTCATTAAAGGATATAAACTTTTTGAAAATGATGGAATCATGTAAAAGAACAAGCAAAATTTATTTGAATATGTCTTGAAGTTATTTATCTACATAGCACTGGTCATTTTAGCCAACATTGTCTTCTACCTCAAGACATATTCATTGATAGGTTAATTGGTTCCTTGTTTGTTTTTTACAATTGGGTATATGAAACCTTTAGGTTAATGTTAATAGAGAAGTGTTGAAAAAATTGATTAACAAGAGGTTTGAATGCTTTTACATATTGGAGAGATAAATCATATAACCAACTCAATGCATAGTCCTTGAGGCTCTTTGGAAATAATTTGGTCAAAATCTTATCATTAGAGGGATAATCAAGGAATGCCACATATAAAAATCAAATATGATGCTCAATATCACCCTTGACATCATAAAATGAGAAATTAGGTGCAACAAAAGTAGTTGGAAAAGGGTGAAAAGATATCTTAGGTGTAATAAGTTTATGTAACACATCTTGGGAATAGATAGCATGAGGATACTTTTAAGCCTTTTGTTTAATGTTTGTAACCTTGTCCTCCAAGGTATTTATAACTTGAAGGAGAGTTTGAATTGTATACCCTTTGGGGTTTAGATTAGTAATCTAAGTAATCACCAACGGAGAAGTGAACATGGTCTGAGTAGTAATAGGCATTGAAACCAATATTTGAGTTGAAATAATTAGTAATTCCATGGTAGATATAACACTAGTGTTTTTAGGAAATAAATATTGGAAGACATAATCTATGACATAACTAGATGTAGGTAGATTTATTGGTACAAAATAAGTTTTAGTGACTTCTAAATACTCACCATCACTGAGTGAAGAAGCCTTAACCTTATCATGCTTACTTATTTAATCCCTTGTAACATATAAAAATGATTCCATCAAGCCTTTATTATTATTTATATGAGTGATCAATACTTCTTTATCTTCCATTTGAAATTGGATTTTTGGATTAACATTTTTTATTGATTTTATAAATGAAAAATTTATAATTTTTAAAAAAATACAATAATCATGGAAATAAGAAACACAAAACCCTAAAACACCTAGGATTTTGAGCTCAAAGTTCAATATCACCAAATGTTTAAACCTAAATTGGATGAGGATCCTACTATGGATATATAGGTTTAAGAATATATAAATGAATAAGCATAAGGGTGATAAATAGATCTATAGCAAGATAATTAATTATAAAACTCAGATATAACATATATTGAATTTATTATGTTGAGATATGCTACAAATGGTAAGTATAGCTATAATAGATATTGAAATGATAATGAAAATAAGATACAATACTAGTTATGATGACAATATAGATTTAGATTTAGAATAGATAGGAATCAAAATATAAGAATATTTTATAATAATCATCAAATTTTGGATTAAGTTCTTATATACATGTGGACACTTGTGTCAACATGGGATGATTGCATCGATGCTACTATTTGGATAGGATGTAGGTGTCTAGTATGGAATTACTAAAATAGGATGTGACCCTTGGATTCTTTTAATTTCATCGTCACGTTCACTATGATACATTTTGAACTATGTTATGAATTATTGTTCCTTGTCAAATGATCAAACCCTAGTTCTTCATCTTCATAGTGGATGTGGAAAAAATGGGTTAATGGGCACACAGTGTTGAGATACCCAAAATAAATCTCTATCAGTGATCTCTGTCTACATAGTTAATACTTTGAAGAGGGACTCATACTTATGTATTTCTCCCCTATACGATGGATTGTGTGTGAATCATGTAATGTGTGATAATCAACTACAATAATGACCGAACTTATAACTTGGTAAATGTAGCTCTTGGGTTTCTCCTTTAGTACTTCAAACTTGTAGATGTGTTATCCCTATGATTAATATGTAAATAGGAGAAAATAGGGAAGCTTTGATCAATTGAATGTTATTTGGTATAAATTTAGATTCGTGCTAGGTGAGTAATGAATGATGAGTGATCATGCATATATACCACTCCTATTGGGATAAAATATTGCATAATAACACTTATGCCAACCATTATGATACATTTCATTTTAAACTTATATGAATTTATGGCACTAGAATATTGTGTTAAGTAAGGACACTTGTGTCTATGTAGGCATCTAACAGGGATGCAAGTTTCTAGAAAACATAAAAGTAGGTATGGGTACATAACTTGTAGAGGTGGAAGATAAGTAGGTTTTAAGCATTATGAGAAATATATAAGTCTTGTGTCATCAACATAAGATTGGTTAGACTAAGATATAGGATAATGGGAATAATAAAGAGTAGATGCGAGGCTTGTAGAAATGGGAAAGATCTATAACTGAGAGGAACAATAAAGGTTTGAGTTTAGCAAGTGTAAAAGACATAGGTGCTATAAAGTTCATAAATATCATCTATATAATTAAATTATTTCAACCTCATAACTTATTATTAAAAAACAATAAGATGAGTGATGTAAAGAAACTCTCAATGGTGGTGACAAATTTCAATATAAAAATGGCTTTTGGATTATATAATCCTTAAGTATGATTCAAGTTTTATATTATTTATCATGTATTTATCTTTCTTCATGGTTTTTGAGAATAGGTAAGTTAAGGAAGTGTTTATTTAGTACGATCTTGTTAATAGAGAAACTCATGTAAGGAATGTTTAATCAAGGAACATGTTGGACATTGAAGGATACTAATGGTATACCTAGGGGTTTGCTTGGAGAGGTGATTATAGGAGTAAATCCTTATTTTCCACAAAATAGTTTGTAAAGTTGATTTATAATTGACATAAAATTAATAGTTAGATATAGTTAAAAAAAAAAAAGAGATTTGGAACTAAATTCATTTAGATTAAAATTATTTGTTAAATGTTTAATTATCATTATATGACCTCTTTATATTCTTATCAATCTTATTTTTGAACGAGTTTAAAAAAGATAATTTTTGTCTCCTTCATTGGATTCATATTACCTAGTGACTTTCATTGACCTTTCATTTACCTAGGTAATAGTCATGTTTCCATGTATAACGTAGTGATTTGGTCATATCAATCTAAGTTTATCTTCATGGAATTTTATCACTTCCATAACCCTTGTTTGTTTTGTGTAACAATCACTTTTTTAGATATTGATCTTAGTTTCGATTTATTTCTTATTCTAGTAAGGATATTAATTATTTTACATATGTTCTAATAATGATTTGTATAAAATCCAATATTTGTTAGGATTCATTCCCTTTTTATCATATTCATCTAGAGTTAATATATGGTAGCTGTGTTTAAAAAATAATTGGTGTGTTTTTATGTGTATTAAAGTAATAAATTTTTGGGCATGATATTTTGGAATTAGAGCACAATTTATACTTTAGGAGATCTAGGGATAAGTTTATAGTACCACTTATTTTGTAGTGATCTGATTAATGTACTTGTTTGGTGTATGCCTCATTTACGAGGTAAGGATAGTACATAAATATTTTCTTTGATTGTGTACTATTGATATGAATATACAACATTTGGCTTCAAATTATGGTATCCATTCTTGAGAGACCCATGCTAGGATTTTTGAACATCCACCTATCTAACTAAAAGGATGAGGTTTGATGAAAATTTAGATCAAGGTTTCAAACAATTATTAGATCAATTATCTATGAGGACCAAATAACTATTGATCATGAGAGGGATCTTGTGTAATAGGTTGATGGGACCACCCCATGACCATTTTCATTTGAATTTTTCCTTGGAGGACTTATTATATTAGTTATTTGATATATTGATCTTAGTTCTAAGACCTTGGAGATTGATCTCAACTAGATAATAGATCATATTGTATATTAGGGGTCTAAATGGTCATTTATAGGTTCAATGACCCCATTTCTTGGAGTTTTTTTTTAGAGAACAACCTTGTGTTGAACTAAAAATGGTTCAAAGGTGACTTGTTGATAAGGACATTGATAAGAAGGTGATTTGAGTTAACCTCATTGCTATGAAGGTTAGAGTGTAATGTCTTACTTTTAGAGCATCCTAAATGGATTGATGAATCCATGATAGTTTTAGTCCCTAGATAATAAGGAGATAAATTCTTCTTGGAGAAGTTTTGATTCTTAAGTGGTAGCACCTAGTTGGGTAGGCTACCTATGAGTGTCATTAACATTAAAGTAAGATAAGTATATTTTATATCTATACATGGTGATAAACATAAATGGTTATACCTCCTCATTATTAAAATTGATCGTGATAAGATTAGAAATTTATTTTGGTAGCTTATATGTTAGTTTCATAGAGAATATAATTTAACTTTGATTGTTATTTTTAAAATTTTGTTCGAGTTAGTTGTTTGTTAGGACACTTCTCTTTTTATGTTGTACATTGCATTCTTTTGATAGGACATGTTGTGATAATACATGATTAATCTAGTGGCATATGATACTATATTGGATTCTTGTGTTAGGACCATAGTACTTTGTCTATTTAACCATACCATACCTTTGTTTGGATTTTGAAGTTTGGGCCATCCTTGAGTATGTCATAGTGAGTAGTGTAGGTGTTTAACATCCATGATTCTTAATAATTTTTTTTCATGATAATGCCATATTTTATTCTTCATTAGTTTTGATCCTTGATTGGTAAGATATTATAAAACATAGGGAAAACATGTACATCATTTTGGTGAGATTTAGTGAAGTAACTTTGGGTTACCTTGGTATGTTGTGAAACCTTTAGTAGAATACCATTGGTCAGAGATCATTAAATTCAAAAAAGTACATATGATACACCCAAACACACAGATAGATGTCACATTAAATTACCTTTGAAAATATAGTTTTAGATATCTATGTATTAACAAGGATATTATCAGTAAGGGATGTTAGTTTTGTCAAATAAGGGAAAATTGATATATTTTCATATGATACTTTGAGGCATTAGGATGTCATGTATGATGTTGACTAGTGTTATTATTCAATATATATATATATATATATATATATATATATATATATATATATATATATATATATATATATATATATAGATTATAATATTACAGAGGTACTATGACATATATGATTTATAAGTGATCAAACATAGAAACATGCATAATTACATAATACACTTTTGTGGCACTACATGATATGTGCAGAATGATCATTTATTATTTTCCATTGATAAAAAAAGTGATAAATGGTTATTAGCAAATTCATTAGGGATGGCATAGATACATCAGTTGGACTAATGAGGGTTGTCAGAAATGTCATCAAGGATGACATATGTACATCGATTGGACTGATGAGGCTACTCGGATCCTTACATATCTCTATTAAAATTGTGTTAATGTATTATGATGTCATTTTACTCATTATCGTGAACCAATGTGAATAAATTGTATTAAACTAAATCTATATACCCTTCACTTTTGTAGTTGTTTTTGTACATGTGTAATAACAACATATTTTGTAAACACTTGAATTATTTTTACAAGAACCAAACATCATAAATAATGGATCCTCTCTATGTAAAAAATTTGTTTGCATGATTTTACTATGTGTATGTCATGGTATAACTATGAATTTTATTTTATTTATCCCAATTATGATTTTGTGAATGTAAAGATGCCCATGGAGTACCTTGTGTGTAAATCCATGCATGTAAATTTGATGTAAATTAACTTCCATTCATGAAAAAGTATAATTTCTAAGTGAAATTATTTTTGTGTAGTGTTGTATAACCCTATATCACTGATCTAGTAAGTGAGCATTGATGCAAATTTGGGGTTTGAGATGTCTATATTGGTCTAGACTAAGTTACAAGATAGGGAGTGGTGATTCTCATAGGTTAAAAATAAAATTTTCCCCTTTACACGAGGTATACACCTAAATATTTTAGGTGTATGTACCATGATCACCATGTAATATTCATGCATAATGGTCACCTTATGGATGATGTGTTCTTCCACCCACACCTTGATGGTTGTTGAGAAAAAAACCCTTGTAATTTACCATATGATGCAACCTTATGAAACCTTTTGGGAGATATATGGAGAGTGATAAATTTATCTTACCTCTAGAAGATAATTGAGGTTTATATTATTCCTTATCCCCTTAGGTGGATTCCTTAGCCATATAGTGTTGTAATATGAACTTTTTACAAAATTATTGAGCTGAATTTTATTTTATTTTGATTGACATTTTAAGTTGTTTTCAAAACCAAAATTTTTGCTTATCCTTGATTTAAATTGTGATAAATAAGTTACTTTATGATTATTGACTTGATTTTTTTTAACTAAAATATTTAATTATTTTCATTGATGACTCACTATAATGTCCTCTTTGTGCTTGATTTGACCTTGTTATGGAGTTATTTTTATTTTGAAAATTTATTTTTGATTAAATGTTGGTTTTGTATAGGTTCATAATGTGCATGTTATTTACTTTATGTGGGTATGGGGAAGAAGAATTAGATTAAAATATAGATATAATATTGATATGGGAACCTATATAGGCTAGTATATGACACCATCCTTCCAACCCACCATATGTGGTGGTTACATGATATTATCGTACTTTTGGGAGGTATAAGTAGAATATTATTGGGAGGTATAAGGAGTTTATGTGAACTTATACATGACTTGGTTATAAAATTTGCTTCATTATTTATTAGGAGGTCTAAGGAGGATTTTGTTGGAAAGTTTAAGGAGGATTTACTTGGGAGTTTTAAGGAGGTTATTTTTAGAGCATAGTGATTGCTCAGTGATTTCAACATCGATAATTCTATATTCATATAGGACTTGATGTTATTGCTTAGAGTAGATGTATGGCTCAGTAATGTTTGGCATTACTCAGGTATTGCATTATATGATTCTACCATAATTTCTCACTCATTATTCATATTGTATGTTAATAGTTTATTTAGTGTGATCCAACAATAGATTGGTACTCATAGTTTTGAATTGCAAAGATATTGACATTATTATGTGATATCAGTTGGTTGAGAACTTTTTTATGATAGTATGACTTTATGGTAAAATTCTAGATATTTGAAATCAACCACTTGATTTAACTTAAAGAGTAATAGTAACATGATATGGACTTGGAATTAAGAAAGGAACTAAATAATAGTGTAATTACACCTTAGATTGAAATGATTTATAATTGTAGTATAAGTTTAGTCTCTTATTTGGTGAATTAACAAATATTTTAATTGTAGTTGTGTCTTAAAACATAGTTTAATTTGGTGCATTAAGGATGATTCTATATTTTAATAGCGGGGGTATGTAATAACCTCTCGATGAAATTTTGATTCCCTAGTTAGCATGGCATATTTTTTACATACAAGACATATTTTGTTTATTTATGCATGCTTTTGTGCAAGGTGTTGTGTTGACTGTATTAAGATTTTCATGTGTTTCCTACATAAGTGTTGTTATTTTTTTATGGTAACCTTTTGTCATTGTTATATTATGAAACCAAAGTAGTGTTTATTATTTTTATACTTATTAATGGAGTGTTACATGTTTTAAAGGTTAGTTTATATTGAATTAAAATAATTCCATTTGTTTGATGATGGAATTATTATATTATTGAAATGAAAATAATTATATATATATTTTTTTAATTTTAAGGGTTGTGAAATTATGAAATTATGAAATCATTAAAATAATTCCAATTTTTATATTAAGTATTGGTACTATAATTCTCCCTGGACTTTGGGCTTACATCTTATAGTGATTTAGATTATTATGATTATTATTTTAATCATTTTTTGGGAGCCCCTTATTTTTATTATCATGATGATATTTAATTATAATCTTATGATTAAGAAAAAGATCTTTGACCCATGATTAGTTAATTATTATTTTAACATTAGTTATGGCATAATATTCTTGATTTTAGGGTTATGTGATTTTAATTTTTTGTTATGGAAACATTAGATTATTTTGTTGACCATAAAGGAGGAAGTGAATGGAATGATAAGTATTGTAAGGTTATAGTTTGTAGATAAATTGAAGCTATGGGGACAATAATTATGGTTGAATACATTCGTTTGGGAGTGTGAAATATGTTGATAATCAACATTTCACCCACACACGATTAGAGGAGGATACAGTGGTATGGTAGGAGAGGATACTAGGAGGAAGAAATAGAAATTTAAGTAAGATAAAATCATAGTCATGTTGTTTATTTCCTTAATAAAATTATCTATTTTAAATCTACTAAAGGGTTTTGAAATCCCTTGTTTTAACCCTATTTGGCATATAAACCCATATGAGTTTATTAAATGATTTAGGGTAGATTTGTTTAGATATAAACTCGTGTGGTATATTATGATATACCCATATGAGTTTATGTTATGGCCTAAGGAATATTTGTAACAATATATGCTTGTGTTGGTTAATAATAAATTATATGTTTATGGAAAAGTGTTTGCTTCATTTTACTTGTATATGTTTGGTTTGTATATGTGTTAGTTATAAAAAATAAGATATAACCCTAAATCATGCATAATGTATGAAGTGTGTTTCTCTAGGTAAATGCTTATATCTCTATAGAATGCTTGAGGACTTTCATTGTGAAATGTTTGACAAATACCTTGAGACTATCACTATTTATTATGTGACAAGTTGCTTAATGGACTATTGATTGCACTTTGTTGCTAAAAAATACAAAGTATGACATTGTTCTTAGTCATTGAAGTAGAGGTGGAAAGAATAACAATACCCATTTACAATGTTGTAATTATATTTATATTTATAGTATAATTAAATTGAATATCAATGTACATTATAGTGTTTCATTTATGATAGTGTTTCATTGTTACTATGGTATAAGTAGATTGATTAACAATGCACATTTCTGGCACTTCAATTCCGATCATTATTTTAGTATGTGTATACATATATATACCCATATGAGTTTATGTTATGGCCTAACGAATATTTTTAACAATATATGATTATGTTGGTTAATAATAACTTCTATATTTATGGAAAAGTGCTTGCTTCATTTTACGTGTATGTGTTTGGTTTGTATATGTGTTAGTTATAAAAAATAGGATATAACCCTAAATCATGCATAATGTATGAAGTGTGTTTCTCTAGGTAAATACATATTATCTTTGTGGAATGATTGAGGACTTTAATTGTGAAATATTTGAAATAATACCTTGAGGTTATCACTATATATTATGTGACAAGTTGCTTGATGGACTATTGATTTCACATTGTTGATAAAAAATACCAAGTGTGACATTGTTCTTAGTCATTGAAGTAGAGGTGGAAAGAATAACAATACACATTATAATGCTGAAATTATATTTATATTTATAGTTTAATTAAATTGAAAATCAATGCACATTCTAGTGTTTCATTGTCACTGTGGTAGAAGTATATTTAATAACAATGTACATTTCTGGCACTTCAATTCTAATCATTATTTTGGTATGTGTATACAAATTTATCATGTGAAGCAAGGAAGAATTAGGGTGTTGCGTTATTGTTTGAAAAATTTTATTAATTTATTGTTGCACAATTATTTGACAAAATGTATTGATTTATTTTACATGTAATTATTTGACAAAAATTATCAAGGACCATTGTGGTGAATTATTTGACAAAATTACTTCAAAGGAATTAAAGTGTGTTATTTGGTATTCAGAAAGCAAGTTTTTGCTTTTTTGAAAGGAATTAAAATGTGTTATCTAGTATTCAGAAAGAAAGTTTTTTCTTTGTTTACTAAGTTATCTATATACTTATAATCTTTTATGATTGGCTATAAATTATGACATTTAAAAAATAATAATAATTAACATTGGATTATACTGTAACCTTCTTGTAACATAATGATTTTTTTGTTGCAAAAATTGTGAAAACATTTAAGATTATTTAGAGTGCATGAACTACTTCTAAGAAATATTAAGATTATCTTACACCATGTGATTTTGGTATGCAAGTCTTACCACTATATTTTTAAATGTATTGTATTATTTTGATATAATATGATGAGTAGTGGATGAAAACAACTATATATATATATATATATATATATATATATACATATATATATATATATACATATATATATATATATATATATATATATGTATATATATATATATATATATATATATATGTATGTATATATATATATATATATGTATATATATATATATATATATGTATATATATATATATATATATATATAACTCCTTTGTAGTCTATTAGTGGGTTTTAAACTCATAAAAGTACTTGATGTTTATTTATATTATCATCCTATAAAACTTTTCTAAGCTAGAAAGTTGAATATGGTTGTAGAGAGGATTACAAAGCAAGTTAGTCAAGCATTAGTTCATAAATAATGAAACATGCATAAAGAACTAACTAACCAAGCCTATCTATTCCTATGGTAATTACAAAGGATAGCAAGAAACAAATAAAAGAAAGCAACACCATATTACGTTCCCAAATGTATTTACCATACCCATGTGGTTCAAAATCATGTTCTCCCATGATCAAGCATCCTTGTCTTTATCAACAATAGTGGTAAGCTCCTCCAATGCCTCAAGAACACTCCACAAAATCTAGGCTCATGATTCCAAATCACTAAACTAGCCTATAAATGAAGCTTGAAAAAAAAATCTATGATCAAATGCAAAACCTTGTGGAAAAAATTTAACATTATAACTTTACAATATTCAAGCTTAAAATTCATGTCCATGGCCTCTCTATTTATAGATTTTTAAGATTGGTCAGGATCAACCATGACCATCCATCTCAATATTATATTTGGAATTAAATCCATAATTATCTTCATCATGACCTTGGAAGAAGGGGAATTGAAGAGGCATGGGAGGCATTGACTAGGCATGGGTGACCCATAATCCTGATATTTGTGGCATTTATTGCCTAGGGATGTCTTCCCAAGAAATGATGTCACCTAATGATGTAGTTAATAAGAATTAATTTAAAAAAATAAATATTAAATAACTCTCATGGAAAATCCACTTAATATCTTGATTTGGATTAATTATACTTAAACAAGGTTAATCAACATTTGTGCAATTATTTGAAAATTGGCCCTGAATTAATCAAACTGGTCAGAAAGTCATATTACTGGGTCATAATTTGACTCAAGAAGAATTAAAAGGTGATGTTAGATGAAACATAACCTTATTCCCATTTTGGATGTTTCCAACACCAAATAACAAAGGTACATGATGTGTACTAATGAATTAGAAGGAAAGAGTGATCCAAAGCACTAAATGTCAAAATTGTCATTTTGACTCAAAATGATCTGATTAAAGTTAACTAGCCCATAAAATGCATTGCCCCATTTAGAGATAATTTGAACTAAATTGGAACTTTTAAGTGACAAGTTTGAACCATTCAGGGAATTTTATGGATTTTGACCTAAAATATGCATTTGAGTGCAATTCAAGTAAGATTGACAATTTCAACATACATGGTGTTAGGAATTGAATGCCTACAATTTAAGCCTACTTATTAGACAATATGATATTAATAAATATGTATGGTTGTACTTAGGGTAGGTTATATTATTTCTATTTTGAAATAGTAGTTTTTCCTTGAGTTACTTTATATGAAATATGATTTAAATTTGTACAATGTTATCCAAATGAGGAACAACATAGACAACTTTATGCTAACACATTTCATTAAAATATTTTAGTGCATGTGTTATTTCATATAAATGGATTAAAATTATATGATAAATAATATATAATTACATTTTATTCTTTCTTGACATGATCTACTCGCTCCTTTAAAATCACAAAATGGTGGTTCTAAATGATGGGGTCATTATTTATTTTTATGTTTATATTTCATGAAATATTTGGATGGAATCCTTCTTGGTGAATAAAAATACCTTAGATTATAGTGTTTTTTTAGATAGGTACTAGTTTTTTATTAAGGCCTCCAACCCAAATAGAAAAGTATTACAGTAACTAGCCCACAAGCACTTACCTAAATACAGTGAAAACATTGAGAGGCCATTAATAACAAGACAAACAAAGACCTAAAAAAATAAGGGTTTAAAAGAAACATTACCCATAGATAATACCTCCCAATATAAGTAAGCCTACCTTAAAAGGTAGGAGGAACAAGGATTTTCAAACCAAAAACATCAGCCACATGCAAGTTGAAAGATAGAGAGTCCATAAAGACTATGACCCATGCTAGCAAGGGTCATTTTCAAAAGAGCCATTTATTTTTTCCGTTTGTTTCCTTTTTTACATAAAATATTACAAACTCTACCTCCCCTAGTGATTTCATGGGAGGCATTTGTCAACACTATTATTTTTGAAATGGAGGATTGCAATTTTAGAGATGCGGCATAGGCCAAAAGATTGCCCTTCATAGCAAAGATTTCTAAATCTGATTTTTATCCATGCTTAGATTGAACCCTTAAATCTTCACCTAAATCAAGTATGATTTTTTCCCATGCTCTAATTGTATCCTTGAATCCATAGCTAGAACCAAGACAGGAGCTGGGATAATTTCTTCTCTTTCAACTATAGGTTGTATAACAACATATTTAGGTCCATCCTCCTTCCACCAAGAGTTTTTATTTTTAGTTTTAAGAAGAAAACATGCATTTACCAAATGTCCAATTTGGAATCATCTATGACATCTGAAGGGAAGGCCTTCATATTCAATGGGTTGCATCCAAATTCTATTCCTGACTTTGAGTTCTACCTAAGTAGACAATTCTTTAGTAATATCCACATTCACTAAAATCCTAAAATAGGTTGAGTGAAACCCTTTCAGGGTTTAAGGGTCAACAATCCAAAATTATCCAATGGATTCTAATATTCTTGATAAAACATCATGCTTCAAAAATTGAAGAGGAAGATTTGAAAGCCTAATCCAAATGGGGTTTAAATTAAAATTTCCATATATGGGTTAAAATCAGAGTGTCATGGCTATGTCATAAGCACATGATGTCCCCATTCCCACTAAAATTCATTAATAAAAACATCATGCTTGTCATAAATATTATAAAAAATCATAATAAAAGTACCTTTTGCATAAAGATAAATTTAAAACATGATAGTAACCATATCTTGCCATTTCTTCAATACCCATTCATTGAGTTGTTGTAGGTTTGGTCAAAAGCCTATGAACCAATAGATCATGCCAAGGGTGGATAACTATTCTTCCTTACTCTCGATGGTTTAAAAATCCTCATATTTAAAGATAAGGGTGGGTCAAGTTTTAGCTAGTGATAAAGTTTGATGGAGAAGCTTCTTGGATATCATATTAGCAAAGTAAGGGTGCAAGTCATTTTTGGCCAAAGTCTCCCCTACAATAGAAAAGGACTTAGCATTGATGAAGCCATAAACTCTAGCAACCTTTTTATATTTGAGATGTCCCCCTAACATTTCTATAGGAGACATACCTACCATCACATCTACTATAAATTATGGAGAAGAAGGTTTTAGGGTATGAGTTTCCCCTATAGTTGATGTAGAGCCTGACCTTGTTGTTGTCATGCCAACCTCTATTTCCATCACTACACCATACTTCAATGACCTAAAATCCTTGAAATAATTAGGGTTTTATGAAATTTTCTTATCCATCATCTCCCCCAACTTATAGATTCAATGTTCACCTTAGATGTCAGTTTTATTCAAAAGTGGATTTTATAAATTAATTGAGTAATGTGTGAAGGATTGTATCAACACTATTATGAAACAATGTTGATTACTATATAGTTATTATAAATTAGCCAATGTTTGGTGTACTTGTTGAATAAATTTATGATTTATAAAGCTTTTTCTTATTCATTATAATGCATTTATGAAAATTATATATATTTGAATGAATTTTTATTTGAGTTCATGGCCACTGGTATTTATTTATGTTGAATCTTCCAATTATAATAAATTGAGTCAAATTTATTAAACTTGATACGTTATAACATACTTAAGTAAATTATTTTAAAAATCTTTAGAAATGTTAGTTCATGAATTATGGAATCATCCTATTAATCATATGGCTACCTTATATCTATTCTCAAAATTGGGTTGTTAATATTGCATTGTGTCTAAAAGGTTTAACATGATTGGAGTTACTTGGTTACAAAGGGGTTGATTTAAATGAATAGACCTAAATTTCCTTTATTCTTATTATAAGTTTTAAATAAATTACCTTGTTAGAATTTGAACGAATCATATTCTATTATAGTTTTGAGATGGTAAGGTTAAAATTTTAATGGTTAATACATGTTGTTTGGTAATTGCACTCATTTTATATAAAACTATTATAGTTGAAGCTGTTAGATTATTTTATCAAGTTGTTTGTATTTATTTGGACCTGTTACATCCTATCTAAAGATAATGGAATATATATTTTATTTGGATGGATGTAGTTGTGTAAATTTGAGTTGTATCAAACCTTGCATAGTGGATTATAGAGTTCTGGTTAATGTTTTGAGATGATAGTTCACATTTCCAAAAGTTGATATGTTTAATTAACAAGTACATTATTTCAACCTCCTAGCATCTTATTCCAAAACTAGAAGATTATTGATGTGATAAACCTCTCAATGGTGGTGAAAATTTCAATCAAAATAAAAAAGGGGGTTTGGATTGTATAATCCTTAAGTATGATTCAATTTTTATAATATTTATCATGTCTTGTTATTTCTTGGTGGTTGTTGAGAATAAGGAAGTTATGGAAGTGTTTAGTTAGTAAGATATCATTAATAGATAAACACAAATAAGGAATGTTTAAACAAGGATCAACTTGGAAATTGAATTATACCAATGGTGTACTTGGGGTTCTCAATGAAAAGATGATTGCAGGAGTAAATCCTTCTTTGTTGAAAATTTGTCTACAAAGTCGATTTGGAATCAATATAAAATTAATAGATAAATATGGTTTTATCTAAAACTGAGACTTTAAAACTGAATTATTTTAGATTTAAACTATTTGTTGAATGTTTTTATCATTTTATGGCCTCTTGATCTTATTAGCAGGGCTATTTTTGAGCTAGTTTAGTCAGATACTTTTTATCTCCATTTGATTATTATTAACTAGTGACTTTCATTGACTTTTCTTCTAGCCAAGTGATACTTGAGATTTCATGTCTAAAGTAATGATTTGATTATATCAATTTTAATTTATCTTCATAGAATTTTATCACTTTTGTAACCCTCATGTGTTTCATGTAGCAGTCACCTTTACAGATATTGATTTTAGTTTCGATTCACTTTTTATTCAAAGACATTATGTACTTTCCATATGTTTTTATCATGAATTGTGTGTGATCTAAAATTTTATAAGATTCATTTTATTAATATCATATATATCTATATTTAATTTATGGTAGGTGTGTTTTAAAAAATGGCATGTTTTTGCATGTATTAGGGTCATGAAATTTTGGGAATGATAGTTTTAAAACTACTTAGTGACTATCATGAAGAGTCTCATGGTATTTTCTTATAAACATTGTGGCATGAGAGTTTACCCCAATACTCATTACCATTGTATAAAACTAAACACAATATTTAATTTCCATGAACCTTACAATATATTAGAAATTCATAAGATACCTTGTTTATACAATATTAATATTATTTTATATGATTGATTTATGGTGAACCTAAGAGGATCATATCACCCAAGGAAGTCACTCTCACCGTACCCTTGAAAATAAAGTTAGTGGGATACAGGCATTGTTCTAATTCTATAATTAGTGATATAAGACATTGGGCCAACACTAATCAATGAATGAACAAGTATATTTGATAGCCCACATAATATTTCAAACTCTTAGTTAGATCGCCCTTGTACCTTGATTTTTTCTTATATTGTATTGATATTCATTAGCATTTCTTAATTCATGTTTTATTATATTTATAATATGATAATTTAATGGATATTTATTTCACATGTTACATACAAACATGAAATTTATTGTTACACTTTGTATTTATATACAAAATGTTATTCATTATGCTCTTACATGGATTAAATCTTGAATTAATCGAGAAGATATAATAAACAGTGTTCAATTTAAATATCTTCCTATTACAAATTCTTGCACTACTATATATTGTCACCATTATTATCCAATAAATTTTGTCAAATATAAAATGAATTGGTGTAGAAAATTAAATTAGCATTTATCACTAAAACATTTCACTTGTGATAATTCCTTGTACACACTTAGCTCATGCCTCATTCCATAGTCCATGAACACCCTTCCTTCACTTCTATGTGGATGAACCTTAATTTTCAATAAAATTATGATAATAAAATGTCCTTATTTATCATTCTAAGTAGCTCAAACTTTTCCTTTGACTATTCCACATTTATACTCAGTTGTATTTTCTCCTTAGATAAGGTTACTCTTTTAGGACTACTTTGATCACTCATAGTTTTTGAATCTATTGGCTATGTGCCCTACAAAAATAATGACTATTTTAACAAATTCAAATTCATCAAATGAGTCTTCTAACATGTTTCACAAGGCCCATCCTAAATAATTCCAACATGATTACTATCAATCAACATTTTTAAACCATTTGTTTATTAGAGGCTCATATGATTGAATAAAACTTGAATATCTAACTACACACTAAGAGGAAATAATATACTCTTCCCAATTTAGAGTCAACACAACCCTAGTATCCATGAGCTAAGTTTGAATACACCTTCAAGGATACATGTCATTGTTGAAGCACTTGAACATACTAGGATTGCACCTACATTACATTACACTAGGATGCAACTACATGGAGTTTGATCCCTCTTCAAAGTATTGGTATGTAGGAAACACTCAACATATAAGGTGTTGAGGGTCAAGCACAACTTCAACCACTAATTATTTTTTCCCATTTATTATATTTTCTAATATGACTTGTTGAACTGGGGTTTAAAGTGAAGAATTAGATATATAAAGGTTTCCATAGTGAATCACATAGATATGATCACACACATAGAATCAAAAGGTGAAGGCACACAAGTCCAAAATTTCATAGAGAATTGAAACCCTATTGAATGTCAGCATGCCCTAAAGACACCAATGCATGCCTCTCTTATCTGAATATCACTAACTTATGTTTCACAATCTAGTAAACAATTAATTAACACATCAGGTCACCTATGCTCCTCAAAATTTATCAAATTTGACCTTACAAAGGAATATCATGCAAGGATGCCTTGTGCACTCACTTGAGGCATAACAAGGAGGAACCCATAATAGGCTAAGATTAGTTACATGATGTGATGAGTGGGTTATGGCATATTATGAAGGCACTTTTACACATTCATACCTATCTCTTATTACACTAGGTATTATATTATAAATACTAGTCTAATAATAATCTTAAAGATGATCATTAAAACATGGATAATTTTATAATCAAATCCGGTAGAGCATCGATACCATGAGGGACTTAGACAATTATCAAATAGTTAACCATGCAGATGTATTGATTAATTACTAAAAATTACATGGTCATATATGACATATAAGGCATATCTACATTTAAAGTAGCATTGATCTTAAATAAAACCTTCATTTTGATCTAAACTACTGACACCATGCTTAATGTATATAATTTAATAGTCTATGGCATCTAGGTTACTCACCAACATTATTTTTATTGCATCAACCAATAATAACCCAACCACAAACCTCTTCATTTTATTTGACCTC